>JAKGSA010000111.1:40874-213928 GCA_033558755.1 Philaethria dido
AAAAGTGAGTGAAAAGAAGCCATCTTGGCACAGTGGAAGAACGTCTGACTATAAACGCTATTGGTTCGATTACAAATCAGGGGAATGATTATATTTAAATTATTTTAAATTCTCTACTCTGGCAAAAGGCGGCGTTGAGTTCCGTCACTTATTACACAATGTCTCGAATTTTGGCGCGAAGCTGCAATCGGTGTAGTTTTAATCACAGCATGACATAATAAAAGCATTTTAATAAATTAGAAAATATTATTTTTCATAAGCCAATTAGTTCTTAATAATATATTTATAAAGATATAGAAAAGGCTTAAATAGAGACGAATATTGTAAGAATCACAATACATTGGTATAAAATGTACAGGCTTTATTTATATATTAAGTATAAATTTAAATTATTTCAATATTAAATTTACAATCTAAGAAATTAAAAAAACCAAAGAAATACAATAAAAATAATTATTAGATATTATAAATAAAAACATTGCGGAATGATAAGTCAAAATTGAAGAATTACAATTATCTACTGATAATTATATAATGTATTGTGATCCTTTTATCATGGATAAATAATATTATCAATATTGGCGTGTCATAATATTAGTAATATATCTTTATTTGAGAGTATAATATTATTTATTAACTAATTCCATAGGTATCTAGTATTCTGATTAGGGAAAAATTCATACGTATATAATAAATATATATTATGTAACGTAGCGAATTTTTAATTACTTCTTGACGAGTAAAATTCATGGTGCCTTAGCATCGTGTAGGTAGGCAAAAGTATATGTCAAACATCGTAGTGTGTGTAATATTTATTTTATTAATTTGAGTTGAAATACATGACATTAAAACTTACTCCTTCTCTATAGTCCTCCATCAGTTTTATTATAATAATGATTAGTTCCTACTGTCTCGGGACTGTAGGTAATATAGCTAATATACGAGTACTAAACTTCAACTAAGAGACATTTACCACCAAAGTCAAGGTCCCAGCTTGCCTAAAAAATAGTAGACGCAAATGATTGACAGTATAAACTATACAAATGGTAATTACATAATTAAATAAAGAAACTAATTTTATAATAATGTTTCCTTTGTTAGAATGCGGTATTTGTTTCACCGCTTAACACGCAACATTTTCATATCTTTATTTGGTCAAAAAGAGCAGAAAGCCAATAATTTTAAATAAATGCATTGTAAATATATTAAACATCGAGTATTTGACGTACACTCTCGTATAAAGTGACATAAACGTTGCTAATGCAACTTGTATATTACGCGACATCGGGTCTTATAGAAATTTTAAATGAGTAGAAATTGATGAAAAGGAGCAAGCTATCTTTCGGTTTTCTCTACGCATGTAATTCTTCAGTCTATATTTGAAATAATTAAGACTTCGCTTGTCGTGGCGTAGAGGCACAAGCGTGCGACTATAAACGCGACAGGTTGTGAGTTCGATTCCCGCTCTAGAAAATTTAAAGTTTAGTATTTTCACTTCCTGGGTTTGGTAACAAGGCAAAGCGCGGCGTTGAGTTCTGCCACTCAGAACGCAATACTTCAATTCGGCGGAAAGTGGGGAACTGTTGAAAGAAAATACAGTGTCTAAACACTAGGTTCTCATGTTCCCTCTGCCTACCCAGCTATTTGAGGGATACAACGTGAAGTTAAAAAAAATAATATTAAAAAAAAAAATCTGTTTATATATTTCATAAATCAATATCAAAAGAAAAGAGGAGGATTTCAATTCTACTGTGTTTTTTTATGTATGTTACCGCATTACTTTTTACTGGGTGAACTAATTTTTATGATTCAATTTATATGATAGCTCAAATTTAAATTTAATTAAGATCTGACGAGTACTTTTTGCGGTAATACGTACTACAATACTCGTATATAATAGTAACTAGTGTCCCCATCGACGCGTTAATAACGCCTCCTAGCAACGTATGTATATGTCACTTATATAAACATGGATGTTGAACCATAGTAGTGTGTGTAACATTTATTTTATTAATTCTATATATTTGTTATGTATTATTTAAAAAAAAGGGTATCATTCTACACCTTCGCTATATAAACTATAAGTGTGCCAGGTTTCATGCACCTCCGTCCGCGTAATTTTCGCAAAAAGGGGTCCAAAGTTTTTGCTTCACGTATTTATATATAGATAATGTTTCTTAATAAAGCATTATATTTGAAGTCGGTTTTTTTGTTAATTATTCAATATGTTCGGTGACACGCTAATGCCATATGTTTTATTTTAGTTTCAATGATCTAGTGTTTTTAAATAGTACTTTGTGTAATCTAGCAATCTATCAGTTACATTTCCTCTTACACGTTTGGTACACACTTCCTCATTCACTATATAATAGCTTATTAAATTAAGGTCATTTTTTACGTTTCTTTCCTCTTAACTAAGAACTATAGTAAGTCTATATCCGTGTATGAAGATTACTTTATTGCATAAGATTACAAGGCAAACTATAACATTTTCCAACTTCCTCTTACTTAGAAGCTAGCGAAAAATGAATGTAAATATAATACATATTTTATTATTATGCTTATAAATTTATTTATTAAATATAATAATGGATTTAGATAACAATTTAGCCAAATGATGTCATGTCACGAAGGAAAGCTCTACTCCCTGCTGGATTGTCCCTCGGCACCTATAATGTAGGACATTAAAAATACAACATGATGAAGAAATACATGTATCTTCATAAGAACTGATTTTATTATATTTAAAAAAATTGTATGATAGCATCAGTATGAATTTGTGATTACTGTAAACAAAAACTGCATGCTAAGTGGTGAACTCAATAGCTGTTTCTACTTACCTACATACTTAGCTTCACGCTGTATCCCGCATATAGCAGGGTAGGCAGAGGGAACCTAGTGTTAAGACACTCCGTTCCCAATTTTCCGCCGAATTGAGGCATTGCGTGCTGAGTGGCGGAACTCAACGCCGCGCTTTGCCTTGTTACCAAACCCAGGAAATGAAAATATTAAAATTACCCATAACCTGTCGAGTTTACAGTCGCACGCTTGTGCCGGTGCGCTATATTTTAATAAATAATAAAAATTTATCGTAATAAAGTCTTATATATTTTAAATTAAAAGTGCTCTTGTGTTAAAAAAAATATAATAGAATAATTAACACTTACGCTGTGTCCAGCTTTGTTAATCCAGAAAAATCTAAAATTTCCATATGATTTGTAATAGCCTTCAAGCCTGTCCTCCTCCCATATAGGTAGTCGAGGAGCATTTTTATATCTCTCCGCATCAGGCCACTGAAGTCGATCGACCCAAAGTAGTTGGCCTATAATATAACCTAACTTTGAAAATTCGAATTACTATACAAATATATGTTAATACATTTTGAAATAAACTGATCTTAATAAAAATTACATAAATTTAAAGTAGGAAGTAGATAGATACAGGTTTAAGTGGAAGGATGATCCGAAGTCTTTTTAAGATAACATGTTTTTTTTTCTTAATCATAATTTACATTTTGTTATTTATTACATTAATATGCATAAAATTTAACCTGATTTGGCTTTACACCGTAATTTTAATATTTAGAAAATAAATTTGCTTCTAAATACCGCATCCTTAGTGATTTCCAATTTTGCTTGTAATCGTCAAAAGCCTCATTTTTACAATTCTTTGATGTTTCCTCATACATTGAAATCTTTTGGCTCTTTTCATTTCGACGATGTGCATGTTATTGTTTTAATTATCTTACTTAGTTAACTCCAAAGCTAATTTTTAAACGTACTTTTTGCAGTTTCACACTTTTTTCCTGATAGAATTTAGTTTAAAGACATTCCGTTTGAAATAGCCCATTGAGCCCACAATCATCCAATTAATAATTAAACCCTGACCCACTGCACCACGATGAACTATATAACAGAATTGGTATTTATTTCCTTTAATATTCTCATAGCTCCCATGTTTTACGAGGTACGCTGCAAATTTCGATGATGCCGAGCGATGCGCCACGATACTCTATACTTTCCGCCCCATTAGCAACAAAAAGTTGAATTTTATCACTTACGTGTTAAGTGACAAAACCCTACTTTTCATTCACTCTAGTAAATGATGTAAAAAAAATATGGCGAAATAAAGAACAGAGTGATGTCTCGCTATAACCAAAATTAGCCTTTTGAAGATAAATGAAACCGTTTAAAAAATATACTTTAGTATAAACGTAATATGTACTTACCGGGTGTATCACAGATTAGATCGAGATTACCATTGTACTTAGTAAGGATAATGTCGGTTTCATTTAGAAGCCTCTCGACTGAAAAAAAACGTTACGTTGTTTAAGTGACTTTTTCTCTCACAAATATTCTAATATTGCTTCAATAATGTTTCTATATATAATATTGTGGGTTGGTCCTTTTATCTTGTTATGTATGTTGGAACATTCCATTAAGTAAATAAAAAAGTAATGCTCATATCGTCTTGTTAACCAAATATTTTAACATACATTTTTGTTATATAAAGATCTATGAGTATATATTTTTGATAGATTTACTCGTACACTCGTTTTAAATTATATTTCTATTATTATTAAACGAAAGCTGTGTTATTGTTGTAATATTTTAGAATTTCAATTTTGATCTTACAAAAGCAAGTAATAGTAATATCCTATATTTATAAACGTACTCTGCTTTTAGAGGCCATCGTGGCACAACGCTTGACTGCAAGCACAAGTTGTTGTGCTTCTTGAAATGATTATATTTTTGAATAATTTATCCGCTCTGATAAGACAAAATGCGGCATAATACGCAATGTCTCGTTTATGAACAAAACACGGAGAACGCTGTATCTGAGACAATAGATTATCCATGACTTCTGATAGATTATCTATGAAAAAAAGCAAGAATATACTTTTTCTGTTAATATATTGTTAATTAATACATACTGCTATTAGTAACAGGCTTCATGAAATCCTCTCGTAAGTAATCGAAAACAGTATCCGAAAGAGAGCTCCACGTGACATTTTCGGGGATATTCAACCACTCTTTCACTTTAGTATTCATTAGGTCATCGAGATCCCACTCTTGTCCCTCGGGCTTGGAGTACGATCGGTCACGAATCATCATATCTCGGGATATTTCTACATAAAGATTACATTTTATTCAGATATTGCTAAAATAATATATTTTTTACAAAATTGTTATGAGAAAAATGCTATAATTTTCGTAGAATAGTTTTGGAAAGTCCAAAGATATATTTATATCAATAAAACTACTTACCTATATATCTCATTATCTTTTAAAATTAGAAATTTAGGGTAATTATTGTTCTTAATTGCCTTATAATAAATACTGATAGCAAAATTTCTTGTTTACCATAAGTGCTTAACGTGTCGGGTAAATCGACTTCCATTTTGGTCAAAATATTGTAAAAATCAACACTTGTTGTAGCTCTAAATACAGCTCCTTGGGTTGCAGACCATTGCATTGTTGAATTTACGTAAAGTCCTTCGTTGAATAAACGTTCAGCTTCTCGGGCACTATTTTGAATATTTTCATATCCAGCTTGGTCTACAAGACCAGCCGCCAGTAGCAACGGCCCCCAAGTAAGAGTAGCATCGACGGGAGATATCCAAGCATTGCCCATAGCGATACCGTGTAATTTTGAGTTAATGCTCCCATTAGTTTCTGCCTTATGAGAAAGAAATAATAAATAACTTAATAAGGCAATTTTTAAGTATCTAATATTAATTTACAAGTCCTAATGATAAAAATTAAAATTATGATATTCATCGATTCTAGTTAGTTTAAATACCATCTTATTAGTCGTAAAGTTAAAAAATAGTCCACTTGGTTAAAATTTGTATACAATTATTCTCTAAGATAGGAAATAGAAGAATCATTTAAAGTATATAACAAAAAATAATCTTGTGATAATTGTTGTAGTCAGAAAACATCGCTACCAATGAAATAAGTAAATTCTATTAATTAACCATAAAAATACTTAATTCAACAGGTACTTTTGCCTATAAATCCTCAATTATTCAAATGACTATTAGTACCTCATGCATCCGAATACCCATGTCAATCGCCATCTTCCCGCCGTACGACTGTCCGTAAATGTAAAGTGGTGTTCCTTCAAACTCAGGATTGGATTGGTAGAACTTTCGCATTAGTTCAACGAAATCTAAAGCTATATAAATAAATAAACATAGATAATTAGAAACAAATGTATTAATACTAAATAAATAATTATTGTACGTTACGTATATGCGGTATGACTTTCTGTTCTTGTTGCGTACGATGTCTGTATTCTGAACATAATTATGTGATAATTGTAAGTTCAATCCACTCTAAGAAAAATTTGCACTAATTGCAAATATTTTGTTTTGCAGTTCTTATAGACAAAATACGCTAGTATGCGTTACCTAGCTCTTACGGGCTACCTCTATATTAAATACCTCATATTCAAAATATCAAAAATAAAACTCCAAATATAATTTAAATCGGCTATTAAATAGAGTAAGTGGTAATACTATTTTTTTAAACTTCACACTGTATCCCGCATATAGAAGGGTAGGCAGACGAAATCTGAGAACCTATGTCAAGATACTCCGTTCCCCACTTTCCACCGAATTGAGGCATTGTGTGCTGAATGGCGGAACTCAACGCCGTAATACTAAATAGGGGCTCTATATATCAAAATAAACAATACAAAAACTTGTTAACATTTGGAATTAAACAATATACGTATAGTTATAAATAAAATATGATTACCTATCCGATCGTTTGTAGTGGTTAAGTAACTCAGATCGTCTACATAGCTAAAGCCGGTCCCAACAGGATTATCCACGAAGAGAACGTTAAAGTTTTTTACCTGTAATAGAAAACTTTAGTTGTATTTTTTTGTGTCGTTTTAATAATTTTTTTTTAAAACAAACTAAATGTATTAGGATGAGGTTTTGTTAATGTCAGTCGTGGCGCAGAGGCACAAGCGAGTGACTGTAAACACGACAGGTTGTGGGTTCGATTCGCACTAAAGGAAATGAAAATTCTAAATAATGTTTATTATTTTCATTTCCTGGGTCTGGTAACAAGGCAAAGCCCGGCGCTAAGTTCCGCCATTCAGCACGCAATACCTCAATCCGCCGGAATGTGGGGAACGGAATTGTTGAAAGAGAACGGAGTGTCTTAACACTATTTTCTTTCTGTTAGGTTCCTTCTGCCCACCCTGCTATATGCGGGATACGGCGTGAAAATAAAAAAAAGTTAACGTAACTCAACCCTGCCTCATACTTTCCGGAGACTATTTATTTTCTGGCTATTCTGTGGCGTCATCTGAACATATATGTACATTAATATTTTGCTCAAATTCTCATATGCACTATTCCATGACGTTTGGCCATAATTGGCTGCGATAAGTGTTGTAAATTTTATTGAAGTATGTAAGTTTTTTAACCGATTTCCAAAAAAGGGGCAAGTAATGAATTCGATTGTATTTTTTTATGTATGTTACCGCATAACTTGGTGGGTGAAATAATTCTAATGATTTGTTTTATATGACAGCTAGTGCTTCTGATGTGATCCTCTTAAATTTAGTAACGACGAGCAGTTTTTGAGTTATTTGTAATATTTTACTATTTATTATATTTTATTTGAAATCAGTTTTCTTGTTTTGTCAAAATCTTAATAATTAATCGTTATTTTTGTTTACATATACATAATTACTTACCCAGGTATAATTTCTCTCTTGCAAAGATAGATCAAGAGGGCCTAGTATTTCGAAATTGCCTATACCAGTGGAGGAACCCCCGGGACCGCCTTGTAGCCATACTATCAAAGGTCTCTCAGTATAATTTGCTACATTTGCCGTTGTGTAGAATAACCAGTAAAACATATGAGCCCCTTCACGGACAGTTACATATTCAGATTTTTGCCTATAATTTTCTAATTGTGCTGAAAAAGAATTTTATTTGAGTAAATAATTTTTAAAGCCTCAATTCGGAGAAAGTGGGGAACGGAAACGTTAAAAGAGAATGGTGTGTCTTAACATTAGGATCTCTGGTTCTCTCTGCCTACCCTGCTATGTGCTGGATACAGCATGAAAATAAGAAAATAAATTAATTTTTGTTTTGATATTAAAACGTTTTAGCATGTAGATAGTAAATAAGTGGTGAAATTACAAGATTTTCAAAATTTATGTAAAGTTAAGTAAGATAGTGACTGAGTGTATTGGTTGTGGCTTCGATTTCTAGTCGGGGGAGTGATTGTATATTATTTTTATTTCCCTGTTCTGGTAAGACAAAGCGTAGTAGGAAAAATCATGAAAATGTGCAAAAAAGATGAGTAGAAGTCCGGGGACCTAGCACCTAGCATAGTGATTGAATATAATATCTTATTACTATGTAACTACATTTGATATTTATAACAAGAAACAAAACTTATAGGTAAGGTCAAGGTAAAGTACATCCTGTACGGTCCGTCAGTGTAAAAATATTTGGCATCTCAGTATTAGAAAGAATAATTAACTTAAAAGTAACTTTTCATTTTGTTAAGACAAACTTAAAGACACATCCGTGTGGTTGATAAAGTTACATCAATTTTGTAGCAATATAAATTAAACATTGGATAGCTTATCTTTCTACAATAATAGCGGAAGAAAAACATTCCGCAAAATTTTTAGCTTCACGTGTCCCTCCCTTAGCAGAATAGTCTGATAGAATCTAACATTTAGAGCCAAGAAGAAGAAGTGGAAAATGAAGAACGGAGTGCCGTTCTTCATTTTCCACTTTACACTTGAGACATTATATATTGAGTGGCGGAACTCAACACCGCGCTTTGTCTTACCACATTGAATTTTGATATAATGATTCCCTCTAGTGGGACTCGAACACCATACTTTCATAAGTCTACTCACGTTTAGACGGTGTAATGATGATGATGCTGACGATGATAGATTTCGCTAATTAATATTTAATACGTACCATTTACACTTTGTCCTACTAAAATTGATAAAAAAAGCAAATAAATAATCATGATTGAACTATTTTAGATGTTTTGTAAACTGAACACCAAATAACAATGAGGTATCAACACGTGTTTTGCCACTGATATGATATAGATATCAAACCGCGTTCGATTTGATTCATATCTTTATGGAGATCTATAAGACTTAAAATATTTGAAAATAAATATGGTAGGTTATTTGAGTAATATAAAAGATAGTAGAGTTATCTTTATTTTAAAAATATTGCGGACTGGGATATATAAAAATTGGCACACTTAAAACTTATAATGATTAGGAGCAGAAACTCATTTTTGTCCATAACAATGCGTAAGAAAAAAAACAGCTTCACTCTTTTATCGTGTATAGAAGGGTTGTCATAGAGCCTAGAGTGACAGAACACTCCGTTCGCGAATACGAGACATTGCGTGTTAAGTGGCAGAATTCAATGCTGCGCTTGATCTTACCAAAGCGGATAAAATTAGATTAATATATTCCCCCGTTTGGGAATCGAACCCACAACCAATCGCCTTCACTGTCAGCTAGCTAACTGCGCCGCACCGTCTCTTTATCCCATAAGATAACTATAGTTAAATTAATACAACCCACACTACATAGTTTTTTAAAAAATGACGTACATGTTGCTAAGGCATCGCTTACTTCACGCGGTAACGGGTTTACCAGTTTTTTTGTATACAAAATATGTTTTATGTATCAAACAAACACAACGAACTTAATGTTACAGTCTATATGAATAAATGATAACGTATAAGTATATATTCAATTTAGCTATGAAATATCATTATACGAAAATATAACCTGCTATCAGTAATTCTTTCCTAAATTATCGTAAATAACCACTCTGGAGAGGCCGGTAAAGCTGTCGAGAGTCGTCCATGGTCCAGTATCCTTAATGAGACCATAGGGTTAAAGAGACAGGGCCATGGACGACGTCCCCGACGTACCCTTTTTCTTATATTTGTAGTATTTTATAGTTGACCTATTATAATATTATTAAAAATGGCATTAAACAGTATTACAATATTCTTCAAAATAATTAGAAATAACCAAGGTATATGTATTCTGAAAATTTTCGTAATTTTTTATTAGAAATATACCCACTTAGCAAAAATAAAATAAAAAAGTTGTATACTCTGAAATAAACTCCGAATTAACAAAAACTTTTATAATAAGTTATCTCAATACTGTCACGAGTTATAATCAAATGTAATTTTCAATTGTGCAAATTATGAGGACATATAGAAGGATGAGGATGTCTTTTGTATACTACTTTGGTATATAAACCCGTTTGACACGTGAAAATCACGTGCTCCGTAGTGGACGCTTACGTAGTAAATAGCATCCTTTTTTGTCTAAACGGCTGTTCTTTGTAAAGCTTTGGAAATTTTCCCTTTATTGACGTTGGCAACAAAACATTAAACTTTATTTGACAATCTTAGTAGTTGTGGGGGCCTGTCGTGGCGCAGGAGCACAAGCGTGCGACTGCAAACGCTACAGGTTGTGGGTTCGATTCCCACTCCAGGAAATGAAAATATTAAATAATATTATTTGCATTTCCTCGCTCTGGTAACAAGGCAAAGCGCGGCGTTGAGTTTCACTCAACAGGTGTTCGGGCAGAAAAGCCAGGTCAGAGAACTTATTATACTAAGGGGAAATAAGCGTGAAACTGAAAAAAAAATCTAATTTTAGCCTTAATTATGTACAAAATCTACATATATTTTGAATGTTCATATTTAAGAAATTATTTTACCTTAAAGTATCTTTGGCTTCCATCACGTTCCTTCCATATTAGGATCTTATAAGAATTGAACTCCCATCTCAAACGTAAAGTCAAACGTTTGACACAAAAACACATACGATAACAGGCATAATAAACACTTTATCTGGCTCGTGAGAACGATATACTTAGACATAAGTGCTTGAAATCTTTTCTTATTCGATTATGTCAGGTGACCAAGATTACGATCGGTTGTGAGATTGATTTACTTTAATCTCTATGTTCTTATTGATAATTTGAAAAATTTTATGTCTGCTGTCCATGTGTTTGTTATTTCTATATTTTTGTAAATAAATAACACAAAAGTATAATGAGAGCCTAAGTAATATAGTTAATTTGTAATTATAAGTTATTTACATAAAGTAAGTCCATTTGTGAAGCATAATACAAATTATTTCATACATTAGTTGCAATTAAGAACAATAAATTACTCTTAAGAAACGTTTGCTATTATTTCATCATATTTTATTAATTTAAATATTAATGTAGGTTACAAGTAAAACTCAATTTATGATATATTGACAGGTTTATAATCCTCCCTGGATTGTTTTATACTTAAAATTGAACCGTGCCGAAATTGTCAAAATAGTTATTAAGCTCTATTAGAATTTACATAGCGGTTAACTTTAGAACTTATTGCCATAAGACCACTATAGTGACCGATAATAACTTCAGTTGACAAAAACCTGAGTAGTTACCAAATATAACGAGAACAACTGTTGGTATCGAAAATTAAATACTTTTATAAATTATAAATTAAACTATTTTGAACGACGCCAATATTTCGGTTATCGAATATTATCCAGGAAATGTTTCATTTCCAGGGTTTGGTAACTAGGCAAAGCCCGGCGTTGAGTTCCGCCACTCAGCACGCAATGCCTCAACTCGGCGGAAAGTAGGGAACGGAGTGTCTTAACACTAGGTTCTCAGGTTCTTTCTGCCTACCCTGCTATATGCGGGATACAGCGTGAAGCTAAAAAAAAGAATATTTATTACGCAGCTTCACGCTTGCATGAAGAACCTAGTGTCAAAATACTCCGACCTCCTAAAATCCAGACATTACGCTTTAAGTGGCAAAGTTCAACGCTGCGCTTTGTCTTACCAAAGCCGGGAAAGGAATAATTTTAAATATGATCATTGCCCCGAGTGGGAATCGAACCCACAACCAATCGTCTCTACAGTCTGACTCTATTCGACTACAATATAATGTTTTAAAATTTTATTGTGTTTTGTAATTATAACTACAGAAAGAATTCCAACATTCGCTATGTTATTGATTAGTTTTGATAAAACACATGTGCAGTGTATAATTATTTATTAATTTTCCACAATACGTTATGTTGTTCTTGCGAGCAGCTTTCTTATTTCAAAGATAACAAGCCATTATTCATCATCAGCATACATTGTTAGGCAAATTCATACATTATCTATTATTTTAACCATTTAAATTTAGACATATGAATATTAATTACATATATATACATACTCATACAAACATAAGTAAGTAATAACAAGAAGCTATATAAAGATTTTCTTAACAACTAGAATTAGGCTTTAAGTATGTCATAAATTGGTCTTCCTAAGTATTTCGTTTCTTATTTTTAGATGTTATTTTATTTTATGGTCACGTGAAAATTTGAATATTATTAGTCGTATGACTGACTATGTTTGCAATTTGTATAGAGCACTAAATTGCCTTTTTTTCGATAGGCAGACAACATAGTGTTAAAATAATAGATTAAGTTAATTGTTAAATAAAAATTTGGAATATTTTTCTAAAACGATTAGTTAATATACATTCATACATATACGCTGTATCCCGCATATAGCAGGGTAGGCAGAGGGAACCTAGTGTTAAGACACTCCGTTCCCCACTTTCCTCCGAATAGAGGCAATGCGTGCTAAGTGGCGGAACTCAACGCCGCGCATTCCCAGACCCAGGAAAAGAAAAATTAATTTCGTTTACAGTCGCATGCTTGTGCCTCTGCGCCATGACAGGATTATTATTAAGTATATTAGTTAATATACTTAGTAATAATCGTTACTATGAAAAAATGACACTACAAATTACTAATGTTCGTCAGAATGAAAGTTAATTAATTAAAAATTTAAATTTATTTTAGCGTGAAAATCCCTTAAAATATAGACATATTGTCATATTTAATTCTTTATATTATAATATTAATGAATACAATTGTAGAGCTAATAAAAACCGGTTTTTCCAAATATTTAAAATTCATGGCATAATTACGGCTATTGTTTAAAAAAGTAAGCTTAAAAACTTGTAAAAATTAGCTTAATTTAAAAATGTATATGTTTATTACATTTTTCATTATTTAATCAACCTCGACCTATACTTTGAAGTTATCAGAAGCAATTACTTTTCAATGTGCAGACAAGCATTTCAATGGAAACGCCGTAGCTGCTTTTGGTTAGCGTGTAGGTGTTATTTTATAATGTTTAGTACTATTTGTAATCCTTGTGATTTAATATACGTCATTTATTGTGTTAAAATCATCTCACATGACTATTAGCAAAAGTTACCTTTTTATATGTTCGAATCTCTAGCCAAGACACTAGGTCGTTGTGAGCCGTGGCCGATACAGTTGATGCCGGCGGTCAAGAGGCATCGGTCTCTCGTCTGCTCTATTTATTTTTATTTGCAACTTCCCGTGTAAAGTAGTTTATTTGGGTGGACATTTTTTTTTATTTCAACCTGTGTCGATCGTAATCAATTTTTTTTAACTATGACGAAGATATCATCGGCTTTCCTAAAACAGGTACTGTTAATTTAATTTGTTATTTTATTTACTTACATCACATGTTTTGATGTTTAATGGAAATATTGAATTATTTGAGTGGTGTGAAAATTTGTATAGTGCTAAATAATGACAATTTGCATATTAGCTTAATTATTTATTGTTTTGAAAGCAAACAATGTGTTTTAAATTTTATTATAAATTAAGAGCTATTGTGTATGATTGATTATGAAAAGGGGGTGGAGAACAATTTCAAAATAAACTGGCATCTATATGTTTTATTAACAATATGTATTAACTATCTTTTTTTATCTTTTAAATTGCGTGTTCCTGTAATATTAGTATTAAATTGTAACATCGGCTCAAACTATGCCGGGTTTTTAGTGATGAATGATAGTGATGGTTATATGTGAATCTGTACAATGATAATAAATAAAATAATAATAATATAAATACGTGAAGCAAAAACTTTGGATGGAAGAAAATTACGCGGACGGAGGAGCATGAAATTTGGCACACTTATAGTTTATAAAGAGAAGAAGTGCAGAATGCTAACATTTTTTTAAAATAATGCATAAAAAGTATATTAAATTAACAAAATAAATGTTATACCATGTCACTACGCAATGCTTTATTAATGCATTTACGGGGACACAAGTTTTTTTAAGTATATGAACAATTTTATGTGTAAATGAAATTAAGTATTACGTATTTCTGTAGGTTATATTGTTGACCGGTTAACCTTTTTAGATCATTACGTTTTCCATACGGGAAATAGTAACAAAACATTATTACTAAATATTTTTTTATATTTTTGAGGAAGTAATATCTAAAAATCGTTTGGTATAATATTGTGTGAGTACATAATTATATAAAAAAGATAATAAGTCCTAAATATTGTATAGCTAAAGAGCAAATCCATTAACCGTTATGTTTTAAAACTAGTTTTGCTTACTATACATCCGGATAGATGACAATACGCATAAATTAATATTCCGACCAACTAACTTACTTAATATTTGTTTATTACTTCAAATGAATGGTTGTTACTTTCACGTAGATTAAACAATTTTATTCGGATTTACTGCAAAAAAAATATTTTTTTTATTAAATGGCGGAAGTGATACTATGGAATATTTAAGTCTTATTATCCTTTTATTCACTGTGAATATGTTTATCTTCAGATATGTAGAATATTATACTCACGGCATACATAGAGAGCTATAACAAGTTAAGTTATTACAAATAACTCAAAAACTATTCGTCCAGAGCTTTCTTAAGCGTGTGAAGCAGCAGCAGCTATCGTATAAAAAAAGAACCATCAAAATTGGTTTTTGGCAATCCATTTATAAATTTCACGTGACCGTTTTGATTTCCACACTTTGTATAACCAAGCTTGGAAAACAAAAATACTTTAAATATTTTTGAAGTTTTAAAGTGTTAATCACACCATTAGGAAACGATAAACATATTTAGAAAACATATAAAAATTTGAACGCAGCGGAACTCGAACCCGCGTCGCTTGGAAGCCATCTAGTCGCTCTCACCGCTATGCCATGCGTTCTATATCCAAACGTTTTTCCGATAAAGAAAACTATGAACATACAGTCGGATACTTCTTATTTGCATTTCGTTCGTGAGATTATTAAATTTATAAGTACGTAATGGTTAAATTAAAATAACACATACTTTACGTAAATTTCTTATCGTATTTACACTTATTTTATTTAGTTTCACGCTATTTCCCGCATAGCAGGTTAGTTAAAGAGAACCTAGTGTTCAGACACTACCTTCTCCATTTTCAAGATATTGCATCTTGAGAGACGGAACTCAAAATTGCGCTTTGTCCTCCCAAAGCAGGGAAATAAAAATAATTTAAATATAATAATTTCCCCGAGTGGGAACCGAATCCATAACAGTTTGCTTTTATCCATAACAGTCAGACGCTGTTCCACTGCGCCGCGAATACCTTTATTTATTAGTATTTTACAATTAAATCAAGTACAATAAAAATATTAATTAATTAACTGTTAGTTAATTAATTTATATTTTGCAATAAATATTCAGTTATTTGTATAACATTAATTTATATTCTTTTTTTTAAATTATAGCCTCGTATTAATGCTTTATGCGGTGACTTAAATACCTTTTCAAATATATATAAGGAACATGATGTTCTAGTGTCTGGTGCATAGACGATATAATTAAGATTAAAAAAAAATTATACAGATTATATGATATTAACACTGAAAAATAAAATTATTACGAATAGCATATAAACTTTTGTGATATGCTTTAGCACTAGCATATGCACTAGTTATCATATAAAAAAAAATTGATGATACAAAATTGGTTCACTCCGTAAAAAGTTATACGATAACACTCCACCTTTTTTTTGAAGTAGGCTAAAATTACACTCAATGGCAAATATCTTTGATTTTCAATAAATAAAAAAAAATAAAATAACAACATTTTTACTTTTTAAATTATTGAGTCGGTGCCGCAACTCAGCTCCACATAATGTGTTTAATCCAGGAAAATACTAACATTAAAGTTTTCTTTATTTGGATGAATGCGTAAAATATTTTCGCTTCCCTAGTCTAGTAAGGCCAAGTGCTGCGTTGAGTTACGTAACCTAACATGCCCTGTCCTTAAACACTTACGTGGAAAGTATAGAACGGAATATTTTGTTATTAGGTTCTATATCAGTATGGCTGAGGTCCGTAACAATGAATAAAGATTATTCTTGTATGAAGTTACATAACCGTCAGTCTCATACATTGTGGATTACATTTTGCGATATTGGAAATTGAATGATTGCTTTGTCATTTTACCAACAAAACAAAACAGTTAGATAGCGTTAAAAGATCAAATTTAATTTAATAACTATTATAATTGTGTAAGGCCTGTCGTAGCACAGATGCACAAGCGTGCGACTGTAAACGCGATAGGTTGTGGGTTCAATTCCCACTTCAGGAAATTAAAATACTAAATAATATTTATTATTTTCATTTCCTCGCTCTGGTAACAAGGTAAAGCGTGCCTCTGAGCTCCGCCATTTAGCACGCAATGCCTTAATTCGGCGGAAAGTGGGGAACGGAAATGTTAAAAGATCGGAGTGTTTTAACACTAGGTTCTCTGGTTCCCTCTCCCTATGTGCGGGATACAGCGTGAAGCTGTAACTGTATTATTAGCGGTCATGGTGGCGTAGTGGGTACGACTGTCAATGCGATGTTTGCGGATGCTCCTTACTCGAAAAAGTATTTGTATTCAAATTTATTTTCATTACTCCACTCTGATAAGATAAAACGCAGCATTAAACTCTGACATTCAACACGTAATGTCCGGAATTTGATCGGAAGTGGAGAACGGAGTGTCTTAACATTATGTTTTTTCTCCCTACTCTGCTATGCGGTAAAAGGGTTAAGTTGTATTGACCGTATCATTGTTTCTTCGTGGTGGTTGTTTCTATCACCGCTTAGATATATAAAAAAAGGGATTCTACTCGCATTCATATTGAACTTAGGATTGTATATCTAAATTTTTTTATGCAAAGTCATTTATTATGTCAAGTGACTCAAAATGCAGTCTGAATTGAAAGCATTCTTTAGTTTCTTTAGTTTAGTCACTCTTATTTCGTAATAATAAAATACTTATAGTTATATAATGTAAATTTAATTGTTATGCAATAAACTATGAAAAACAAATAAAGATTGTCATTTAACTAGTATTAACCAATAATTATTGATATAGATTTAGACGCAGTCCCACTGCGACATAATGTCTCTAAGTAACGCTAACTTCTGAAATCTTAAATAAGTATCACTACAAGAGATAATGGAGGCCTATCGTGACGCAGAGGCACAAGCGTGCAACTGTTGTGGAACAGGTTGTGGATTCGATTCCGACCCCAGGAAATGAAAATATTAATTAATTTAATATTTTCATTTCCTTGCTCAGGTAACAAGGCAAAGAGCGGCGTTGAACTCAACTGATTAAAAAAGAACGGAGTGTCTTAACACTAAGTTCTGTGTTTTCCTCTTCCTACACTCCTCTATACAGGATACAGTGAGAAGTTAAAAAGATATAATAAAGATCTAATCTCATTTTATAAATATAAAATATAACGTTTAAATTACTAGTGACTTATGTAATATTTAATCATGTCATTTTAAAGTCACAGGAAGCATTTACTTTGTATGGAAATCTACGGTAATGACTATTTTAACATTATTGTTGTTGTTTTTAATATTATTCACGCTATATTATTTTCAAAATCATAAAATATTTTGATAGTAATCAAAAGCTTTAAAAAAATATTAAACAGACGCTAATAATAAAAATAAGATGTAACAATCGTATAAGAATTTTGACGTAAATTTATAAAAACATATAGCGATGGTTAAAGTGCTTAGATGGATTTTAAGAGATGTCGGTTTGAATCGGTCGGTAGTCGGTTTGAGATTGTGGGTTCGATTCCCGTTCAGGGAAATGGTAATATTTAAATAATATTCACTTCTAATAGAGAGTAAGATAAAGCGTAGCGCTGATTTCCATCAATAAACGCGTAATGTCTCAAATTCAGATGGAAAGCAACGAGCAGAGTGTCTTGACTTGGTTTTCTGTGGCTATCCTACTATGAGGAAAAAAAATATTTGCCTTATTTTTTTACTTAAGACAATATGGTAATATTAAACTAAAAATATTATAACTTTATACAAATTAATCCATATTTTTTAATGAACATAAGAGGAAAAATTGTATTTTTATTCGGCATACCTACGGTATAACGTAGGGCACGTAGATATAATATGAGGTACCTACCATTCATTCAGTCTTTTTCGCCGCATGTGTTTAGAGACAAGTTCACAAATTTTACGTAATCAGGCAATCAGGAAATAAAGTAAATTATAAATTAATTTTTCCCTCAATTAGTTAGGTAAATACCAACTGTGTCACGAGCGAATGCTTTATTGACACCAAACCACGCAATCATTTTACTCAACTCAAATATTTGTTATCAAAAGTCAATGCAAAACTAAAAAAATACCTGCCCGCCGATAATCACGTGTTCTAACTTACTCTGTAAGGTTTACTTTAAGTACTAGGTGTTACCCGCGGCTAAGTTCTCGTGGTCACTGGCAGTCCATATTATATATACTTAGTACTGTGGTATATATATATGCGTTAATTTGGAGATTACTAAAAACTTAATAATATTTTTAAATTTTTGACAATATTAAAAAATTATTGCCAAAATATTTGTTTTCTTTTTTAAGAAAAAATATCCCATCTCTTTTCTAATACTTCTAAGAATATGTGTACAAAGTTTCATGATAATCGATCGAGTAGTTTTGATGCGTGAAAGCGTAACAAACAAACCTATATTTACATTTATAATATTAGTAAGAAGTATGAATTATAATAATAATGTCATCTAAAAATGTCAAAAATTTTAAATCTACACTTTTATAGCACTTACTTTATTTTTCTAGAAAATTCTGTGATGTTGTACCCAAACAAAAACCAAATTAGCCAGTATGGTATACAAAAATAAATTTTAAAAGATAATGAGAACATACATTTTAATAATGAAAACTGTACACTAAAGTGAGAAAAGAATAAAAAAATAGCGTAATTAAATATGCTAAAGATATAAATATATAAAAGCGAAAGGTCACTCATTAATTAATAATAAAATCTCGGAAATTCATTGATGAAATTATTTCCAATCTATTAATATGAACATAGTTTATAAATAGGACATGTCGGCTATAATAGATTATACCAAAATTAAACCAAAAAGGTATTACAATGAAAATGAAATGAAATTTCATCTAATTTTTTTGAGATTCTTAATTTAGTTATAATACCTAAAATGATTAAACCACAAAGTTAAAATATTAAAATGTAACACTTATGCACTGGGAAAGGCACTTTAGGTAATGGTTAGGGGTTCAACCCCACAAGAGGGATATTTATATTAAAATTTATTTTAACATCTCCGACCTGGTGAGAGAAACGGCGGGGTTGTGTTCAGTCAATTTTCGACATGACAAATCAAAAAATCCACGGAAATGAAGTTGCTGGCATCTTCTATAAAAAGTAATTCTGTTGACCTTTTAACTAATTAATTAAATTAACCTCATAATCTATATTAATCTATATGTAATATGTTTTATATTACGATTATCTGAAACTGCGTTTTCTAAAAAGATAAAATATGTGGATATCCACAAAGTCTATGTAATTCCATTCCACTATGTGACTTCGTGGTTTGACTTTTACTCATTTAAAGATCAATTTATTTAATTATATTTCTAATAAAAATAACCAGGATTATTCATAATGTTTTTTTTTATGATAAGTGTGGGTTCAAATTACGCTATGTACAAATTTTAACAAAAATTGCGTTTTAGGTAACGGGCTAAGAAATAAATGCTTCCTTTATATTTTTGTGTAAAAAACTACAACAGAATTATATTGAAAATCGGTGTGTAATTCCGCAGAGGCTTTATATGAAATATAAATAAATATTTTTTTGTAATTGCGTTCAAATATATTAAAATACTAGGAATTTTGACTTTCTTTTTTAAGTAAGTACTACTATGTGGATAGAATAAAAGTTTTTTTTGTGATACGATGGATCTGGCGTAATCCCTAGAGGTTAATTTTTATAAAATAAAAAAAGAAAATACTAAATATAGTATACTCATAAATGTCATCGATGGTGTAGTTTTGAAAGTGCTGTTAAATGTTACAAGATCTAATAATGTTAAATGTTATAAGATGAAAATCTTGACAATCAAACAAATTGCCTACAAAAAACCACTAATGTAGAAATATTTTTAAAAATATGCAAAACAAACTGTTTTTACTAATAATACTTATCCTAAACCCTGCTAAACTATTTTTTTGCTTCACGCTGTATCCCACACATAGCAGGGTAGGCAGAGGGAATCTGAGAACCTAGTTTTAAGACACTACATTCTCTTAAGATTTCGCTCTCACTCACTTTCCGCCGAATTAAGGCATTGTGTGCTGAGTGTCAGAACTTAACACCGCGCTTTGCCTTATTACCAGAACGGCAAAATGTCAATATAAAATATTATTTTTTATAAATATTTTGATGTTTTCATTTCCTGTAGTGGAAATCGAATTCATAGCCTGTCGTGTTTACAGTCGCACGCTTATGCCTCTGCGCCACCATTGTCATATCGTAGATAAAATTATAATAAACATTAAATTAATTATTAGTAATTACAATTCCATCCTACAATATAGTATGTCTTATAATTTCGCTGCAATACATGGTAATTTGGTAACGCTTGTAGGTACATGGCAATTAGCAGTGTCTTGTGATAGTAGATAGCTAACAAGGATCGTATATCGTTTAATGGTATGTATTTCGCCAAATTTATCTATTTTTCTACCAACCTACACCTATCTACCTAACTTCACGCTTTGTCCCTAGCGGGTAGTCGGAGAGAACGGAGCGCCAAAAGCTACGGTCCCTACAAACCTCTTTCGCCTCGTTCATAGTCATTAACGTCTTCATGCATGCCCTCCGGGGGGTCCTCATTTCAATATAGTCCATTTAAATATTCACTTTACTTATATATGTATAAGTATCATCTTTTGTTATTTTTTTATAATACAGTACATTATTATTCGTTTAATTTTTTTTTAAGTACAATAAAGAATACATTATGAATTAATTTTAATTATTTAGTATCTAAAGCATCTGTATTTGTAAGCCAAAACGGCATTTTATTAAAGTGGAAAATTGAATGCCACAAGTCTAGGCCTAATTCTACTTACCATGCTATTCGCGTGAAAACTGTCGAATTAAAAAAAAGCAATTAAATTTACTAGTGGTCCCGGTGACGCGTTAAAGACGCGTTGTCTTTAAAAATGTATGTATATGTCACTTTATCTAAACATGGATGTCAAGCCGTGGCAGTGTGTGTAACATTTATTTTAATTATTTAATATATTTTTTATGTATTATTTTAAAAATATATTATTATTCAGCACTCCTTCGTTATATAAACTATAAGTGTACCAAGTTTCATGCACCTCCGTTCGCGTAATTTTCGTAAAAAAGGGGTCCAAAGTTTTTGCTTCATGTATTTATATATAGATGCTATATACGACGATGCCGACAAGATATGAATGTGTCTTATCTGACAAACTGCAAGAATTATGTGACATTTAAGTAAAGGAAGATGTAACCTATCGCATTTCATTTATATTTCTTATATTAAAATATATTTATTTATATTCTTAACACGTTTTCATTATCTTGGCATGTATCTCTCTAACGCAAAACTTTGAACGTGGTTTTGACTGACTTTGAAACATCGAATTATTCGAATTTTTCATACTTACCAAGTATTAATGACAATCTAATGATACCGATAAGAACAAAATAAAAACGAAAAGAAACACGTTTTTTGAAAAATTTATTAAAAAGTAAAATATATATGTACCTAAAGCGAGAGGTTAAAAACTTTAAGTTAATTTTTTTACAAAAGCGTATTTTTTTCTTTTTTTAAACTATTATTTATTTCACCTGTCGTTGCGCAGAGGCACAAGCGAGCGATTGTCAACGCGACTGGTTGTGGGTTCGATTCCCGCTCCAAAATATTAAATCATATTTAGTATTTTCACTTCCTGGGTAACACAGCAAAGTTCCACTCAGCACGCAATTTATCAATCCGGCGGAGTGTGGGGAAAGGTAATATTGAAAGAGAACTGAGTGTCTTAACACTAGGTTCTTTGGTTCCCTCTGTCTGCCCTGCTATGGGAGATACAACGTGAAGCTAAAAAGAAAAAATAATATGAATCGACCTTATGCGAAACATAAAATGAAGTTGGATCTACTCGTATTTAGCTTACTTATAAACGCTCTATTAATCTTTCTCCTCAACACATTATGCATGTTCTTAATATTAGGTATGTACGTATGATAAATGTTTAAGATCTCTAAACATGAAAAGTAGTTTTTGCATTATGGACTTTGTTCTCATCATACAAAAGTTAAAAATAGTTATTAACCGTGGCGCAGTGCAATAACGGCTGACGACGCGATTGGTTGTGGGTTTGAATCCTGCTCGAGGGAATAATTACATTCAAATTATTTTACATGTTTCTCAATTTTTGTTAGACATAGAACGGCGTTGAGTTCCGCTCCTCAACATGCAATGTATATCAATACGTGCGATCGTTCGTTCGTTACCGTTAAATGTTATGAAATATTACTTAAGGAGTCAAATTTTTTAAATATTACCAGATGAATTTCTTCGTAATAAGTATGCATATATCTGTATTGAACAGTAAATATACATAGGTTTAACTAAATGTGTTCGTATAGAACTTAAATAAAAGTATTTGTTATCTTTTAACAATAGACTAAGACATTATAGAAACGAGTTGTTGTTACACAAAGCTATAGTTTATTTGAGTTATAAATAACTTTATTTGTATTCATACATTCATCTTTTTTTATTTTAAGTAAAATATTGTCAATGTTAATGTCTAGGTCAATGTGTGTGAAATTTATTTTAACTTAATGTGTTTTAATTTTTGTGTTTCGCCATCTTAACACGATTTAACTTCACGCTGTATCCCGCACATAGCAGGGTAGGCAGAGGGAACCTGAAAATGTAGTTAAGACACTCCGTTCTCTTTCAACATTTCCATTCCCCACTTTCCGCCGGATTGAAGCACTTAACACGTAATGTCTGGAATTCAGACGGAAACCGCTGAACGAAGAGTTGACACTATGTCCAATAGGATGTCTCGCCTTGGATCTTTAGCTATACAATAAAAAATCATTCAAATCTTTCTAATTCTTCAGAATACAAAATGTGCTTGAAAAAAAAAAAAACAGATAGGCAAACCGACAAACAGATACAAAAAATTAAAAATGTTTTTAATTAACATTCTCTCACTATCTATTTATCTCCCTAAATTATTTTTTCGTAAATAATCGATGTACAGACACACTTTTTTACTGTTATATTATAATAAAGATTAGTAAAGTATTTTGGTTTGTTATATTCTATTGTAACCGTGCACATTACCGTGTAAATACTACTACGATGCAATTATAATGCAATAAATAATTTAAGATGCCATTGTTGCGTAAGTGAAACGCGCAAGTTATGGCAAGATAACTATGAATTCAATGTCACTTGGGGAATATTTGTATTTATAATCAAAAAATGTTTCCGTGGTCTAAGTAGACAATGTTTCTAAATTGAAGCTCTGGGACGCGATAGGTTGTGGGTTCGTTTCCCACTTCATTAAATGAAATAATGTTTAGTATGATATTAAATAATATTTAGTATTTTCATTTCCTCGCTTTGATAACTAGGCAAAGCTCAACGTTGAGTTCTGCCACTCAGCACGCAGTACCTTAATTCAGCGGAAAGTTTCAAGAGAACGGAGTGCTTTAACTCTACGTTCTCTGGTTCTCTCTGCCTACCCTACTATGTGAGGGATACATCGTGAAGCTATAAAAAGTAGGCAAAGCAAGGGGTTAAATAATGATCTCAACACGTAATCTAACTAAAAAGTGTGTCTGTACAATAAAGATATTTTTGAAGAAAAAAATAGTAAAATATGTAAAATACAAGTAGAATATGAATTTATGATTTTCAAAATGTTCGTCTGTTGGTAAGCGCACATCTTTTAATCGACTAGATCGAATTAAATGAAACTTTTTTAGTTGTATAGTTGATTAGGCCTGGGCAGTTCTCTCCCCATTCAAGGGAATGATTATTTTTAAATTGTTTTTATTCCCAGCTCCAATTTACTGTTCAAGTTTCAATGTCAATGGTTGGTAAATGGAAGCGATGTGACAAAAGTCATAAAGTTTACACAAACAAAGTGGTGAACAGCAACTAGTCTTTAAATAAACGGAAAGTGATATTACTTACGCATTGCCTGCCTTATAAATTAGAAATAAGGTGAACAAAAAATCAGAACCGCGATGCTTTACATAATAATCATAACATACGTAAAAATACCTTATTATTATATATAGTTATATATTATTTAAAAAAGTTTACTTAAAAACTAACTTTCTAAGAGCACTTGGTTTATCTGAACATGAAATTTATAACATTTTTATAGCGCTTTTACACTGTAACCCGCACATAACAGGATAGGTAGAGGCACCCAGAGAACCTAGTGTTAAGGCACACCGTTTTCTTTAAACACGTCCGTTCCCGATTTTTCACCGACATTTTTAAACTGTCGCTAATGTAAAAGAAATTTAATACTTTACAAATATTATAGTACTTACTTTACAAATATTATAGTACTTATAATAATCATAAAATGGGTTTAAAAAATCTAAAAAAAAAAACACTATAAAAAGTATTTTCTCGTTATTATTATCGTATTCTCTTATTTGTTATCGGGCGGTAAAAAGTGGGTCAAAAAAGCCTTGCAAGATTTTCTTACGTAGATTGATTGATAAATAAAGAGGTTAAGGTAAAAGCGTGATCAAAAATTATATGATAAATATTATTATATATACATATGTGGCTACTGTGTATCTTTCTTTTGTAGAACTTGGAACATTTTGCCTGTGTCGATCATATCACGATTGGAAATTACTTGATAGCCTTCTTCCGTTGATCACGCGATGTGATGATAACTACATAAAGACTATATTAAAAATGTCTACTGCTTTAGTCAATTTGTTTAAATGTGTTTATGATCACATTGTGCAAATAAAATATGCGGTATTATTCCTCAATTTCCAAGCACCTTGTATGGAGAACCCAGTGACAAACAAAGTCCGGTCTCCTTACGTCAATAACGAGACATCGCGTGTTAGGTGGCGGAAACCAACATTGCAATTTTGTCCAATCAACCAATTGTAATCCAGATCAATGTCACAAATCAAATCAAAGATATATTTACACTTTGAATTATTTAAATATTAATACTCTATAGTATTTTTTCTTTTTTTTTTGTCGACATTAATAAATATTAATGCCATTTGCACGATTTCTAGTTTTTGAATTGCTGCCTAATAGCTTACGTAAGAACAATCTAGATAGCCCCCTCATTCTAAGATGAAATAAGACATAGGAGGATCCTATATCATCTTATATAATAAATAATAGTTCTATTTGAATTTAGATTTTTTATTTCTAAAATACTAACAGTCTGATTACACAAATGCAGCGTCACGTACCTAAAACGTAATTTCTCTAATTTAACCTAGAACTAGAATGAAAATTCAAATAATGTGTTACTATTACTGTGTACTACTTCCACTATCAACACTTTTTAGTAACGTAACTATTTCTTAAATTATTATATTTATTTTCCATAAATAAGTTACAGAATAAAATACAACTAAATCGTTCCTATGACTGATATAAAGGCCTTCCCATAGGATTTCTACGATGATACCTTTGGTTTCCTCATTCAGTGGCTTCCAGCGACCTTGACAATCATAAATATAGCTGCAAAATTAACATTTTTGTTTTATTTAAATCGTGTTCTTAGTATACAATTAAAAATTCATTTAATTTAGAATACTAGTATGACAGGTTTAAAATTGTCAAAACGATAACATGATAATTAATGCCACAATGGTGTCTACTTGTTCTTTTTTACATTTGTATACTCGTATAATGAAATCCGGCTAAAGAAGTATCTGGCTTTTGTTGTTAGATGATGGCCTCGGTGCTTCGCTGATTATCCAATCACGCAATTTTACTTAAAGCAGATTATCGACTTCCGTCAATGTTTTTATTAGCTTTTTGGAATGTGACAAAAAATATTATTATTGATACCATCGTTATGAGACTGCCGTTCTGGCGCAGTGGTACTGTGTCTCATTGTAAACGCAAGATGTTAGTTCAATCCTTACTTGTAAGAATGATTACATTAAATTTATTCATTTCCCCGCTCTGGTACGATAAAGCGCTGCGTTGTTGGGTTTGACCACTCAACACGCAATGCCACTTTTATGACACTCTATATATCTGTCTCTATATATTGTTATTTGATGTAGAAAAAGAACCTAGAGTTTAATTTGTAACATGTATATTTTGTTAAAAAAAATATATATTATTATTATTATTATCTATGCTGCTATATGAGGGATAAAAAAATGGTGCAAGCAAATTAGTTGTTAAACATCAACATAAAAAATATAAATAGTAATCTTACTTTTTTAATTGGTTCTAAGTATACCAATCATTAATAAAACTAAATGGGAATTAACTAACCAAAAATTTGCTTTTCGTTGGTATCATGCGTTTTCCCTTGAAAACTATTAACTTAAAATGCAGATACTTAACTTCCTATTGTATCATCATTCGTGTCCAAATTATGAAGATGAACTTGGAGAGTATAAACTTGTCCAATATAGGGATCTAGGCAATAAAATCTAAATATAAAAAGATTGAGGATGCAGGCGCGTGGGCTTTCCTCTGCGATATCCTGTGGCACGTAACAGTCGGTACTTACGTCTAAATTGTTTCAGTTATGGTTGACCTTCGGCGCCTCGCTGGCTTTCCTTATCATCGGTCTCGTCAGAGGATACTCAGCTTCCGCTATTCCATCTATAGAAAGTCTGGATTCTGAGTTAATTCAGCATAGTGAGCAAAAGTCATGGATTGGTAAGTGGAATGGTTTCTTATATGTTATTTATATAATATAGTACGATGTATATATGATACTCATAATTTTGTAGTAAAGATTCAAATGAGTCTGTTCTCGATAACATTAAAGCCCATGTAAACAAAGTTTCAATTTGAGAATTTTGTATTTTAAATGAAAGTTTCGTTTTCACGTCCACAGAGTATTGTATCAGTTTATTTTAAATTTTTTTTAATTGATAAGTCAAACTATTTATATAATTTTTAAGATTATTTATTTATATCTATGATTTTCTCTAGGTGCAATACCACCATTGGGTGCTTTTTTGGGTAGCATGTGTTCTGGGCCTCTGATGCAGCGTGCAGGAAGAAAGCGGACTTTACAACTGACCGCACCGCTTTGGGCAGCTAGCTGGCTTATATTAGGATTTGCACCAAGTTTTGCACTTATTCTCTTAGGAAGGATAATGTCTGGACTGTGTGTTGGTTTCGTCCTAGCGCCGGCACAAGTCTATGTAAGTTTATTTACACTTATAAATTACATAAGAATGATATACCATACATAGAAACGATGAATAGATATTTATTATTGTACCTATTCTTTACATATTTTATGTTATTATTACAGTGTTAGTTACTATAAACGCAGGAGATAGATTATATTTAAATTAAATTCTTTTCCTCACTCCGATAATAAAATAACGCAGCAGTGAGTTTTATAGGCGGAAAGTGGAGAACGGAGTGTCGTGACACTAGGTTTTCGTCGGGAAAAGGCGTGAAGTTGTAAAAAATGTTACATATAAACCCTCATAAGCCTAATTATCCCGATAGCAGTAACAATATTTACATACTAAAACAGCACTGTTAAGTAATTATAATTTCGTCTAAAATTCGACTCGCTATCAAAGTGTTCATATTGCTCAGGAAACGAGGTTTTAGAACACATTTGTGTTTTTTTAGATAAAATGGAGTAGAAATCAAATATCACCCTTCGTACATTAAAAATTGCAAACAAAAAATCACTATTTACAAAATAAAAATATGCGATATGCAAATAGAATAGTGCAAGAGTTCCATTTATGCGCTTACTCATAAATACAAGATTTTAAAGATAAAAACGATGTAATAAGCCTTGTTTTCTTGTCTGAATTTTATTTTAATTCTGGTTCATAATTTTTCTTACGCCTGTCGTGGCGCAGAGGCACAACCGTGTGATTGTTGTGGGTTCGAATTCCACTGCCGGAAATGTAATAAACAAGGCAATCGTTAAAGTTCGTTCGTTATCAAAGTGCGGCGTTGAGTTCCGCCATTTTGGACGCAATGCCTTAATTCGGCGGAAAGTGAGGAAAGGAAATGTTGTAAGAGAACGTAGTGTCTTAACACTAGGTTCTCAGGTTCTACCTATCCTGCTATATGCGGGATACAGCCAAAAAGAAGATTTTAAGAAAGAAGACGTAGTGTCAAAACACTATTTACACCGCTTTCCGCTCTAAATATAGACGTTAAATTGTGTGTTGAATGTCGGAACTTAACATCGCGCTTTGTCTTACTAGAAGGGGAAATGAAAATAATTTAAATATCAATTTCTTGATTGTGGATTGAATAGTCATCGCGGTTACAGTCGGACGGTCTCTACTTCACCACGTTGGCCAATATTTTGTTTTATTTGGATCACAACTGTATATAAATATAATGTAGATATGTAAGTATAATAAATATTATATCTATCGTATGTACATATTGAGTATATGTTAATTTTTTTACGTCGAATATGAACCCACACTTCCCGTGCAATGTGAACGCTACTTAGCAGTGGCGAGGGGTGAAAATTTTAGTTAGAAGAGCCGGTAAATTTAGAAAAGCCGGTGTATATTTAGGGAAGTCGGTAGGATGTGAAGTTATTTATTATTATTTTTTAGGGTATTACAGCTTGTTTTTTTTTGCAATTTTATACTCAATATTTTTCTGGCGACCTTTTTTTAGATCTCCACCTTTCTTGACTTTGTTTTTTTGTAAGCTCAATACCTTGAAAAGTTAGGCAAGCCGGTGGGAACCCTGTTGTATGGACGCCTCGCCACTGTTACGTAGTACAATATGTAGTACAACGTACTATTCAAAAATACCTACAAATGTGTATTACGATCATGTGTAAAATTACTATAATTTTCTTTGATCAAAGGAGATAAGAATCACAATATAATTGCTCACTTATAGTGAAGTATAACAACCTCAAACGTAGTTAAGTGATATATTTTCTTAGCATTTTTATATTTAAGCTTCTGCGACTTGTCTCTTAGAAAAATATAAACTATATGTTCTAATACCAAATAATATAATTCAATAGTAATTTTAGGCTATCGTGGTGCATGGGGACAGTATTTGACTGCAAACGCGATTGGCTGTGGGTTCGATTTCCAATCGAGGGATTAATTATATTACCATTATTTTCTTTACTCGATTCTAATAAAACAAAGTGTGTTGTTGAGTTTCGCCACTCAATACGCAATGTTTCGAATTTTGCCGAAATATAGAGAACGGAGTGTCATGAGAGGAATGAGAGGAATGTTTCAATAAACCGGGATTTTAAGGGGCCAATTGTTTTTTATAAGATTTTTTTAACATGTTCATAATATTTATTTTATAATAAAATGATTACATGAGTATATTTTTTTAACAATTACAATAAGTGTTCTTAAAAATAATGAAATAAAATAATGGATAGAAAAACACGGTGTGCGGTATCATGTTTCCGGTAACTCCTAGTTTAATTCATTTTCTAGAAACAAGTCAATAAAATGTTGTATATCTATTATATATTCGATTATCCGTGAACCCACATACCCATCATTACCCCGCATAATGAAGGTTCTACTGTACATTGTTATAGGTATAGCTTAAAACCAGTCTATCTATTATATATACTTCAATTAAATTCGTTTAGGTGTTCTAGCGTTATTATGTAACAAGCATATAAATATTTTAACGCTTGTCGTAGCGCAGAGGCACAAGCGTGCGACTGTAAGCGCAACAGGTTGTGAGTTCGATTCCCACTCCAGGAAATGTAAGTTTACTATTTTCATTTTCTAGATTTGGTAACAAGGCAAAGCGCGGCGTTGAGTTCCGCCACTCAGCACGCAATGCCTCAATTCGGCGGAAAGTTGGAAACGGAGTATCTTAACATTAGGTTCTCAGGTTCCCTCTGCCTACCCTGCTATATGCGGGATACAGCGTGAAACTAAAAAAAAATAATATAAATATCGTAAAACGTTTAATATTTATAACATAAGAAGAACAGACTGAAAAAGCAGCTTCACGCTTTATTCTATATAGCAATGTTCCTCCAGTCGCCGCTTCACTCCCAAATTCGCCTATGTTGTCTTATCAGAATGGAGAAATAAAAATAATTAATCCCCTGAGTGGGAATCGAACCGAAAATCAATAGCGTTTAAAGTCAGCTGGCCCACTGCGTCGCTATTACTAAGAAGAATAGGGTTACAGAAATACAATAAGCCTGGATGCAATTCTATTATGAAATATAACAAACAGTTTAATCTTTAAGTTAGCGTTGTTTGTAGATAACATGTACATGAGTAATTCTAGTAAAGTAAATATGAATGCCACGTTAGGGGCACATTGTTTGTGCACAAAGAAGTCTATAATTTTAAATGCAAGCAACATTTGAGCTCACACGAGCGTATCTTCGATATTCTGATAATATTATATTAAATATATAAACGTCTTTTCATACTGTTACTAATGAATAATTATGTGTGCTCGTTGTATGGTAATTATAGCGGTCGTTTTACACCTCGTGTCTAACTCTACTAATTAGTAAAACATCTTAAATTTAAACGTTTGTGTAATTAGTAAATATTATTTTCATTCTTTTTTTTTTTAACTTCACGCTGTATTCCGCATACAGCGAGGTAGGCAGAGGGAACCAGAGAATCTAGTGCTAAGGCACTCTATTCTCTTTCAACAATTCCGTTTCCCACATTCCGCCGTATTGAGGCATTGCGTGTTGAGTGGCGGAACTCAACGCCGCGCTTTGCCTTTTTTTACCAAACCCAAGAAATACTAAATTTTACATTTCCTGGAGTGGGAATCGAACCCACAACCTCTGCTTACGTGCCTCTGCACCACGACAGATATTATTTTCTCTTTTGTTTTTATTTACTAATTGTTACATTGACTGTTTTCCCGTACCAATAGCTCAAAAAACAAAATGAATATCTAATAAAAAAGCAGCTGTCTGCTTTATCCCGCAGGGTAGTTAGAGAAAACCAAGTGCCAAGACAATGTATGCGCCCACTTTACGCTATAATTTGAGAGGTTATGTCACGAAACTTAAGCCCGCGCTTTGTCTTAACAGAGCAGAGAATTAATAATAATTTAAATATAATTACCTCGTCTGGGAATCGAACCCACAACCAATCGCGATTACAATCAGACGTAGTCCCACTGCGCCACGATGGCCTCAATAACTAATAAAATCATTAAAAATTGACTGGAAACGGAATAATAATATATAATACAGGGTATACTAGTACATACTTACGTAAAATAGTAATAACTACTTTAATAAAACTATTTGTTTTCAGGTAAGCGAGTGTTGTGATCCGGAAATACGTGGGCGTTTGGGCTCTCTACCCACATTGTCCATGTCGTTCGGCATTCTCATCTCATACGTAGGTGGTAACTGGCTCTATTGGAGATATTTAGCCTTCCTGTCTGCTACATTCTGTGGTAAAAACATATATAATTAATAAAACACTTAATCAAACGCGGCGTTGGGATCCGTCCTTTATATTTCATGTTTCTAAAGATCGGCGGAAAGTGGAGTGTCTTAACACTAGGTTCTCTCTGAAATGTGATATTGATAAAATATTTTTTTCTTTAATTCTTTCTTTAAAGAATAGTTGCTAGATGGTTTATAAAAACCTAACATATTGTTTCACTAGACTGAGAGCATGAGCATGAATGTGTTTATACAGTTATTTAAACTTAACTTAGCTTCACGTTCTGTCCCTATCGGGGTAGTCGGAGAGAACGGAGCGCCAAACGCTTCGGTCCCTGGATACTCGTACCTCTTTCGCCTCGTCCACAATCCTTAACCTCTTCATACATGCCCTCCAGGGGTCTTCATGCTTTTTACGTGACCTTCCTCCAGTATCATTGATACTGTGTTCTCGAAGGTCAACCGAGGTACCCTACCTATTAATTATTTAACAATTTTTATAATTATATAATAAACAGATTAAAATATTCAATTTTGATGTTAATATCCGTATATTTATTTAGATACTTTGTAAAAATACGTTAATCCATACACGATGTAATGTTGGCCTTATCTGTGTCAGACATAACCGTTATCAATCAGCCTTTTTGCATGAGATTGAAATTGTCCTTTAATTGTTCCCGTATTTTGGTTACAAGCTGACAATATAGTGTAAAGTAGCGAAAGAAAATTTGATTATTATTTTATAATAATACATACATACATAGCTTCACGTTGTATGTAGACAGAGGAAACCTAGTGCTAGGACAGTCAGTTTCTCACTTTCCACCGAATTGAGGTATTGCGGTTGAGGATTGCCGAGTGGCGGAACTCAACGCCGCACTTTGCCTTTTTACCCCGGAAATGAAAAATTACATTTCCTGGAGTGGTAATCGAACCCACAACCTGTCGCGTTTACAGTTGCACGCTTGTGCCTCTGCGCCACGACAAGCGTTAATTATATTATTTTATAATAATGATTATATGATTATTATTATTGCATAATAATAATTATTATTTTCTTTAATATTATTATTTTTTATGCAATACTAGTAATGAGCTACGGTTTTGCAAGGATAAAGTACATTTTATTTCTTTTTATTTCATTTATGTATGACATAAGAAAAATACAGAATAATATCGTGCTTAATTATTTAATTGTCAAGTAATTTGCAACTAATCCAAGCAGAATGTACACAAAAAAGAAAACTTGTCTCTGAAAGAGAAAGATGTATTATAATCCCTTGAATAAAAGTTTAAGACGAAAACATACAAGTCGGATTATTTTGCTTTATATTTATTAATTATCAAAAATAGTAGGTAATTCCTGTGTTTCCTTAAGCTCAATGTGCCCTTTTTTATCCGACTGTTAGAGTAGGGTTATGTTTTTCACGCGTATCATGTTTGTAATATTCTTTATTACCTCATATCTTCCAAACCCCTGGACCGAATTAAACAATGAAGGTGACGTTAGATAGGTATTGTACTCCAAGTGTTCTTAGATATGTGACGTCACTTTTAAATCTATATAGCGCACTCTAGAGGCAGGTACCATGTGGGGTATCAAATGAAAGGACTTAATTAGCAAATTTCAAATATATAACACATAACTAGCTTTTAAAGCTTACTTTATTTGTATTTGTTTCCTAAATTTGAAGAATTGGTTCAGTTGGGTTTTTTGTTTTTTATAATTACGTGTGTTATCAACATATTTAAAAACGGGCACACTAAGCTTAAGGAAAAATAAATGCCAAACATAAGAAAAGAATCCTTAAGCTGCTTCCAAGTTTTACCTAAATTTACTTTTATTCAAATTAAACTGCGTGCCTAGATTCTTCTGCTGTGACCAAATTAGTGTTTCAAGCAACAATGTTGTCTTAGGAATCTATAGACACAAAATATTTGTGCGATTGACGCACGCGTTGATATGTTAAAGAGTAAATAAATAAGTACATATTTATCATAATCTTTCATATTGGTTTTCTATTAGAGTTAATCAATCGCCTCGGGCTGTTTTTATTTTTATGAAAATTACGTATATAATTTAAATATTAAAATTTGATATCCCATACGCCTATATAACGCCTAATACATATGTAACGCCTGTCGTGGCGCAGAGGCACAAGCGTGCAACTGTAAACGCGACAGGTTGTGGGTTCGATTCCCACTCGAGGAAATGTAAAGTTTAGTATTTTCATTTTATGAGTTTGCTAACAAGGCAAGGCGCGACGTTGAGTTCCGCCACTCAGCACGCAATGCCTCAATTCGGCGGAAAGTGGGGAACGGAGTTCTTAACACTAGGTTCCCTCTGCTACCATAGTTAAAAAAAATGGCATAAGGTCGAAATTTCTATAAACGTTAGCGCATCCAACGACCACTTTTTAAAAAGTTTGTTAATTTAGAAATATTACAAAAAACGATAAATAATATCATAATATGTCGAAGTGTTATTTTATACGTTTTCAAATTATTTGAATTCCAAACCAGGATTTGAATCCGCTCTACTTACAATATAATCAATTTTTATAGTCAATTTAATATTTTTTTTTGTGTTTAGGCAAGAAATAGTTTAAAATATAATATAGAAATAAATTATGAAAAATATATTTTAATATCGGTACAAAAAGAAATATTTATTTTCAGCGGCCTTGTTTATTGTTCTTTTGCCGTTACCTGAATCACCTGTATGGTTGAAAGCTAAAGGACTCGACGATACATCTGCTGTGAAGTGGCTGCATCTCTCACAACACGCTATCGCTACTGTTCAAGAGGATAAGCAAGAGTAAGTTTGTTTGTTGTTATTTTTTTATACCTTCCTTAATATTCTTATCGCAAAGGGAGTAGTGTCAACTAAATTAACGTAATTAAGAGTTTTTTATTTTGTTACATTATTGCAATATATTCATTAATGTTAATGAACTTTGAGGTTAAGTTTGGTAACAAGGCAAAGCGCGGCGTTGAGTTCCGATACTCAGCACGCAATGCCTCAATTCGGCGAAAAAAGGGGAACGGAGTGTCTTAACACTAGGTTCCTTCTGCTTACCCTGCTATATGCAGGATACAGCGTGAAGCTATATATGTATGTATGTAGAGGCCATCGTAGCGCGGTTTGATAGTAACTGACTGTAAACACATATGGTTGTGGATTCGATTCCTATTCGAGGATTTTTTGATTTCTCCGCACTTTCAGGCGAGAGTGTGTTAACGCCAGGTTTTCTTTACCTACCCTGCGATGTAAAAAACATGGAATAACCTTTTTTTAATTTAATAAATAGGTTTGAATGACTGAATATTTCTACAATAGACCTTATGTCCGGTTATCACTATAACGAAACTACGCGTGTGTTTGTTTACAAATCTTTTTACACTTCTCTTACGTAATCTCTCATCCACCTGAACCCAATGCCTCTAAATGAATAACTAAATAAACGGTCATATGTCATTGTTTTATCAACACACCCACCACCAGAGTACCATATGTATGAGTTATGTGAAGTGAGTGAATAGTATTGACAATATCTATGTACGAGTATGTATTAACTAGTGAAAAAAAAACTTTGTGGAGTACAAAGTTTTTTTATAAAAATGCATGGAAGTATATGAAATTTGTCATTTTTTATATGGAGAAGAGTGCGGAAAGCAAATATACTTACTTACTTAGCTTCACGTTGTATCCCGCATATAGCAGGGTAGGCAGAGGGAACCTAGTGTTAAGACACTCCGTTCCCCACTTTCCACCGAAAAAGCAAATATTGTTCACAATGATGTAGAAATATATAAAAGCTAATAAAATAAATGTTATACACGCTACTATTCATTTACCATACACGTTGCCGAGGCAACGCATTGTTTACACGTCATCGGAGCGAAACTAATAATAAATACTCAAAACATAACATGAAAAGTCTTATGGTGTTACATTTAAATAGACTATTTCATATTAAATAATAAAATATTATTAGTACGTTATCATTATTAGATTTTTTGTTATTGATAGTAAAAGGATGTACCACTATGGATTTTCTACGGCTTAGCTTTACCACTTTTGCCACGTAATAAAAAAAACAAGCCAAATAATAACTATTTTCAATACTGAAATATTTTCATTTTCAAAAATAATTAAAATTTATTTATTATTAATGAAGCATACTTCTTCATTACTTTTGTACATTTAATTGACATTCGGCTGAAACAGATCACTCTACATCACTGTTAATTTAGTAATTTTATATTTACGCAATAAAATATTTTTGTAGAAATAAGTATTTAAATTAGTTTTGAAGCTTTAATTAGCGTTATAAGAAATATGATAATATTCAAGAAGATCGGCTGAGTCTGTTAACGCTACGAACAAGGGAAAAACTAATTTCTTCATTAAGGAACTAGTTAAAGTTCGTATATAATTAAATAATTATTTAATAAAATAATAAAAATATTTCCTGTCGTGTCGACTGTAAACTCGACAGGTTGTGGGTTCGATTCCCACTCCAGGAAATGTAAAAGTTTAGTATTTTCATTTCCTGGGTTTGGTAACAAAGCAAAGCGTGGCGTTGAGTTCCACCACTCAGCACGCAATGCTTCAATTCGGCGGAAAGTGGGGAACGAGTAACACATCGGTTCTCAGGTTGCTCTCTGCCTACCTGCGGGATACAGCGTGAAGCTAAAAAAGACTTGTGAAAGTTCGTATATATTTAAATAATTGTTTATTTAATAACATAATAAAAATATTTGAAATCAGTAAATGAGCAAAGTCTATAAAATATAGAATGAGATAAAATACGAAAGGAGAGATTTCATATATAAAGTGGTTAATACTAGTAGATGAAATGAAAGCCTGCCCTCTAAAAACAATGTTTGAATATTTTTTTTTGTTTCAATTTTGTTTAGGTAGAGATCATACACGTTGCTTTAGTAACGTGTATGTCATTTTATACAAAAACGTATGGTAGTTTTGTAATATTTATTATATTAATTTAATATATTTTTATTACAAGTTAAGCTTTATAAGAAATAAAACTTATGGACTTTCTGCGCTTCTTTTCCAGATAAAACTAACCTGTGCCAAATTCCATACTCCTTTCCTGCGTAATTTTCGTAAATTTGTACACAACAACGTTTTTCCTTCGCGTATTAATATAATGATAAAGATAATATAGTATTATATATTAGTTTAAATAGATGTTGCCAACAACTCCGTTTGTGTGAATTTCCGGAAATCCTATTTTACACTTATTAAGAAACTTGCCGATTTCTTTACAAACTAGTTTCGACGGTGTGTTATCTGTTAGATACTTGATCACTAACGAAAGAGTTACATATAAATAAATCATAAGCAATTACAGTTAGTATAATTAAACTTTTGTACAAAATAATTAATAAAATAAAAAACAAAAAACAAATATATACATTTAACTGTTACTATATTTTTTATGCTTTTTGCGGTAATAAAATTATTATTTTTTATATGACAGAACGACGTGTGAACAGGAGACACCTCCAAATTATAATATTTTTTAATTTATATGACTTTGTTTCAGAAACAATGAAAAAGTAGAGGAGCCGAAATCTCTTTTTACACGCGAAGTATTTTTCTCTTCAGTCGTCATAAAGCCTTTGATAGTTGGGTTTGCGCTATTGTTCTTCCAACAGTTCAGCGGTATCGATGCTGTCATCTTCTTTACTGTGGAGATATTCCAAAGTGCTGGTAAGTTAAATATATATTATAACTAAATAATGTTATTTAGTTATAATATATTATTGGGTTATTTTATTTCAAAAAGTTTTTTTATTAGGTTAAAGTAAAGTAAAGGTTATTTTATTTCAAAAAACAAAAATTATAGTACTTTTTGTTACTTTGGAATGAATTATTAAATAAGTAAATATATAATTTTTTTTCCTTACTTAAAATATAGTTAGAAATAAACTTAGAATGCTCTATAACGCTGTTAATAATTCATATAACTCAATCTCATATTGGCTGTATGAACTATTAAGATTATAGGTAACTATACTGGTTCATATCCTACACACTTATCTATAACAGAACTAATAGAAACTAAATCAGAATAAAGAAAATTAAAATATTTATATCTTTTGAATCAATACTTATTAAATATATCTAGTGAAAAAGCATGACAATGTATTTACAGGAAAAACATTAGCTAAAATCCCAGTTAAAATTTATTTCATTTAACAATGAATATCATTGGGTTGCTAGATCTATTATATAATTAAGTATTTGATATATTACATAACCATATGTTAACAAAAGACTATAATCTGTTCAGTACCAAATATGAATGGGTTTGGGACAATTAGAAATACTTAGATGGTAACATTATGTAGATTGTAGTACTGTAGGTAGTAGGTACATCCCCGACACCTTGATACAAAGGCGTCATTACCTCAATAATGATATGTTATTATGATCTTTTGTAACATAGCGGTGATTTATGTAATAATATTATATACGTATTGTTGTTTGTCTTTGGAAGTTTGGTAGCACGCGTTGAGTTCTAAGGGTGATGTTTTAAATAAACTGTGTATGTTCACTGTATGCTCAAAATTTCAACGACATAGGCATTGTGTTTACTGGAATTGATAATAAAAAAAAATGTATGTTTGTATCTTATTTTCCTATTCGGCAGGATATTCAGAGAGAACCTAGTGTCAAGAAGAGGCAAGAAGTGTCTGTTCTCCACTTTCCTCCCGAATTTAAGTATGAAACTTAATGCGCGCTTTATATTACTAGAGTGGAGAAATGAAAATAATTTAAATATAAACATTCTACCGAGTCGGAAGCAAACCCACAACCCAAGCGTCCACATAACATGATTCCCATCATCTAATAGTTAGTAAATTACAATAAATTCACTAATTTATCACTATGGTACAGTACGAACGGTGGTATGGTACGAATGGACTAGAAGTTTGGGGAGATTGCTAATAAACATGCTTAACATTTGCATAGTGATAGTTGCAAAAAATACAAATTCAATAAAAATTTGAATCAGAAAATTCAATCTCTTGACAACTTAACATTCTCTACCGTCCAAGTTGGACCTATGTATACCGGCTTACCTCTATGTACCAGCTTACCTAAATATATCTCCTTCAATTTATAAATTTTCAGCCCTCGCCACTACCATAATCGTTTACGTTTACGAATTCATAAATTATACCTATCTTATTCTAATAATTGTCGATACATGACATAATTTAATTTTATTTCTAGGATCTACTCTAGACGCGATGACAGCTACAATAATAGTGGGCGCAGTACAGATGTGTAGCAATGCCGTGAGCACGATGCTGGTGGACCGCGCCGGCAGGAGGCCCCTTCTGCTGTTGTCTGCGGTCACCATGTGTGTATCTATGTTGGGAATGGGTGCCGCTTTTTATTTTAAATTTGAACAAGAATCTATACTTGGGTAAGATTATTAAAATACACATTATTCTCATATTACATAATATTGACATAATACACAATATAATTGAAATACACAATGTTATTTATATTCACACTAGCTTTCCGCCCGCGGCTTCGCCCGCGTGAAATTCGGTTATATCGCGCGATATGATAAGGAAGTGATTCCCAAGGTCTAGACTATTTGTCAAAATTGGTTAAGTGGTTTATGTGTCAAAGTTATAAACAGTTAAACAATCTTACATGATTTTATGTGTGACAATAAGGAACTTCCATACAAACTTTCATCCCCTATTTCAACCCCCTCTATCATTTTTTTCGCGATAAAAAGTATTCTATGTCCTTTCCCAAGTTTAGTTCTATCTTCATATCGAATTTCATCAAAATCGGCTCAGTGGTATAGGCGTGAAAGCGTAACAGACAGATAGACAGACATACAGAGTTACTTTCGCATTTATAATATTAGTAAGGATATGTGTCTCATTTTTTGAAGTAGATATGATACATAACCTAGTGCCTAAAGAGAATAAGGAAATGAAATTATTCAATTAATATTTATATAATATTCTTAAATCAGTAACGTTAAAACATAATAAGAACATATAATAAATATATAGAAATAAATGATAACAGGATACTTAAATACAAATATGATACTAATTTTTTACCTGAGTATTCTGCTAAAAGTAAATGTAACAACGGATTCACACTTTTTTTTGTATAACAGTGTGGGGTCGGAGTGAATCTAGTGTTAAAACTTTTCTTTCCGACGCGTACCGGTAAAATTTGTGACATTACGTGTTAAGTGGCAGAACTTAACGCCGCGATTTGTATTATCAGAAAAAATAGAAAAATCGTTCTAAGACATATTTCAATTAGAGTGATGTAGTGATACACACTAAAATGGCGTTGTATTTGTTAGTGCGATCCTTTTATTTGTCTTCTATTAAAAATATATATCAAATTCATAAATTTAATTATATTAGTGTCCCCGTTGACGCGTTAGTAACGCGTCCTAGCAACGTATGTATATGTTACTTTATATAAACATGGATGTCAAACCATGGTAGTGTGTGTAACATTTATTTTATTTATTAGTATGCTTTTAATGCAAATATGTGAGGAACGGAGTGTCTTAACACTAGGTGCCCTCTGCCTACCCTGCTATATGTGGGATACAGCGTGAAGCTATGTATGTATGTACTTTTTATGCATTATTTAAAAAAAATATTAGTATGCCAAATTTCATGCTCCCGCGTAATTTTTGTAAAAAAGGGTACAAAGTTTTTGTTTCACGTATTTAAATGTAGATTATATGATCACTTCCCTAAAAACTAAAATTATATCAAAAGGTATATTGTGAAAGTAACTAACAAATCAGTTCTAACTACACAGTCACGTTTCTAAAGTAACAATGTCGACTACTGAGGCTTCTAAGGTTATTTACACGTTTTATACACAAACACTTGTTGAAGTCGCGTTCTTTTAATGTTTTACATACATGTTAAATGTTTATATTTTAGATAATCACAATAGATACCATCGAGGCGCAGTAGGAAAGGAATTGTTTGTAAACGAGGTGGTTCTGGATTTGATTTCCATTCAAAAGATTGATTATATTTATAATTATTATAATTTATTTGTTTTGGTAAAACAAGGACAACGTTGAGTTCCGCCAATTAACAAAGAATGTCCTGAATTCTTGCGGAAAGGGGCAAACGGAGAGTTTCGACACTAGGTTATCTTTCTATATCACGCATATAGCAGGGTAGGCAGAAGGAAGATGTTAAGACACTCCGTTCCCCACTTTCCACTCAATTGAGGCATTGTATGCTGAGTGGCAAAACTCAACGCCGCGTATTGCCTTGTTACCAAACCCTGGAAAATGAATGTACTAAACTTTTACATTTCCTGGAGTGGGAATCGAACCCACATCCTGTTGCGCTTAGAGTCGCATGCTTGTGCCTCTGTGCCACGACTGTTTTTTTTTTTTTTGCAGATATCTTACCAATATTGAACTTAATTGTGTTTATGCTGGGCTTAACATTCTTTGATATTGTACTTGTTACTACTGTAATTCAATACATATTAAAATTTTAGTTTATTTTTTTCTTTACAGATATTTACCAATAGTAAGCTTGGTCGTCTTCATGTTAGGCTTCTCCCTCGGTTTTGGTGGGTTACCGTTTTTATTGCTCGGGGAACTGTTTCCTGCACACTACCGCTCGCAACTCTCTGCTATGGCTAGTGCAGTGAATTTACTCTCTATGTTCACTGTTATCAAATCTTATCATGCTTTGGAGGTAAGGAAATATTTGATTATCTATTTTTAAATTAAATTTTAATTTATAAACTTTGTCATATTATATTATGGTATTATAGTATTATATTTAAAAAAATATATTTGGGTCACTATAATTAAATAAAAAATAATAGTGATGACAATAATTTCGGTTTCCATAGAAAATAAAAAAGTTTAGGTTATCAAAGCCATTATTTAAAAAAAGAAAATTTATTATTTAAAGTTTTGCATGTAATAATCTTATATATAGATACTAGTGTGTTTTTGTTTTTGATTTGCTAGTGTATTAATCTTTTTATAATAAATATTTTTTATACAGTAATATAAATTATAATGATAATGATATAACCAAAACACAATTGTATGGTAATATTGAAATGTGTTGAACTCTATCCGTCACTGGCGTTCATACGAAACGGCAATTATAAGTTTCCACATGACGTTTATGAGGTGTTGGGAGTACGAGCGTTGCTACGATATTGTGGGGCGTCATATATTTGTTGCATGGCCATTCATAACGTTAATGTTGTTCTCGGGAGATGAGCCTTTAAATTATGAAGAATTATGATTTTATACATTTTAGCGTTTCGTTAAAACATAGTATATGTTTTATTTGATATTTAAGTATATTATATATTTTTTTGAGTTACAGAACAATCGAGTCTAGACTGTTCTGTCTTTTTTAGCTTCACGCTGTATCCCGCATATATCATTTAGTTAGAAATGTATAGGGGATCTGAGAACCTAGTGTTAAGACACTCCGTTCTCTTTGAACAATATCATTCCATACTTTCCGCCGGATTGAGGCATTACGTGTTGAGTGCAGGAACTCAACGCCGCGCTTTGCCTTGTTACCAGACACAGAAAAATGAAAATACTAAATATTATTTAGAATTTCATTTCTTGGAGTGGGAATCGAACCCAGAAACTGTCGCGTTTACAGCCGCACGCTTATGCCTCTGCGCCACGACAGGCGTTAAAGTACATAAATATAAAAGTATAATATAAAAGTCTTCATCAGTCTAAATTTATTTATGCCGTGAGTTTTCACTATAAAAATTGAAGAAATAATTAAAATACTGCAACAGCTATTTAAATCTGAAAGGTTTGTTAAACAAGGATTTAGTGTAATTGCCGCGCGAATTGTGACAGGAAGTGTCACATTTTTTCTGAAGAGATGGTTGAAGATAAAATTTTAATTATTGTTACGTGGTTTTTGAATCCATGCCGTTTGTATATAGTGCTCCTGTAGGCTAATTACTCTTTTGTTTTAATAAGCACATCAATGATCTTGCCTGTTGTGCCTGTCGTGGCGCAGAGGCACAAGCGTGAGACTGTAAACGCGACAGGTTGTGGATTCGATTCTCACTTCAGGAAATGAAAATTTTAAATAATATTTAGTATTTTCATTTCCTGAGTCTAGTACCAAGGCAAAGCGCGTCGTTGAGTTCTGCCACGCAATCCCTCAATCCGGCGGAAAGTGGGGAACGGAAATGTTGAAAGAGAACGGAGTGTTTTAACACTAGGTTCTCAGGTGCCCTCTGCCTACCCTGCTACATGCGGGATACAGCGTGAAGATGTACAAGTATATTATTATTTAGTAGAGGCCATCGTGGTACAGTGTGCATATGACTCTAAACGAGTTGATTTTGGGTTCGAATCCTACTCTGGGGAATAATTGTATTTAAAATTCCCCGTTCTATTAAGACCAAATGCTGCGTTGAGCTCCGCCACCCAATACGCAAAATCTCGAATCCGGGGGAAAGAGGAGAATGGAGTGTCTTAACACTAGCTTGCCTTGTTATGCAGGATAAAAATTGTTTTTCTAATTGTTTTCAATGTTTTATTCATTTTAGAACAAAATGCATAAGTTGTGTTTTCTTACAGCACGTGTTGACATCAGCGGGGACATTTTGGATGTACGCTTGTTTTTGTGCCGTAGCGTTCTTCTTCGTTTTGTTTATGGTCCCCGAGACAAAGGGGAAATCACTAGCTGAAATAGAGGAACATTTCAGAGGCAAGAAAAAACGCAACGAAATGGACTTAAAGTCAGTTCAAACCAAATTTTAGTTAGAAATGTATGAAATGTGATATACAGTGAGCTTATTTTATTTGTACTCCTAGATAGAAATTTTATTTTACTATCTGTGTCTAGTGTAGAGTAAATATAGCAAATATTTTGTATATTTATGTAGCAAATATTTAGTTAGTTGTAGTCACGCATTTAGTTACCATATCCTGTTTTTATAGGAAAATTAGCTACATTGAAGGTGGTTAATATAGAAAATATATTTTTTTTATTTATTGACATAAATCATATTAATACGTTAAGAAAACTTTGTAACACTTTTTACGAGAATTATGCGAGCGGAGTATGAAGTTTAGCATTATTAAAGATAATGTTGAGATTGAAATAAGTAAAATAAATATTAGTTAGTAAAATAAATAAATAGATTAATAAAATAAATATTGCACACACTAACATGTGTTTGATAATTTTCAATATATACAGATACTATAGTATAAAGTGACATACACATTGACTCGAGACAACGCGTCGACTTATAAAAAACAAAGATAAAGATTTTTAAAAATAAAATTCAATTTGAATAATAAACATACTACTAGAAGTTTTGTTTTTCTATTAATAATATTACAAGAATAAAAAAATATAATATGTCTAGGGCAATATTTTTTAATTTAAAAAATCTTTGCGAGTTTGTATTTTTTACAAAATATTTAACCAAAAAGATTTATATTTCTCAAAGGACGCACATAACTGTAGTAGGCATTCTGTATAAAGTCATCGACCAGTGAAATATTAAAAAAATAATTACTTTATGATATCTGTGATAATCTAAATTTTACGTGTTACTCAGATAACGTGGTTATCAGTGGCGAGGTGAAACAATAGTACATACATACATAGTGTCCCGCATATAGCAGGGTAGGCAGAGGGAACCTAGTGTTAAGACACTCCGTTCCCCACTTTCCTCCGAATTGAGACTCCAGGAAATGGAATTTTTCATTTTCTGGGCTTGGTAACAAGGCAAAGCGCGGCGTTGAGTTCCGCCACTCAGCACGCAATGCCTCAATTCGGCGGAAAGTGGGGAACGGAGTGTGAAACAATAGTGAAATTACTAAATACCTTTACATCCTATACCGGCTTCCCTAAACGAACTAGCTACCCTAAAAATTACCGGCTTCCCTAAATATACACCGGTTTCTCTTAATTTACCGCCTTGCCTAACTAAAATTTTCACCCCTCGCCACTGGTGGTTATATTATAGTGTAGAGAATTTTTTATTTATGTATTAAATTATATGAAATTGTTCATACCAAATAAATGAATTTAGTTTTAAGTGAAAAGCCAATTTGTAGACTATAGAAAATAAAATATTGTTACATATGTACATGATTTTGTTTTATTATTTTTTTTAGCTTCACACTGTTCCCGCTTATAGCAGGGTAGGCAGAAGGAACCTGAGAACCTAGTGTTAAGACACTCCGTTCTTTTTCAACAATTTCGCCCTCCTCTGTTTTATTAATATTGTATACAAATAACTTTTTTAAATTGCAAATATTTTTAAAGCTTATTTTTTATACATTACAATTTTTATACAAAAAGGACATACAGAAAATCAGTACGTTCTAAAAATATTCTAGTGACTAAAACATCTTTAAATAACTCTGTAGCGCGGCTGGTTTAGGTTCGAAACCCAATTAAGGGAATATTTATATAATATGAGAATTAATTTTGTAACTCCGGTTCACTTTGTGCCATTGCTTAAGAAGTTATATTTGTTTACTCCACATATATAAAGGTAATAAACTAAAAATTATTTAAAAAGTATTAAAACACATCTCTAAATAAAAATTTTATTTGTCCTGGTCACTCTGGCAAGATCATTATTTATGGTATACTTACTAATATTATTAGACTATCACTAGACTTATCAATAGTATCCGGTAAACGTGCAATTTTTTAAGCAAATAGTAACCAGAAGTGGGTCATAATAGAGTTCTAAAATTTTCTAAAAAAATCTTATGGTATTAATAGTTTAAATAGAACTACAAATATTATTTTTTTTATAACAAAGTTTTTTTATTTAAGTACAAGTTAAAGCAAAGTTACTATTCTCTAGACACCTAATACCTAACGTTGGTAATAACCTGTCTATATATGACGTCCTTAGGTGGCTATAAATTTTGACTATAGGAATTAGCTGTTAATTCTCACAACGGTCGCCTCTGACAGTTTCTTTGGACCATAATCTGGACCATAATCTGGACCGCAATCTCTAATAAAATGATATCCGGCTCTTAGAATATGACGGTTACCGTAATTAGGTTTTTCCTTTGCAAATATTCATATAATATCTGTTATATTTACAAATTTTAACATTCTGACTTTCGTATGTTTTTTTTTAAATATATCATTAAGAAAGTACAGAAAGTTTTGTTGAGTTCAAATTTATATTATGGCGATAAAGAGTTTGATGATATAGTAATTTTAATTTATATTCATATAAATTGAGTGTCAAAACACTCTAATTTCCACTTTGCGTTCGAATTCAAGACATTATGTGTGAGTGGTGGAACTCAAAGACTTATTTGTCTTACTAGAATAGATAAGCGGGTAAAGTTTAAATATAATTATTTCCCTGAGTAAGAATTTTACATTTTCTTAAATTTATTATTTTTATATTATTTTTTAAAAGTTCAATGGTGTGTATGACAAATATTAATTGGGTCTTTTTTAATAAATCGATAATAGAAGCGAAATTATATTGTCTGTCTGTTAGTTTCTACTTAAATTTGATTCTTAGTTTGTAAATCAACGTTTCCATGTTTATTACTTAATAACTGTAAAATAACTGACACTAATTTAGGGATATATGACAGAAATTCTGGGGATATTTGTTTGACCATATCTCTTAAGGCGAAAACTTATTTACAAAAAAACTAATAGCACAATAATTAAGATTTTGACAATAAAAGAAGACCTACTTTAAATAAAATTAACTAAAACGTAAAACTTAAGTAAAAATAGGACTACATCCGAAGCATTAGCTCTTATAAAAAAAAGAATCATCAATATTCGTTTACCCACTAAAAAGTTACGCGGAAACACATAAGAGAAATACAATCGTTCTAATATGAAAGTAAGCATCTAATCTCATTTAACACGAACAAAATCACCGGCAATGCTTGTTATGTCGTATAGTTAAACAGGTATACATACATAAATTGCGGGAATAGGTCGGATACAATATCATAAATCTAAAGCTATGAGAAAAGTCAACGTGTTCAGTCGTGTGTGAGGGCGCTAATGAGAGCGAATGCGTTGCGTCACACGTGCACGACTGTGGCGGGCACTGTAGCCTGTAGGGCTGATTGTTTCATACATAAATTATGATTACTTCTAAAAAGAATTCGTATGTCTTCCTTTTTTACGTCCATAATGTCAAGCTTGTTTTATTTTTATATATTATCGATTTTTTTAATTTCACGCTGTATCCTGCTCACGCTTCACGCTGTATAGCAGTTCATCTCAATTTAAGATCAGTACCGTTATGCATTTTTTTAAGTGGTTATTTTAATAATAATAATAAAAACTCTTTATTGCAAGAAATAAAAAATAAAAAAGATTACACATTATAGAAAAAGTTGGGCAAAAGGCGGCCTTATCACTAAAAGTAATCTCTTACAGGCAACCTTTTATTAATAGTGAAACTTAGTAGGACACTTTACTTACTACACTTACTTAGGACACTTTAATTATGATACTATTGTATAAGTACCTACGTGAAGGATATATGTGTACGGAGGAATAAGAAATTTGTCAACATTAAAATTTAAAGAAAAAAATATATGCAGAAAGTTAATATTTTTCATGATGATGCATAAGAAATATATTCAATTAACAAAATAAATATTACACACATAACCATTGAGTTGACATACACTTCTGTGTAAAATGATATATCCGTTACTAAGGCAACGCGTAAACAGTAAACGGAGCCTCTATTTTGTATTATTAAATATTTAGAAATTATTATTTTTTTCAATTTTCAATTAATTATCAATTCGGCGAAAAGTGGGAAACGGATCTTAATACTAGGTTCCCTCTGCCTACCCTACTATATGCGGGATACAGCGTGAAGCTATTTATGTATGTATGTATTAATTATAAATTAAGCTATTAAAATATATACATATTACCAAAAAGTAAAAACAAAGGATTTAAAAGCATAGAGTAACCCTAGATGGACAGAGATCACTCACGAATTGGTTCAGTTCACTTGGAACGTACCTTAATGAGCTATAGCGCACAGTAATGAGAAACGATCTGTAATAATTGTAAACGAATGCTCGTAAATGTAAACAATAATTGTTACTTTTCGTAAAAGGAAAATATATTGTGAAATTTATTTCTATCTGAGGCTATCTTGGTGCAGTGGAATATTGTTTGACTGCTTGGTTGCTGCTGCGATTGGGTCTGGGTTCTATTCCCGTCCAGTGGAAAGATTATATTTAAATTATTTTCATTGCTCCGCTTCGGTGAGACAAAGCGCAGCATTGAGTTCCGTCACTTAAAACATATTGGAATTTCCATGGAAAGTTGCGAACGGAGTGTCTTGACACTAAGTTCTTCTGAAATACCCTGCTATGTGAGACAGAGTGTGAGTGTGAGTGAGCTGCATGAATTTCTATTATATAAATGAACTAGTTGTCGCGTACAATGTTTGCCTGTGAGGCCTTAATAGTTTCGACTGCAAAACGTATAATCTCGTTTCTTCTTAATTTCCAGAAATTCTGTTTTAGTGGTCTCTTTTCCCGGAATAAATTGCATGGTAAATTTCAGGTTTATATATCTAATCATTTCGGCTGTGCGTTGACTATCATTCATTCAGTGAGTAACAGAAGAGTTTTATATACGTATATATTGATTAATTTATCTTTAGATAACCCGCAGGAGAAATCTATCGTCTAGCTTTCTAAATTATCTTTATCTAATAAACGTATGTAGGGATATTCAGTTATTTAATACTGAAAAATAGGTCATCCCGTGTACATACAACAATATATACATGTGAATATACAAGTGTGTATAATTTTTTAAAATAAATATCAAAATTGTAGATAAAATTATTTTTTTATATTTTTGGATTATTAAAAGGGAAATGTGTTTTTCAGTGACACACGTAATTGTCCCTTTACCTTATTTTTGTGCGAAATCATCAATTAATTTTCAATGATTAATTGATCTCTTAATAACTTTTTCGTTGTTTACATAATTTATATGAAAATGAAAATAGTTGTACTAAATATATATATCATATCACATTTATTAACACTACCCGCTAAAGAAACTCCTTTAGATTCACTGTAACAGTGAATCCATGAAATGCAAAGTAGTTTCTTCATAATTGCTAAGAATTTTTTATACTATACAATTTTAATACTGTATTTGTACATTTAAATTACACCAAAGAAGTAAGAAAACAGTAAAATAATGCTAATTTTAAACAGTATTTAAGACATTACTCATTTAGTAATTTCTTTTGGGGACTATAAGCAGTAGTAGAGCATAATTAGGTATCGTTATGAAATATTCATGTCGTAAAAAGTCCTTTAGAAAAATGATTATGCAAAAATTGTTTTGTTACTTATTATTTGTTTGTACGTGATACAGTACTGACAACAAAATAATAAATATGATTAAAATATGGTTGAATCCGATGCACGAATTTCGGTACACGATGCGCGTGCAGGCTTGTATTACCATTTAATTGACGTTCACCGCAGCGTCCCTCGCTATATAAGCAGGAATAGAGAATTTCAATAATATTCCAGATCTACATTTGGAAACAGAAACATCTTGTTTGAGAAACAAACTGACAAAATAATATTCTATAAGTACATAGTATTAATTCATTCACAATGATTGTGGTACGTGCTATGAATATTTTTATTGGAATATTAATTTAAAAATAAAAACTATATTAATTATGTGCTATTATTTTTTCAGTGGATTATGTGCTTAGTAGCATTTACGTTAACACTTAGTAAATGTGAACCACCAGTGAACAGCTACCTACCTCCTTCATCAGGGTCTGACGGAAGACCATCGTCTCAATATGGAACACCAGGAAGGAACCAAGGGCAATTTGGTGGACAAAGTCCTTCAGGCCAAGGTTTTGGAAATCAGCCTGGAGGCGGTTATAATCCTTCAGGAATAAATTCCTCCCCATCAACTGAATACGGAGTGCCAGGTCAATTCTCTCCTGGTTCTCAGAGAGGAGGATCACGTGGTCCTTTAGGACGTGGTCAAGGATCCGTCCCTAGTTCTCAATACGGAAGTCCTAATCAGCAAAGTCCTAATAATGGCGGGCCTGGGTCTTTCCGTGGACGTGGAGGATCGCAAAGACCTGACTCTTCTTATGGCACACCTAACGAGTTGCAATCTTCTACTCGCCCTGGTTTTAACGCAGGCTCTCAACAGTTTTCGGGAGCACCGTCTTCGACCTACGGAACCCCTGATTTCGGTAATAATCTTAATATAAATGAAAATTATCGTGGATCAGGGGTTGATGATTCCAATGTAAGTCTTGATCGATTTATTAGTTCAGATACTTTTATAAAAAAGTGGCCAATGAAAATAATATAGTTGCTTAATTTTTTGTTACTATTTTATATATATTTTATTTTACAGACACCAGCCAAATATGAATTTAGTTATGAAGTAGATAATCCTGAGACTGGAACCAAATTTGGTCATTCTGAACAGCGTGATGGAGATGTTACAACAGGGGAGTATAACGTATTGTTGCCCGACGGCAGAAAACAAGTGGTTGAGTACGAAGCTGATCGGGAGGGCTTTAAGCCCCAAATACGATATGAGGGTTTGTTTATCGTTCGCTTAACATCTGCATATGCTGAATTTATTTAAAAAAAATGTGTATTTTAAATCCACATATTAACATATTTTTTGTATATAAATAAAAACTGAATGCAATATTAAATTCAAAATCAAAGATGATATTTACATATATTAAAAGTGTATCTGCTTCTTTTCAGGTGCTGGCAGAGGAAACGGAGCTTTTGGACGTGGTAAGTGTTATTAATTGATAAAAGCACAAAAAATACTACGAACATTTTTAACTCTTTACTCTTAACTCTTTATGTATTCTAAAGGCGGCGGACCAGGAAGAAATCAGGGATATCCAGGTGCAAATGCCGGTGCCAGTGCTGATGCTTTTTCAGGTAGCGATGCTTCCTTTCCACAATTCGGTGGAGGAGACAATGGACCACAAAGCGGTAGATATCAGCAACCAGGTTCGGGAACTTCCGGATATCCTAGTGGGAGACCTAGCCAACAAGGATTTGGTCAACAAGGCCAAGGTTACCCTGGTAGCCAAGGTAGTTTCCCAGGAGGTCGTCAAAGCGGAGGATACCCTGGATCTCAAGGAGGCCAAAACGGTAGAGGCGGCAATGGAGAGGGATACCCAAGCGGTGGTCCGAATGGACCCCGTGGTTCCGGTTATTGATACAATTACCCAAATATCAAAATGTGTCGGATATCTGATTTAAGAATGGCTTGTAAATAAATATACACAATGATTTAAACTTTTGTTTATTTTATTTATTGCAAAATAATAAACAATATAATAATATATATTAAATACATCATCGACATCAATCAAGTTTTGTCGTTAGAAAACTTTTAATCACAGTTTAAATGAAGTTAAATCCATTGAATACAGAGACTTCAGTTATGATTGTTTTTGTTTATTGAAATTCTTTATTTGATCGAGATTCCAGAGGCTTTACTGCAGCTTTCGCTTAATTAAATATTATAATAAACGTAATCAGCAGTCAATTAATTTGAATGTAAATTTCATCAATCCTAATTAAAAATATTGCTGAATAATAAGAATTTAAAGTATTTTATATTAAATAATATGTTTGGAATTTAATAAGTAATAATAATATTGGGTGAAATCATTTTGTAAGGCAAAAATTATACTAACATGAAAATATGTAAAACATGTATTATATTTGCGTTAATTATTGTTTATTTTATTTAGTTAAGTAAAATAAACAATAATTAACGCAAATACCAATATTATAAAACAAAATGCCTTTCGTAGCGCAGAGGCACAAGGGTGCGACTGCAAACGTGACAGGTTGTGCATTCGATTCCCACTCCAGGAAATGTAAAACTTTAATACTTTCATTTCTTGATTTTGGTAACAAGGCAAAGCGTGGCGTTGAGTTCCGCCACTCAACATACAATGCCTCAATTCGGTGGAAAATGGGGAACGGAAATGTTAAAAAGAGAACGGAGTGTCTTAACACTATGTTCTCATGGTCCCTCTGCCTACCCTGCTATATGCGGGACACAGCGTGAAGCTAAAAAAATATATTAAAAATAAATTTATATTATTTTTGGTAAAACATAACCAAAGTATAACCATTTGAGATTCAAAATGTATTTTAGCTGTTTCCAAGAAGCTTAGTATCTGGTATAAGCTTAGATACTGATTTCTAAATAGAAGAGGTTTTCTATTTGATTCGTTTCGTTTTGTATTCTATACTAGCCTGATGTTAGGAGAACAGTTAACATTAAGTATATTAAGAACATTTTTGTGAAATTTAATTTAAATTTCTTTAAAACCAAAATTATCCTCAACATAGTTATTCATGTGGCATGGCAAGATATATAATATATTTTAACATTAATTTCTAGGAATTATATCTACTATACTCGTTGACGCGTTAATAACGCGTTGTCTTTAGTAATATATATATATATATATATATATATCACTTTATATAAACATGGATGTCAAACCGTTAATATTTATTTTATTAAGTTAATATACTTTTTATGCATTATTAAAAAAAATATAAAAAATAGTCTACACTCCTTCGCTATATAAACTATAAGTGTCCCAAGTTTCATGCTCCTCCGTCCGTGTAATTTTCGTAAAAAGGGATCCAAAGTGTTTGCTTCACGTATTTATGTATAGATTTAATTTTTATTTTTAATATGACTAGATAAAGTCTTGATACTACGGTCTATGGGTTAACTTTATACGAACCAATGTTTGCAAATAATTCGTTTCTATGTTTTCCACTTTCTGCTCGATTCGAGAATTAAGTGGCTGAAGTCGACGTCGCGTTTTCTCTTACCATAATGGGGATTTTTTTCTCATTTACTTCACATCCATTCTTCATCCATTTTAGTGGGTATTGAACCCACAAGCATCACGCATAGTCATATTGCGCCAGGATGGCGTTTATTAGTTAGTTTTAAAGTGTTAATCACACATTTAGGAAACGAATAACATATATAGAAAACGTATAATATAATTTGAACGTAGCGGGACTCGAACCCGCGCTTCTTGGATAACGTCCAAGCGCGCTGACCGCTGAGCCATGTGTTCTATATCCGGCTGCGTCGAAATTCTTATACGCTTGTTACAACTTATTTATGTTGTTAGCATCTCTGTAGAGAGGTTTTTACAAATTTCTAATATTTTTTTTTTTTTTTTTATGGATACATGATATGATGACATGATACATGACATGATACATTTTTTTTTTTATGGATGGCAAACGAGCAGAAGGACCGCCTGATGGTAAGTGGTTACCTTCGCCCATGAACATCTACAACACAAGAGATGTACTAGATGCGTTGCCAACCTAGAGGATACAGATGGAAAGGGAGGATAATGTAGTAGTCCGCTATCGGAACCACCACATTTTGGGGAAAGGATGGGTGGGAAAGGGGAAAACCTGGCTTACATGCCATCGAACCGGAACACATCATAAGATATTTGGCGGTTCGTCTTTGACATGATAGTGGTCGCGAGCCAGACGGAGGACGAACCTCCTACCACCAAGAAACTTATACCACCACCAAGATACTTAATAATGAGCTTATTTTTAATTTACGATTAATTATGTATAGGCAAATATTATAAATGCTCTTTCTTTTATTTAATTCTCAAGATTACAGAACTAAAAGGCATTTCAGCTTCAAAATTAAATATTTAAACTTTATGTAATAAAGCATATTGTAAAATATACAAATTAATTACGAAAAAGCATGTTAATCCCGTTATGGCACAGATGATTGTAAATTAATTTACTACTTTTGTTTTATAGGATAATTAATATTTACATTATTATCCAGGTAAATAAGTTAATATTTACCAAATAGATTTTTTTGATATTTGAAATTGATTAACTCACTTATGAAACGAAAAATATTTTTAATATTTTGCACGGTTTCCAAGAGGTGCAAGTTCGGGTCCCGCTGCGTTCATATTTTATACGTGTAATAAAACTTTTGACTCTCCAGATTTATAATAATTCTCCGTCTAGTAATTACGTTTTTTTTTTTTTTTATACCACGACGGTGGCAACAAGGCACACGGCCCACCTGATGGTAAGTGGTTACCGTGGCCTATGGACGCTTGCAACACCAGGGGCATCACTTACGCGTTGCCGACCCTTCAAAAACCTATTTATTCCCCTTTTGAAGAACCCCATATTGTAGCCCTCTGGGAAAACCTCGGCAGGGAGATCATTCCACAATTGGAGAGTCCGCGGAAGAAAGTTCCTTTGAAATCGAACTGTTCGGGACCATTTAGGCTCCAAAGTGTGAGCATGAACTCCCTGTCGATGGCGAGCGGTGCGATGGTGAAAAGTAGCCGTGGGCATCATGTCAAACAATTCTTCAGAACACAACTCATTATACAAGCCATTATTACGTTTTCTCAGGAACCACTATTTCGTTTTAGTAAAATCTTTTGTACCATTTCTCTTCTTCATCATTTTTGTAGCTTTTGTACCATTAATTCAACTATATTCTTTTCTCTTTTTTAGCTTCACGCTGTATCCCGCATATACGAGTAGCAGTGGGAACCTGACACTCCGTTCTCTTTCAACAATTCCGTTACCCAATTCAAATTCAACTACATTTAAAGGTATTTATTATTTCTATACTCACTTTTTCGAACAAAACCTAACATATGTTTTCTAAAAATGATTTTTTACCATATTTACTAGTTATTTGGTAAAATAAGCTGCGACGTTGAGTTTTACCACTCAATAACCGGAGGCTAGAGAGTGATTTAAAAAAATAAACGATCTATTTTAAGCGTTAGGAATAAAATAATCTATGTATAATTTTCCTGTTCTTAATATTATAATAATAATCATAACCTAGAAAGAGTTCATTCCAATTAGCCTAAATTTGTTTATATGTGGTATTATTCTAGGGATTCTTCGAAGACATAATATTACCAATTGTTATCATATTATTTATTTGAATTACCTTAAAACGTAAAAGCAACAACTTTTAACAAAAAATAAAATAATTTATAATAGATAATGCAAAACGGAACGCTTTTTAATACTTATACATTACTCACATTTATTTCTCGTCTTTACATATAGTAAAATCAATGGAATTTACAAAATTAATTGCAAAATAAAAATTGATGGTAAAATAGCCCACGGCGTTAATTTTGTACCCTCGTTACCTGAAATAAAAGATTTAATAAGAACCAAAATTTATTTATTTATTAAGGTTTACCAATAATTGTTACTCTTCTTAGTTTCACGCTGTATCCCGCACATAGCAGGGTATAGGTAACAAGAGAACCTAGAGCTATAGGGTAAGCACGAAAACTTGCGACAAAGTATTCATATCGTTATCGAAAGCATTTTGTATGGGAAAACTTTAGTTCCTCTTACGCACGGTAGGTGCGCTTTTCAATTCCCATACAAAATCTTTATATAATGATACGAATCCTTTGTCGCAAGTTTTCGTGCTTGCACTACTGCTAAGACAGTCCGTTCTCTTTTTAACATTTCGGGTTCCCAGTTTCCACCGATGTGAGGTATTGCGTGCTGAGTGGTGGAACTCAACGCTGCACTTTGGTTTGTTGCCAGAGCGAAGAAATGAAAATACTAAATATTATTTAATATTGTCATTTCTTGGCGTGGGAATCGAACCCACAACCTGTTGCGTTTACAATCACACGCTTGTGCTTTTGTGTTAATTTTTATAAATTAAAATCCATAATAGTTGCTTTCTCTTTCGAGATAAACAAATATAATTATATTTTCTTGCGTATTTAATTATGGCTAAGAGAATTAAACTAGTTATTAGTTATATCTACACAGAAAGAGACAAATTAATTTGATGAACTTAAATATAATTCGTTAATTTCGACAATTTCTTTAGCGTAGATTCACTTATACTGCTATTATTATTTCTTAACAAAACCATGAGAGTAAAACGCAAATATTACCCAATAGAATAAAAACTAACGTTAAAATTTATAAATAACGATATTTAAAAATAACAATATTAGATATATTTACTTATTATTTGCCAAACGACATTAACAAGTTGCTCTGCAATCTTTGTTTCTACAATTAATTGAGAGGAATTAGGTTGTAAATACAAACTCTAAGGACGTCATCCTTATTATATAAGAATGTGATCGGTGAATTTATATATTATAGTATTAGCCGTCAATAATACACGTTAACTGGTTATTTCAATTTTATTTTTTGTACATCGAAAGCGGGGTGCGGCGAAGCGAGCAGAGGATGCAGTCCCCTAGGATTATTATAAATATTGTGTGTTTCATACATTCCCGGTAACACATACTGTAAACTTATAAAACAACGGAATTACATTCAATTCCATGGAAACATATACAATGTGGAACTCAGGAAATGTGAAAAATCTAAATTTCTCTTTAATACATGCAATTGGTAGGAATTGTATCTCCTATTTGTTGTTATTTTAAAATTGCTTTTCTATCGAAAATGTTTTCAAATATTATATCTATACGTCTTTACATATAAATAAAATTGGAATGTTGGTTTGCAATATAAAAATAACCGCTTTTTACTAGTAGATACATATGAATATATGTATCTACAGTACATATACCAAAATATAATAGCTTTTTTCAATTTTTGTCTGTGTGTCTGTCTGTTCCAGCTAATCTCTGAAATAGCTGAAACGATTTTGACGGAACATTTACCGGTAGGCAGCAGATGTAATAAGAACTAATTTAAGCTACCTTTATTTAAGAAAAAAAATGTTATATCCCATGCGGACAAATTCGCGGGCACAGCTAGTTCTTACATAATATCCTGACACTATGGATTAAATAAGACCACACGATTCAATTCTCGCTCATGATTTGCAGTAAAATATATTATCTATACATAGATAGTTTACATTTTATTACTGTGAATACACTACATGTACCAATCCGTACTTTTTAAACAAAAATATGTTTTATACGTTAATAATGTTTGTTTTTAATTTACATTACTTTTTTGTAATTATTAATTATATATGACATAGTATCCAAAACTATGTGACGTAAATATATTTATGTATATCCATGTAAGAATGATTACTTTTATTGAAAAAAATATATCTGACATATTTATATAAGGTTCCATATAGATGAAATTGTAAAGTAATTATATTAAAAATAAATGGAAAACGTAGTTTTAATTAAAAATGAATATTGGCATATCCCGCGAGCACTGGTCACAGAATTTTAAAGTAAATAATTCTGAAATGATTTATTTTTATTAAATAAATCAAAAGATAATTTTATAGGTACTCAATATTACTGACTAAGGTCTTTTTTTAGAATTTCTCGAGTTGAAATATGTTTCTGGATATATTTGGCAAAATTTCTGTGTGGTGGGTTCTGTAGTTTGGTTATTAACTTGATCTTTTACAATTGTGTAATGAAACTATTTGAATCAATGACGATTAATCATGCATAATATGGTATCAGTAACACATTTTCGAAACCGACACTTGGAGTATTTTGCTATAGTCTCCAGTCATAGGCAAATAGTACTGAAAGAAGACCTATATGTACCGTATAGTAAATACGAGATCTAGTTAAAATAAATTCATGTAATACTTTTCATATATATTTATAAAAAAATATTTAAATACATGTTCCATACAGACCCTCTAAATGATTTCCATTTTGTGATTCTGCTTCAGGTACAAAATCATGACTTTCATGAAACACTGACGCTTCAAATATTTGTGGGGTGATATCCAGGCCTTCGTTTTCTGGTGTAGGTTCGCTTCTTAGTATATGGTGAACTACTTTATCATGATATAACGGTGCGAGGGTCACTTGACACTAAAATTGATAAATATACATATTTCATATATAAGTTTTTAATCTGTCTTTGGTGAAATTATGAATGTAGGTAAATAAATGATTAGTAGGTAGGTTAAGTTTTTAGGATGCCCACGTTGAGTTTCTCACGTTGGCAACTAAATTGAATTTTAAGAAAAAGATTCAAATCTATTATCAAATTTGAGAAATATACCAAATATTAGCGGAAAGCGTCTTTATTTATTATAACATCTCTGCAAATGTTATAAAATTGTTTTGTTATCATATGTGCGTTTTTACAATTCGTGCAAATTATGCTAATTTTGGATAGTATTTATGTCCAAGCACTATGTAAAGAATGTAACATATATCTATATAAAAAGAGATATTTATAAAGGCTAAGGTATGTTTTGTATTATATTTTCAGTAGGCCATTTCAGAAAATGTCAAAAGCTTATAAAATTATGCACACCGTAATAAATTTCTTACTTTCTTATTATCTTTACACACCGCTTGCACATTGTAGGGTGGGAAGAGATAAATTATTGATAAATAAGTATTCCGTTGCTTGTTTGCTATCCCGTCTTGGGAAACCGACTTAAAACATGTATACTGAAGCGGTCCCCAAAGACGTGAAATGGTACCTTGCTTGTACCACGTCCAAAATAAACAGCAGCTTCATGCTTTATGCCACATAGCAGGGTAGTCAAAGTGAAACTTAGCCTCAAGACACTCCGATCACCGCTTTCCAGAAGCATACGAGATATTGCGTATTAGATCGCAAAGCGGAGAAATGAAAATAATTTAAATATAATCATTCCCACGAATGGGAATCGAACCCACAACCAATGGCGTTGACAATCAGACACTGTCTCACTGCGCCACGATGGTCTCTAGTTTTGTTATACGAAACTACGAAAATGGGTACTATGACTTATAATGCCTTTTTTTACTTACTTCTATAGTCAACACGCCTTCACGAAAGTGATACGGCGTCAGAACAAAGTTTAATTCCAAAGTGGTGACGCGGGCATCAGGTCGTTCTCTTGACTTCCACTCCCAGGGTCCTCTTAGGTGATTTTCTGGTGCCGACTGATTGTTCACTAACCACTTCAATTGAGCACGTGGCCTGGACCTTGCGGAGGTACAATTAACTCTTAACCTTTCCCCCTCCTCGTATTCGCTTTGCACTTCAGTCATCCGCGGGCTATTGTTAGGTAGAACTGAAAAGTTGATGATGAATGAAAATATTATTATTCAAGAGTATCGTATAATGATCATGTCACAGGTATTCATATCTTGTGTCTCAATGCTCAAGTATTAAAGTGAAATAAACGTATGGTGTTTACATATATGAACTATATAACTCATAAAAAACAAATTAAGGTTCAAATCGGTAAGATAAAGTTGAGTTACTCTAGAATGTACCAAAACTGGATAGCGACATGATTTAATATGATTATGAAAAACAATATGAACTTTGTAAGTTCATATTGATTGAAATGCGTACTACATAAACCATTTTTGTTATAAATAATCAACATATATAAGGCTTTTCCATTGTCTAGTAAGTCACAGACAACACAGTCGAAATTTCTGGAGCTGAAATTTGGCATAGAGCTTCCTGGGGTGCATTAGTGTTCAACTAATAGAGGATTTTAAAAAAACTACGAGAACAGAACGATTAAAATAAGCAAGGGTTATAAAAACAAAGACCACGCAAACGAAATTGCTGGCAATATAATAATTTTCACGTCATAATAATATAATGATTTGACTACTTACGATATATTTTCACGTCTTTAGAATCGGTTGCAGTGGCGAAGTAGGGCGCTTCGCCCGACACTTCACAGTGATAGCGGCCACCTGAGTCCTTTGTGAGGTGTTCTAGAGCTACTACTGTGCTTGACGATCGGGCCACCTATAAAACATTATATGTATAACACTCCCGTATGTCGTGTAAAATTTTTATTCATAATATATTTTTTTCAGCTTCTCGCTTTTTTACGTATAGCAGGGTAGGCAGAGAGAACCTAGTGTTAAGAGACTCTGTTTCCCTTTCCCACTTTCCGCCGAATTAAGGCATTGCGTGTTGAGTGGCGGAACTCAACGCCGCGCTTTGCCTTGTTACTAAACCCAGGAAATAAAAAAAACCATTTCCTGGTGTGGGAATCGAATCCTCGACCTGTCACGTTTACAGTCGCACGCTTGTGCCTCTGCGCCACGATTGCCTCTTAATTTCAATTCACAATATTATTTTATACAAAGGAAAATCAGATCAAAATTTAATGTAACAATGGAAATTTGTATGCAGAAGAATTTGTGTCTGCGCCTCTTGAATTCCATGCACTCTTGCTAATTAAGGTATACGCCATATTCAGCCGATCGAAGGAGAATATTTTTTCAGGCACGAATTGAAATCCTGTTGTATTGATATTTTTATAGGAAATTTAAAATATTTAGCGTAAAATATTAAAATTAATTAAATATTGAGGGCAACGTAGCGCAGTGGGGTGGAACGGGATTGATTCTGGGTTCGATTATATTTGGATTAATTTTTTACCCCCTCTAGTAAAACGAAGAGAAAGTGCGGCGTTGAGTCTCGCCATTCTACACGCAATATCTCAAGTTCAGGCAATCTTGACACTAGGTTCTCTTTAACTATCCTGCTATGCGACGAAATGCATAAAGCTATAACTTAAAATATATATATTGTAGCGCTAATATATACTTAATAATACCTAATAGTAATAAGGAGATACACTTACAGAAAACAAAAAATCTATTAAATTCTAAAATCCAAAATCCCTTATAAGGAAACATCATAAATAGAATTGTGGTTCCAACTAAGTTGAGCATGTTTTCATTTACTTACAAATTCTAATTGAGGGTATGGTAATCAATTGATTTATCTTAAAACTTTTTAGGCCTCTGTTCTCTGTGATTTGAGTAATACCGCCTTTATAAACTTTTGGGTTTCATTGCTATTCATCTATTATAAATAACTGAAACTAACTTCGGGGTTTCGTGAAATACAAAGTTATAGATTTTATTGAATTAAAAAAAACACATCAATTCTCGATAATTTTTTAAAAGGATTTTTTCCGTGTAATCGTTTTGTTAATTTGATGTTGATGAAAAGTAAAGACTAACTTAAGAATATAATGTATAATTCTATAATGTACAATGTATATAACTTAATGTACTTAATGTTTAATTGAATCTTGGTCTTTTTATTAAAGTGTATAATTCGTATAATAGATGCCTTTGTAGAGACCTTGAAGGCACAGTAGAATAGCGTCTGAGTATAAATACAATTGTTTGTGGATTCGATTCCCACTCGAGGGAATATTTAAATTATTGACATTTTTTTGCTCAAGTAAGAAAAAGCGCTATGATAAGTTCGCCAGATAATAAGCTACGTTTGAATTTCGGGAGAGGAGAAAAGAACAGAGTGTTTTGACACTAGGGCCTATTTGACTACTCTGCTATATAGGCGTGAAACGGCCGTGTAAAAGCGTGAAGCTGTAACCTAGTAGTACACGACACAAGCGAACAGTTACAATCTATATATGCGTATGATTCTATATACTGTAAGCAAGGTTATAGCTCATCTAGCTCGGCCTTTCTCCAAGCCCGACAATGTTGAACGTTGAAGAACATAATGCCTATAATATACGATGCATTCGTAAGTAATATTTGAGGAATTGTCGCCTGCAATATCGTTTGCGTGGATTATACCATAGTGCTATATATTTCCATTTATATGGTCCGTAATTTCAATTGTAAACGTGGTATATTTTTCCGTCTTTGTAGGAATTTCAGGAAATCCATTTTAAGTGTCATCCTACTTTAAAATCCTACACTGTGCGCTGTCTGTTAGTCACTCTTGTGAGTCACTGTCAAATTTTAGCTACTATATATGTAGCTTTAAGATTAAGAACTTTAAAGAAAATGTATTAAGCTCTACCATTTATTACGAATGACTCAAAAACTGCTCATCATTTGATGATAAGATTTCTTAAGAAAATTTAAATGTGAGCAGATCAGGAACAGTAGCTATCATATAAAAAAGAAATATCAAAATTTGTTTACCCAACAATAAGTTATGTGGTAACACATAAACAATAACACACATATAAAATACAGTCGAACTGATAATCTCCTTCTTTTCTGATGTTTTTTATAATTCACAAAAAGAAAACGATAAATTTATTATAATAAGTTACACTTTTATTTCTTAGAAGCCACAGAGAAAACGAATAAAAATAGTTATTTCATATTTAATCTTTTAATATTGGTCTGGTAGCAACCTTCACAACTAAATGTTAAAGGCGTCACAATATAAACCAATATAGCAATGACACAGATTCGGTTTTAGCTGCTTCTTAATAAAATCTCTATATTTAGCACTTAGATTATAATACTAAATCAAACAGACAACCGTTACTATATTTTAACCAACTTTCAGGATACGTTTTTTTTTTGAGTTTCTGAATAACTTTTATTGAGTGAACCTAATTTGATGGTTTTTTTTTTATGTAATAACTAGCAGTGGCGAGGGGTGATAATTTTAATTAGCCAAGCCGATAAATTTAGAAAAGCCGGTATATTTAAGGAATCCGGTGTAGGATGTAAAGTTATTTATTAATTTCACTATAGAATTTTGGTGATGACCTTCTTTTTAGGGGGTTTTAAATGCTAGAACTTGTTTTTTTTTACAATTTTATACTACTCCTACTTATAACATTTTTCTGGCGACCATTATTTTAGGTCTCATACTTATATTTTAAAAATTTCGCTCCCAATTTTTTTCACAGCATTTATTGTCATTTAGAGAAAATAATCCGGTGAGAACCGAGTAGTATGGACGCCTCGCCACAGATAGTAGGTGCTACTCATGTGGTCCCATTTAAATTCGTTAAGATCTGACGATGACGTAATTCCTTAGTTATTTGTAATAATGTTATTTTTTATGTTATGTTTTTTTTAATAATGTTAGGTTTTTTTCTCTCTGACTACCCCGCCAGGGATAAAGCGTGAAGTTAGGTTAGATTATTTTTTAGTGCATTTTATTTGAAGTTAGATTTCTTTATTCGTTAAAATCTTAATTATAATTAGACGTATTGGAGTCACTTATTAAAATAATTTAAATATAGTAATTCCTCCGAGTGGGAATTGAACTCACAACCATTAAATTTATAGACAGACGCTGTCCCACTGCACCCCGAAGCACTAGTCATTCATTCAATCAATGTAATATACATAAAATTAAACAAAATTAATATAATTCAGTCCCATATTTAACATAAATAAGCGTAACGTGAATGTCATATAATTCGTAAAGTACTTGTTGAAACTTGCCAGGTCATCGTTAAAATTAGTTTGGAAAGCTTAAAACTTATTTACTATGCTCTTGAATTTACAGTATATTTTGAAGAACTAACTGTTAAGTACAAGAACTTCATTAAGAGCATGTTCTATTTAAACTGTTTACTAAATACAATGTGCTTTCATATTCATGGTACAGTTGGTGTGAGAAGTTCAGTCAAAGAAAGGTTTCACCTTCGTTTTGAGTACCATTACGTAAGAAGGTGGTAGCAGCATTTGCAATGTTATACGCGTGCATGAGTAACATTGCAAAGACTTCGTTCATCATCTGATATGATGATGATGTTTTTTTATAGCTTCACGCTGTATCCCGCATATAGCAGAGTAAACAGAGGCAGAGGGAACCTGAGAACCTAGTGTTAAGATACTCCGTTCCTCACTTTCCGACGAATTGGGGCGTACCATAGAATACTTAATCAAAATCTAGATGTCATGTTATTTATTTATATTCCAAGCGGTTAGTAATATAAATAATATAGACAATTATAATATAATCTATGATTTTGTTTTTATTTATTAAATAAGTATAATGGAATGTAAAAGAAATAATAATACACGTTTTTCCTGAGGGTCTCAGATCGGTGTACTTTATTAAGCCGTCGTACTTTAAATGTGAAAAAATTGAAAAACTATTATGACCTTACATTAAAAGATCGTACCAGGTTCTCAATTCGTCGGTACTCGTATTACTTTGTGTGTCAATACAATTTTTTTTATGGAGTGAACCCATTTTAGTGATTCTTTTTTAGTGATTGATTTTTAGTGATTTTTTTATGATAGCTAGTGCTACTGTTGTCTTATTAAGCTTTAGTCCAAAGTAGAAAGTTGAAATAAGAAGTTTCAAAGTTTTTGAGTTATTCGTAATATTTTTTTATTTAAGTGCGTCGGTTTTTTTTTGTTAACATTTTAATTAATTATTATTAATAATATCTTTCTGATGATTAAAAATTCTTTAACTATACATATTATGTTCCCACTTGTTGCTTACTCATCCACCTCCTGCGGTAGATTGGAAGAGATCTCTCTTAGTCAGATAAGTCCACCTTTATGAACTAATAAATATTTATTTATATTTACTTTTTTTCTAATTTTCTTTTTACGTGCAATAAAGAATATTATATAAGTTTGGTTAATGTGGGTTCGATTTTACACCCGAATGGTGTAAGTTTAATATAATTATTTCGTTTCCCAATCTGGTTAGACAAAGTGTCGGTTTCACTTCAAATGCAAAATGCAAAATGCGCTTGAATATCAGTTTAATACAGAAATCACTTTTCATTTACGAAATCTGATTTATAGAAAATTGCCTGTGGTAGACAGACACGTTGAAACGTGACGGTTTGTTTTCATTGAAAATATCCAATATGTTTGATTATATAACGAAATAATTATATTAATTCTTTATCAACTGAGTTATTTTTATGTATTAGACAGGTTTTACACATAAAAGAAACTTTGCAATCCATGGATTCATCGTGCGGGTGCCGGGCCCATCGCGTTGCAGAGAGAGGAGTTTGGAGAGTGCCTGCGACTTATAACCCAAGTGTAGGTTTAAGGGGGCTGTTTAAAATGCGTATTAACGTTCATCTCCACTTTCCGCACTCCTCTCTCTACCTAACCAAATTTAAAAAGATACTAAATTTGAAAAGTTTAAATGAAACTATTTCAACCGGATTCATCGCGTATATCTTAGTATTCCGAAATACATTTTTGGAAACTCGACGTTTTGGACAGTTTACTGTGGTCCGTGGTCACAGATAAACAGTCTACCTAGTCTAATAAATGTAATCGGATTTTTTTTTATTTTTATGTAATAATATTTGAATGTATTTTTTATTTTTTCTTACTCTTCTATTATTTACCGACTTCAAAAAAGGAGTAAGCTCAATTCAACTGTTTTTTTTTGTGTGATCCCGAATATTTTTCTATTAGGTGAACCAATTTTGATGCTTCTTTTTTATATGATAGCTAGTGGTTCTGATGTGTACATATTTAAATTTAGGTAAGATCTGACATGTACAAGTAGTTTTTGACTTATTCGTAATAACTACACTTTTACAGTGTATTTTATTTTTAAATGTTTTTCTTTTTTGTTATAATCTTTATTATTTTTAAAAAATTACCGTTTTCCAAATACAGTTATTTTAAAATTTATCAAAGTATTATAAACAAAATATAAACTTAATATTAGCTATTCAATATGTATGTACTCGCGTGACCTCTAATAAATCCCGATGACATGCGATCGAGAAGATGTCGGTCCCCTCATATGACATGTGGATACCAAATTTTGATCAAATTGACAAGTGTCTGTCATGTAAAGATATACAGTTTAAATTATTATCGTGACTACTTTCTTAAATGTTTAATTAATTCTATATATAGATATATTAAGTTAATATCACATCCAAAATGTGGACATATAATTTATTAAAAAAAAAAACAATTCGTTCCGTTTCCTCAAAACGCTTTCAATGTTTTGAAACATTCAAAGTATCAAAAATAATATTACGATTGTGGCTTTAGACACTAGTCGAAAATGTATACCAATAAAATAACAATTTTGTGGCATTCTTTTACGGTCTTATCGGTGACAAAAATATATATATATATAGCAATGGATATCATTTTAAATAGTATAATTTTGTATAATTTTTAACAGCTTCTAATAACAGGTATGGTCATCAGGAATGCACATCCTACATCACTGCATCCCGCACATAGCAGGGTAGGCAAATGGAACCTAGTGTTAAGACGCTCCGTTCTCTAAAGACTTCCGTTCCCTACTTTCCGCCTGATTGAGGCGTTGCGTGCAGAACTCAACTTTACCTTGTTACCAGAGCTGCCACTATAAATATTTAATATTTTTAATTCCTCGAGTGGAAATCGAACCCACAACCAGTCGCGTTCACAGCCGCACAATTGTGCCTGTGCACGACTGGCCTCAGGTGTGTGGTATTGTCCCAAAAAAATCTGGTTTCATACTTTTATATCTATCTATATATTAATACGTGAAGCAAAAATGTTGTATCTCTTTTTTACTAAAATTACGCATACGGAGGAGCATGAAACTTATAGTTTATATGGCGAAATATATTAAATTAATAAAATAAATGTTACTTACGCTATCGTGGTTTGACGTTATAGACATGGATGATGTTTACATAAAATGATATAAACGTTGCTAGACAACGCGTTATTAACGCATCAATGGGGACTCTAGTTTAATTAAAACTATAAATACATAATTACTTACATCAACAAATACTCCAGGTATGGGGAAGTAGCTCGTCGGTTCACTATTTGAGGGGACATAGCGATAAAACTCTCTATTATCTTTATACCACTTAATTGAATACAGGTTATCTTTTTCTAAATCGAATTGACATCCTAACAGAGCTTGGCCTCCTTCTACAGCGTGACCTGGCACCCGCAGCTCTAAAATACGAACGCTTTCCGCTAAATCTGAAATATAGAATTTTTATTTATTATATTTATATAAATTACATAAATCGTTAAAAATTATAACTTATGTATTATTCTGTAAGTATAAACTTCAATTCAGTAATTTTTGCGTGAAAAATTTAATATTATTACGAATAACTCTCAAACTACTCGTCTGATCTCAAGTAAATTTAAAAGGGACCACGTCAAAAGCACTAGCTCTCATATAAAAAAAGAATCATAAATTGATTTACTCAGTAAAATGTTATGCGTTAACACACGTAAAAAGTACAGTAGCATTGATAATTTCTTCCTGTTTTGGAAGGTAGTTAAAAATGAAAAATTGATAGAATTTTGTTTATTTTGTCTATAATTTTCTGTAGCTTCACGCTGTATCCCGCATATAGTATGGTTGGAAGAGGGAACCTTGTGACAAGACACTCTATTCCCTTGCAATATTTCCGTTCTCCACTTTCCGCTGAATTGAAGCTTTTCATGCTTCAATTCAGCGGCATGAGTGACGGAACTCAACGCCGCACTTTGCCTTGTTACCAGACCCATGAAATGAAAATACTAAATATGATTTAAAACATTCATTTCCTGGAGTGGGAATCGAACCCACAACCTATCGCGATTACAAATATTTTTATTTATATTATTGTTACGTTTAAAACAAGATACTTTATGTATGTACGTACACACTGTTAAAGACGAGTTCGATAGCATAACAATGGCACTGCAAATTATAATATTCTGGTGCATATTCCCACATGTAATTTATTAGTAAACGCTGACGCAGTATAGGCACTTGGAAAGTGTCTGATGCTAAGTGATGATTGCGAATTAAAATTTTCTCGTGAGATTTATTATATAATTATTAAAGTAAAAGAAAATTATACCTCTTTTTAAGAAAATAAAATATGGCTTAATTATATAGAAAAACCCGAAAGCCATTTTTTTTACAAATATGCATTAAATAAATAAAATAAATACTACACACACTTTTATATAAAGTGACAGCGCTGATAGTGGGAATCTATGATTATTATTATAAGATAGATTAATTTTGACTTTAGATTTGTAAGTGGACAACAAGTATAGAACGGAGAGATTACTCACTAGGATCTCGCACTCTATACCACAACGAGCAGGACATATATAATATATAATAATAAAAAAAACAATTGCTTATAAACAAAACGAAAATGAAAAAAATCATACTCAATACAGAAACTTAAAGGAACAGTAAGTACCTATAATTCAACACACTTGCAATGTTAAGACGAATCTATTGACGTAAGTATCATCAAAATCGGTCAAAGCGTTTGGTCTCTATGTAAATATCTCTATGTATATGTAAATTATCTGAATTTCTCGGTGTTTGATCTAACATGCTTGACCAGAAAGTGGTAAATCAAATTTTTTAAACACTATTCGCTAAATGTGAGAAATATTTTCATTTACGAAAAAGATGGGATTTCTCGAATTCCCCAATAGAAACGGGAAAAACTATATGTTAAGTTTCGTAGTCTAGACAAACGTAGATGCAGACCACAACTACTATATCGATAAGTATCAAATTTTATAGGCAGTTTTTGATGTAAAGTCTTAGGATTTAGGGGACTTAGTATCCTTAGGAGAGGACTTTAGTTATCTTAATTTTTGAATTCAAATTTATGAATAATATAAAAACGAAGCATCCAGTTCGATACATTTTACATACGTTTTCGCATTCAAATTGCATATTTCTAAAACTTATACACGAGTCTGCAATATTGGCTTGAAATCCACAAAGAAAATAATAAAAAGTAAATTACAAATAGTATAAGATATCAGCATTGGATCCTCGCAACTACGCTTCGTCGCAAATACGTCTCTATTAATGTTTTCATCGAAGAAATAAATATGAGTGTATTTCATACTGCGACGACATACAATATTTTAAAATATTTAAACCTATAGTTTATTTTCATACCCACCAAATAAGTTTGCGAGAATGTTAATTAAGTTTTATATTATGCTAATGAGCACATTATTGGCATATTCCGTAAAATGCGGTATAGTATGTTTTAACTTTCAAAGTAATATTTCACTCGTCAGTATAATATCGTTTTAGTAACAATGTCGGCTTTTATAGTTGTTTATCGTAATGCTCGACCCATAAGAGTTTCGTTTAGAAATGTTCTAATTTTCATTCATATTTTCCGTAGTTGGCCGTTTTTTATGGTCAGTAAAACGTGAGCGAAATACAAGATGTTTAAAGTTGAAAAACTTGGCCATTTTACTGTGCGTTGTTTTCAACAAAGGGAAAAGGAAATTGACGCCGGTTAAAATTGCCATTAAAGTAAATGCATATTATTTGAATGTTTACTATTGAGCTGATCGTTTAGAATAACTTTTAAAACTTTACGTACACTAAAATTTAATACACACAAGTCAAAATAATAACGTATAAACAATAATGAATATTTCAAAATACTTTAACACAAAAACCTGAAACACTTTGTCAATAAACGTACAAATATCTTGCCGTAAACAATCGCAATCGTGAATATAGCAATATAAATTAAATTGAAATACATTTACCGTGTTTCCATAGCAATAATAAAATTACCAGCGTACTGTGCATTTTAAGTTTGTTCATTATTATTGAAATCAGTTCCGTTGGAATCCAACAAATGGATTATCCTCATTTCACTTTTAAACACTGTATAATAAATTTCACATTAATTATGAAAACTTTTATATTGAACAATTGATAATAACTTTGAGGTTAAATTTTGTCGTTTGCGAGCCGGTTGTATAGTAAAATAGGGCGGCGAATTCTGGCGACGAGCTATATTTAACCGGCCGCGACGCGTACGCATGCGCTATACTCGTTGCTTTCTGCAAATTTGTGTTTTTTGCATGGAATTGTGCGTGTCGCTTGATTTATGCACTTTATCTCAAAATTTGATCTTATTTGTTCATGTAAGTAAATACAGTTAGTCAATTTAAAAATATTTTTATTATTAATTTCGTTAAATGGTTAGAATATTATTGTTATACAAAACTTTTTCAGTTTGTGATTATATTATATTTCATATTTCTTATAATTAGTGTCCCCTTTAATGCGTTAACAACGCGTTGTCTATTAATGTATATGTCACTTTATATAAACATGCATGGCAAACCATCGTAGTGTGTGTAACACTTATTTTATTAATTTTATATATTTTATTTGCATTATATTGAAAAGATATTATAATTCTGCACTCCTTCTCTATATAAAGTATAAGTGTGCCAAGATTCATGCTCTTCCGTTCGCGCAACTTTCGTAAAAAGGGGTACAAAGGTTTTGCTTCACGTATATATTTTTGCTTCACGTATATGTTTTTGCTTCATGTACATATAGATAATAGAGATAAATATAAGGTAAATACACTAAATAGTGAAATTTGACGTTTCCATTGTGTTGCTTCACTTTGTTTAATCTGATCTTGGAACACAATTTAATAAAGATACTGTTTTTGTTCAAATAGGACTTAAAACCAATGATGGTCCTTGATCAGGCATATGTATATGAAATATTTTATTATTATAACTTCTTAACGTCATCATTTAAACTTACTTCAAAAGCTTTTAATTCTATTCGAAAAAATGACCTTCCAAGGACTCACTTCACTGTCACTTTGTTTTCAGAAAAGAATATAGTATATAATGCTTACCTTTTGCTATATATAAAAATTTATTTTATGTTTTTATAGAATGACATAGATGAGTTATAATATTTCTAAGAACGATACAGTCAGCAAGCAAATATGTACTTATATTTATTTACGCTTAAATTTTTCATAGAAAGGATAAGGTCAATTATAAACGCGAAGGGGAACTCCCAGAGCAAGGGTGTATAATAAAATTAAAAACGATAAGTCACAATGAGTCATATTAAAATTCCGCCCCCATATTAGTTGAGAGTTTAAAAACGTCATAATAAAAATGGCGATCGGAATACTAATTAACTTAGTCATTAATAAAGTATGCGACGAAACTTTATACGAGTGGTTGGTGCTTTGAAAATATCGTGATTTTATTATATTAAGAAATATATTCAATTATTTAAAAATATAACGAAGACATGGAACAAAAATTTTTAGTGCGCCTGTCGTGGCGCAGAGGCGTGCGACTATAAACGCAATAGGTTGTCGGTTCGATTCCCACTCCAGGAAATGTAAAAGTTTAGTGTTTTCATTTCCTGGGTTTGGTAACAAGGCAAAGCGCGACATCGAGTTCCACCACTCAGCACGCAATGCCTCAATTCGGCGGAAAGTGGGAAACGGAGTGTCTTGATACTAGGTTTTCAGGTTCCCTCTGTCTACCCTGCTATATGCGGGATACAGCGTGAACAATTTAAAACAGACAATGCACAGACGAAACTACTAGCCGTAGAAAGCTCAAATTTGTCCATCGTTATTGGGAAATTATTTCCTACACCATTGACTGTGTTACGTTCGCGTCTAGTCTCTTTTATAGACAGCAACACGCTTTTGCTCTCACGATAGTAATGGTAGAGGACCTAGTATCAAGGCACTCCGCTCTTAACTTTCCGTCCGAATTTAGGTCTTGAATGGCAAAACTCAATATTACGCGTCTCATAATTTGTTAGCTTCAGGCTTTATCCCTAGCGAGGTAATTTAATAAATAATATTTTATTTTCACATAGTAATTGTCAAGCTGATTAATCTTTCGAAGAAAATGATATTAGAACTAGTGAGTCATTGTCTACCATTTGTTGAGATGAGCCGCCGTCTCATTGAACAATTGAAGGAAATTTTTTAATTTATATTAATTAATTTCTAGTTTAACTACCTGACAATAGTTGTATACAATGATAGACAAATTCTTTATTAATATCTAATGTATAAAGAAGACTAGTGTAAATTCAGTCTGTTTGTACTTTTGCCTGCGTAAAATTTTGCGTAAATTCACTTTTACGCTTGTGTAAAACCTGCATTTGAACTCGAAGGAGTTAACACTTCGTATTCCGCTTTCCGTCCGAAGTTGAGACAACAGGTCGTGATTCGCGGAACTCAGCACCGCACTTCACCTTGTCAGAGCGGAGAAATGTAAATTACTTAAACATAATTATTACCCCGACTAGTGTCTTTCCTATCGCAGGCATATTTCATAGCATCATATTAAATAGTGTAGAGAAAATAATCATTTGTTACAATTACAAATAGATATAATTCAGATTTTAACAAATAAGGGACATTAATTAAAATGTGCTAAAAAGTAACATTATTACGAATAACTCAAAAACTAGGAATCACTTCAATTCTTCACTAACATATAAAAAAGAATCATCAATACCGGTTATGTAGGAACATACATACAAAAAACAGTCGCATTGAAAACTTCTTTTATTTTTGGAAATCATTAAAAATGATAATTAAATCGTTTTCCATTAGTTAAATGGCAAAATGTCCGGATATTTAGTAATTCCATTATTCTCGCACTGTCTGTGTCCAACATGTCCCCGGTGCCTAAAATCAGATTGGGAAGTTAGTAGCAAGTTTGCCGACAGATCGAAAGATGCCACTATTGTGTGACACAAGTTTAGACTCGTAGCTCAGGTAGACCTAAATTATATTGTGAATGTACATTTTGCTTCCTAATTTGTTATTGGTTTACTTGAATTTGTTTATTTTTATAACAAAAATAATACTTTATTGAAAAATAAATAAGATTTTAACATGAAAGAAGACCGATTATTTAAAATCACTAAAAAGTACAATTATTATTATACGAATAGCTCAAAAGCTCGTCATATCTGAACTAAATATAAATGAGACCACGTCAGAAGCTCTAGATATCATATAAAAAAGAGTTTTGAAATGAATGAATTCACCCAGTAAAAAGTTATGCAGGTAAAACACATACAGTTAAATTGATAAACACCTTTTATTTCAGTTATATTGGGTAAAAAAATCAAAATTACAACAATTTTTATTGAACATAAGTGAGCAATGGTAATGGTGTACCTTTTCGGTAAAAACAATTTCTCCCAGGCAACCCACATTAATGGATAATTATAAGAGAATGCAGAAAACTAAGATTTAGTATGAATTATAATCGTTAACTTATATGTGCGTGAACTCACTGTGTCCTTAGGATCCAGTGTAAACTTCTGGATCATTTGAGGAACTTATTAATAATATCTATGCATATATTTAGTTCCAAAGTAAGGTAGAAAAAATGAAAGATTAGTACATCACTAGATAGTAAATATTGACTATATACTGAAATATAAACCTCATGGGAGTAATGAAAAAAAAAATGTGGGAAATTATTACGCACGCATTTAGGATCTCTCGCCATGAAAATACCATAAAAAACTGTATAAATTGTATGTAAATAAATTACTTATGTATAGGAAATACATAACTAAGAGTTCCAGTGAAATAAGTCAGCTTTTTCACCCACAACGTAGTCTTTCTATTAGTGTGATGTTTGTTATTTTGTCAAATAAGATCGACTATTTCATGAAAAAACCGCCTGTTTAGATCATATCGTGAAATGATTTGTTATCATTGATCTAGTCATGATTAGGCCAAACACATATTGGAATTTTTGTGAAAATTGACCATTTCGTAATATGCTCTATTATTAATTCTACGATATGATCACAAAATAAATTTCATATATAGGGCATCTGACTATTAAGGCGATAGTTGTAGATTCAATCTCCAGTTAGGGGAATGACTGTAATTAAATTACTTTTTATTTTCACCCACTGCTAAAAAAACCGCTAAGTTGCGTTACGCTACACCACGCGAAATGTCATCATGTCTCATTTTAGACAGAATGCGGAGAAAGGAGTGTCTTACAATGTTCTCTGACTGTCCCGGCTGTTTTTTTATATATAATTATGACTCCTATACCATTTTATTATATTAATATTATAAGTAGATAAGCAAACATAAGTTTAAATAATCATATTCTAATCCGGGTTCACATAACCCATACAAGAGCCGCGGGTGAAATGAGGTATAAAATAATCGATAATAATAGATGAAAACAACAACAGCTATAACACATCATATTGTTTTGCTATTACTAGTATAAATGTTTCTAAGTAAAACTTTACTAACAAACATCATATACTTATATACCTATATTGTATTAGTATTTTATCGAACAGAAAATGTATTAACATTTCCTAGTAATAAGGTAGTAAGGAGAACCGATGGCTGATGAGGCGGAAAGGTTCTCGAGTGGCTACCACGAACCGGACGATGCTCAGTGGGCAGGTCCCCTACGAGGTGGACCGAAGATCTGGTCAAGATCGCCGGAAGTCGCTAGATGCGGGAGGCGCAACACCAATCTTCTTGGATATCCTTGGGGGAGGCCTATGTCCAGCAGTGGGCGTCGCACGGCTGAGACCACGACGACGACAAAGGTAGTAATTACGAAGGAAAAAAAGATAGAAGAAGAAAATAAAAATGAAATACCTAGTTATTTAAGTGTTATTTTTGTACGCGCTTTAAAATTATTCTGATTTTTATTGAGTGACTGACAGATAACGTAAAGCAGAAACTATTGAATTCGGGCGAAGAAAGCTGAATTTTGACATGAAAAAAAAAGGAATGAAGGATCCTTGGGTAGTATAGGAAAGGACTAAGACAGGATTTCTCGATTCTATTCCTATGGAAACGTAAATGAGATTTCATACTTTAGATTTGAAACAATGGAAAATGGAAATTACACAACATATTGTGCCAAGTTTCATAAAATTCACGATGTTATGAACACCTTCGTTTCCGTATAAAATTTTACCTATATTAATATTGAAAATTTATTTATAATATATTATTATTTAGTAAAATTTGATACAAAAAATAATGATAATAAATTTACATTGTTTTTACTAGAAGGCTTCGATATATGCTTGTTATATTGTAATACTTTCCAATTGTTTGCTTTTACTCACAGAATTCAACCAAAAACGAAAAAAAACTAAGTTTAATGTGTAGTTCTAAATTAGTTTTGCTCGGACAGTTGTTCTGATTGGTTTTGTGAGTAATTTGTTTGGATAATTGAAATTTCGAATATTTCTATTGAAACATTCTGTTTCTTTTGTCGAACCCAAAAGGCAATAAAAGTGTAAAAGAATAAGCTTAGGATTTTTTTAAAGAACATTTTTAATAGAGAGTAAATAGTAAATTATAATCATCATATATAATCAGTTAATCAAATATATGGTATATACATATTCATATATAGTATCTCGTGGTGGAATTAAAACGTAAGCCTTCGAATATTTATATTTAAAATACTGTGTCTTATAATACAAAGCATTAGAGAGTGCTTCACGATCAAACTTCTTTTTTACTTCATTTCTGCACCTATTTTCGTTACGCCTGTCGTGTCACAGAGGCACAAAGCGTGCGACGGTAAACGCGTTAAGTTGTGGGTTCGATTCCCACTCCAGGAAATGTAAAATTTAGTATTTTCATTTCTTGGGTTTGGTATCAAGGCAAAGCACGGCGTTGAGATCCGCCACTCAACACGCAATGCCTCAATTCGGCAGAAGGTGGGGAACGCTGTATCCCGCACACAGCAGGGTAGACAGAGGGAACCAGAGAACGTAGCGTTAAGACACTCCGTTCTCTTTTAACATTTCCGTTCCCTACTTTCTGCGAAATTGAGGCATTGCGTGCTGAGTGGTGGAACTTAACGGCGCACTTTACCTAATTTCTAGAACAAGGAAATGAGATTACTAAATATTATTTTATATTTTCCATTTTCCTAGAGTGGGAATCCAACCCACAACCTGTCGCGCTTACAGTCACACGCTTGTACCTGTGGGCTACTAGATGCATCAAATTTTCTTAAATTTTGCAATTGAAAGAGCATTATGAATGATGATCGAATAGACGATATATCATCAAACATACGAGCTGTCTAGTTAAAAACAACGAAATTATAGTCCTACATTTTGTAAAAACAAATCATTTACATTAAAATTTACAAGTTAAAATCAGATACGAAAAGCAGTGTTTAAACACGAATTACTAAATAAAACAAGTGTCATAAAGAACTACGAGTATATAGTGGTGAATTGCGTAAATAATTAAACAGCAAATAATGTCCCGTATACACGTAGGACACCGGTAATACTCGACAAATACGTCTATTTACCAACATTTAATATTCGCTTCGGGTTAATTAAGCTGGGTCGGAGGACCCTGCCCTTCGACCCTCTGCTTCAATCAAAGACAACAAACGCGTGTCGCATATGCAATGATGTTTCAATGTTACCAAACATATTTGTATATGTTTTGGTGGTTTAACTCTCTGTAGTAGTGTATTGACAAACGTTAAAATTTTTTATATCTTTTCGGATATGTGGTGTAGGGGTGAGAAATTGAAAGCACTACGTGGTTGCTTGAGATGGTGCAAGAAAAACTCTACAAGAGCATTCTAGGGTTTCTCCCGTCTCTCCCCTGTTTCTGATAATACAGTATATATTTATTGTGATTACACGTCTAGGGACGAAAGGACTTTATAAGTGTATCAAATGAAATCGTACCGTAAAATAGAAAAAAAATCATATTCAAGTACAAGTAAACATTAAATAACTAAGCAATAAATTAACTAAAAAATAAGTAAGTAACATTAAATGCAAAGAGACATACTGTAATAAAAGCTTATAAATATTGAAGTCGTTACCGGATACCGTAAGATGTCTATTGGAAGTCTGCATCCATAGTGTAGCTGTTGAATGTAGATAATAGAAATATGACGCGCCCTACAATTTTATTATATTATAACTCATGCTAAAGATTTATAAGTTAAGGTATGAAATACCTTTTAGTGCGTTACCTATGTATTGGAACTGAACAGAATAAAATTCTAAATATTTTCTAAACAAATTTGAAACTTTCCTTTGAAATTGTAGGAGAAACTTTAGACTCCTTTTGACGAAAATTATAACATATTTAAAGTTTGTTAATAATTTCCGGGTTTTTTTCAAATTTGGTAGGTTAAGAAGAAGAGATCGGACAGTGAATGTGAGCGTCAATACATTTTAAAGGGGCTCTACTTAACCCTACACTTGGGTTAAAGGTCCCAGGCACTGCTTTGAACATGTATCCTAGCTAAGCAATGTGTCTATTACCAGCACGATAAGTCCATGGACTCCATATGCAAAAAAAAATACTAATAAAAAAACATGATTATTTCGAATAAAATTATTACTGTTTTATGAAATAGCTCAGTTACCTAATTAACATGTAATACATAATAGTATAATGCTTGTCGCGTGCCAAACATCACGCCTGTCCATATAATTGTACATACTGTTATGATGTTACAGAACAACATTATGTACTATGTGATCCGTATTTTGGAACCTGTGCCTGTACATAGACAGTGTTTGACCGTTAAAAGGGATGGTTATGGGTTCGAGGAAGTGATAATTCTTTTTATACCATGTTCTCGTTAGATAAAATGCAGCGTTCAGTTCCGGTACTCTAAGAGGAAAACGGAGTGACTCTTGGATTTTTTTTTGAATAGGTTCTGCGGAAAAAAGTAAAACATGAAGCAGCAAAATTTAAAATAAGTATGGAAAGTTTACATTATCTCAAAATAATACTTTTGTCTTATACTTATTTTCCAATTTAGTAATGTAAATAGCTACGTAAGTAACTTTAAATGATTTTAAAATAAATGTATATATAAATAATATAATCTAAATAACCATTTTGACTGTGATAAAATTTGCTAAATAACTGTCATACTCGAATACAATGTAGATAACGATTAATAATCACTGGATGATAACGACCGTGATAGTAACTAATTATATGTTTATATATTTTAAAGGTAAAAACATTGATGCTTATAATGGCTTCTCAAAGAATTTCATATGAGCACAGATACTTTTGCAACTAAATTACACTAATTTAATTTTTTAGTACAACTATATAAAGAAAAAGAAAGGATTCAATTTTTTTGTAGATACAAATTAATTCTTTACTTTAACAGTAATCAATAACCATAAATCTTGAAACATAAAGATCTACTTTTGGGTAAATATTAAGAGCTGTCCATGTCACATTTAAATCGAGTATAGTGCCTTCTTTTTGGCAACGTCAAAGTACTACAAACAAATAACAAATTTACTTATCTTATGCTGGTACGAATTAAATACAAATTATGTACTAAATACTATTATTAGTATATAAAAAAAAACATTAGATGCGAAAAAACCAATTGGAAGAAATTAGTAAAGTATCTTATTTTTCTATGACTTCTTCTCAGAAAGGGGATTTGTCATCCAGAAGTGATGTGATGGATTAGTTGCTTTTTTGGCAATCGAATTTATAAGTTTTGTTGTTTAGTTTTAAGAAAATAAGGTGCGTTGTAACTAATACAAATTAGGCAAGTTCAACCTAATCTAAGTCTTTCTTATATGCAAAAACATATAATGGTATATAATACCTTGAATATTGTATAAGACCAGAACAAATGTACATAAACATAAATCTATTCTTATCTATTAATTATTCAACACCAGAAACTTTGAGAATCCCATCAGAATTCGTTTAAAAACAAATATATGATTGCTTGTTTTATAAAATGTAGAGTGTACAGATCAATTACGAGCATAGTTAAAAAAAAATCAACACACCCCATGAACAAATATAGCATAACTGCGGTGCGGAGTGTGGACCGCACGTTGCTGTCGTACGAAGTTGCGCTTTTCTTTTCACAAAATTTTACATATTGCTGCAGCTCACGTTTGGTAACTTTGCGAATATTATTCTGCAGGAGTTTTTCGCAATTTGAAAACCTTAATATTACAAATTTAAGATAAATTTCTACGTTATTCCGCTTAAAAATTACGTTAAAGTAAATGCCTATGGAATTAAAGTTGATTTTTCGCGTAGAAATTGTAAAAGCAATCAGAATATTAAGTTGGTATTAAGGCCGCAGAAACAGGGGCATTATTTACACGACTTGACCGACAAACTGAGAAATAAATCTAAATGAAACCTTGCTCAGCTCCCTGGAATGAATGATTAAACGCAGCAGTTCTTAGTTTGTTTTCACTTTGGCTCGGACAATAGTGTGTGGCCGGACTAAGGGAAAATTACGCCGCCCGCGGGAACTCGCACTAGTAAATCATCATTAGGCGCCGCGCGAGCGGGACACGCCTCGTCTTTATAAAAGATTCAACTTAATACAAACGAGACGGACGAATAATGGGAAATTTACTTTCTCCGAGAAAACGCCACTATCTGATGCACATTAACGTATTGGAAGAAAGGTTATTTCTTATTGAATTATATTATTTGGTCATTTATATATTTATATAATTTGATTTACATATAAAAATATATAAGACGCATATACGCATATAAAAATAAGTCTTAGGATATTATTCACGAGATTGAATCTCTAAATACGACATTATTTAAGTTAATTTAACAATTTACCGACTTTTTTATTTTCTCAATACTACTTGTCTCATAAATTCCAGACTATATTTAGTGAATATAGAACAGTTACATTTTCTTATGTGAATTTCTATCTTAATTTGTCGATAAATTTTATTTTAGCGTGCGACGTAAACGCGACAGGTTGTGGGTTCGATTCCAACTCCAGGAAATGTAAAAGTTTAGTATTTTCATTTCTTGGGTTCGGTCAAGGCAAAGCGCGGCGACGAGTTCCACCACTCAGCAAGAAATGTCTCAATTCGAAGGAAAATAGATAACGGAGTGTCTTAACACTAGGTTCTTAGGTTCCCTTTGCCTACCCTGCAATATACGGGAAGCTAAAAAAATATTTTAATTATTATTCTATTCTAAAAATACTTACAAAGTTACCTCTGTAACTAAAACGATTCGTAGGTAATTATTCAGTTACGTTTATCTTTCAGCTATAAAGTAAATAAAGATTAAAAGAGATAAGTGATTTTATTTTTTAACCGACTTTAAAAATAGAGGACGTTATCAATTTGACTGTTTTTTATGTGTGTTTGCGCATAATTATTTACGGGGTGAACCAATTTTGATGATTCTTTTTTATATGATAGGGAGTAACGCCTGTCGAGGCGCAGAGGCACAAGCGTGCGACTGCAAACGCGACAAATTGTGGGTTCGGTTTCCACTCCAGGAAATATAAGTTTAATATTTTCATTTCCTGGGTTTCGTAACAAGGCAAAGCGCGGCGTTGAGTTCCTCCACTCAGCACGCAATGCCTCAATTCGGCAGAAAGTGGGGAGCGGAGTGTCTTAACACATCGGTTCTCAGGTTCACTCTGCTTGACCTGCTATATGCGGGATACAGCGTGAAGCTATGTATGTATGTATGTAGATAGCCAGTGATTTTGATGTGGTCCCATTTAAATTTAGTTAAGATCTGATGAGTAGTTTTTGAGTTATTCGTAGTAATTGTAATTTTTAGCGCGTTTTCTTTCAAATCGTTTTTTTTTGTTTTGAAAATCTTGATCATTTTCAATAATTCTAAGCTTTTAAGTGAAATATTATTTTTATGTGTCATGCACGTTATTAAAATATTTTGGACCAAACATCAGCTTCAAAGTACAAAATGGTTTTGTTTTCTTTTAACAAACATATTAGAATGAAAAGCGTATTTTTATGTCATAAAAAAATATGGTCGTTTTTTTCCTGCTTTTTTAGACGAATATGAAAAATAATAAATATGAAACACCTACCGTAATTATTTAATAGTATATAAATCTATACAAATATACGAGTATATAAACAATTGATAAATGTGTATCTTATCTATTTACCAAACTACTTTTACACAAAATAAAGATATTTAAAAAAAATCTCGATTCATTAAACTAGTACAAATGCTTTAACAATTCATGCTTTGATAAACTTTATAGTTTGAGATAAGAACTCCTATAATGAAGCTTATAAAGTATTTTTAAAAGTTTTCGAAGCTGTTCGCCTTATTCCGCTCAATACGGTAAATGGGGAGAGCCTAGTGTCTAGACACTCCGTTTTTCGTTCTTTACCAAGATTCTTAAAGGAAATAAAAATAGTCTCAATATAATCACTTACTGAGTGAGGATCAGATCCAAAATGACGTCAGACACTATTAAATTGCACCATTATGGCTCATTTCAATTAATAAAGTATCAAATTTAATACCTTTTTTTTCAATAATTGTGTTTTGAGTGGCGGAACTCAACGCCACTTCTCCTCAGAGCAGGGAAATGAAAACAACGTAAATATAATCATCCCCCAAGTGGGAGTCGAACTCAATATCGTATTAACAATTAGACATTGTTCCACTGCGCTACGACGGCCACTTTTCCATTATTTATAATAAAAAATATTAATAATACCTAAAACACGTTATATTTTTTAAGATTAGCGACTAATTTAAGTTTAATACCATAATTAGCAAAAGCATGCAAAACAAATGATTATAGTACATTTTCCGCACCAAGCGCGCTCAGTTGTCCAGATACAATTAATTTTATGGCGCAAGTTATATGTTGCTTCAGTACTTGTGTAGTTTATAACCGAGTGCAAGTTTGCCCCTATATTGCCTAGGATGTTAAGTAATAGGAGATATTAAAATTTACGACGGTTATATCGTGACCTTTAACGTTCCCGTTTTGACTCAGAAGCATAATGTATTCTAATTCTATTATGGAAGAAGGTAAATATATTTCGTTTCTCATTTTCAGGAAAATTGAAGCATTGCGTGCTGGGTGGTGGAACTCAACACCGCGTTTTGCCTTGTTACCAGAGCGAGTAAATGAAAATACTTTATATTGTTTAATATTCTGTCATTCCGCCACTTACAACGCAATGACTCAATTCGTGGGAAACGGAAATGTTAAAAGGGAACAGAGTGTCTAAACATTAGATTCTCTGGTTTCCTCTGCGTACCTGCTATGTGCGGGATACTGTGTGAAACTATAAAAAAAAGTTCTTTTTTTATAAATATGCGAAAAGTTATATTGTAGCGCAGTGAGATGTTTGATAATGACGATTGGTTCCGGATTCAATCCCTAATCGGGGGATATTTTACATTTAATTTTTTTTTCCGCTCTTTTAAGACAAAGCAAGGCGTTGAGTTCCGCCACGTAATGTTTCGATTTCGGACGGCAAGTGCAGAATGCAGTGTTTAATGGCTTGATTCAAATGTGTGTATTGAATGTGGCACCTCAAGAAAATAATCTGTTAATAAAAACGTATTAAAAATATAAATGCTTTAATAATCGTTGCCACATAAACAATGATTCGAAACCGTGGTAAATGTAATAATTTTATATAAAAAGAATTAAAACAAAAATAAAATATTTTTACAAACATATTGCGAACCATTTGCATCAATAAATTACAACGAGTCTCACTTAAAAAGCTGGAAATCCACATTGACGGATGTGTCAATTGAGTAGCTTGCTTTATTATATCATTGGTATTTTTGAGAGGCAATAAAATGTGAACATTTTTAAATATCTATTGTATGTAAAAAATATTTAATAAATTCAGGTTTTATTTTCTAAAATATGTTCATTGTCATACTAATTTTTCAATAGAAATTGCAGCTAAGACAGGAAATGGGTTCTAGCAGTATCATTAAGAAAGTTGACAACTTTTAAAGCAGCATTTATGAAACTGTGGACGAGCTTAAAGTTTTGTTAATCAAAATAGCGTTGAGGTACCGGGTCAAAGTAGTTTAGAGTTCTCGCCACCCTTATCCCTTGATACGGGACAGCACGGGAATAATTTGAATTTATTATATTAATTACATTCATTAAACCCCTCTACTTCATTTTATGATTTTATTATGAGTAAATTACAAGAGTTTGCCCAAAATGTTTACAAATTTTAAATAGAAATATATGGAAAGTGTCGTTTAATACACATTGAATATAAAGTAAAGGAAAATAGTCTGCTTGTTTGTTTGTCCACCTATATGACTAACTGATCTCCTGCCTGCTTGCCTGCCTCCTGGCAGGAAGAAAATGGAAACTAAGAAGCTTCCCTACTTAACTGCTTACTTATTTGCCAACTATCTTACCTGTCTTAGAAAATTTTCTTTAAGATGAATCATAATAGTACAATAAATATCTAGTATAATAAAGGTAGATATGTGGGGAACGGAGTGTTTTAACACTTGGTCCCCATTGCCTACCCTGCTATATGCGGGATACAGCGTGAAGCTATGTATGTATGTATGTAAGTATAATATTGAAATTTTCTTATAATTTCAATGATTTAAAATGATTAATGCCAATATATATATATTTATTTATTTCTAAATGTATTTTACAACGTAGTTTTTAATTAAATTTATTTACAGTCTGCGTTTTTTAATTCCAGTGTTCTGAAGTTCTACTATTTTACTTTAACTCTTCTCTTTTCTAGCCGATTTTCGAACTGAATAGGAAATTTTATTTCGTACATCGCTTAAAATTCTTTTAGTATCAAGTAACTAGTGTCGATCGGACCGTTTCGAATTCTAATGTAACATTTGAATAGCAAAATTCTGCTTGACTATTTTTTTTACATATTTGTCCACATAAAATTAAAATCAAAATATTCTTTGTTCAAATAGGTTATAACAAGCACTTTCGAATCGTCAATTTACAAAAAGATGTTATTATTGTCAGTCCTGACGGAAACTACCACCGGCTCGGACTATTACGGCAATTCTGCTAAAAAAAGCCGGCAAGAAACTCAACAGTTGCTCTTTTCAAATAAAATTTTACTATAAATTTACAATTTACGCCTCTCGGATGAGCGTTTAATTCAATACATTAACATCATTATATATATTGAAGATATAAAAGAGAACGAAGTGTCCTAATGCTAGGTTCTCTGGTTCCCTTTTCCTATCCTGCTGTGTGCGGGATACAGCGTGATAATAAAAGAAAGAAATATAAACATTTGTCCGAGAAGAGTAGTCAGTGTGAGGTGGTAGTCAGTCAAGATATGTCTCGGTCTTGTGCCTTTAATTTGGGTTGTTATTTTTATAAAATTCTATCTTTTTTTTTTAACTTCACGCTGTATCCCGCATATAGCGGAGTAGGCAGAGGGACCCAGATAATCTAGTGTTAAGACACTCCATTCTCTTTCAACATTTCCGTTCCCCACTTTCCGCCAAATTGAGGCATTGTGTGTTGAGTGGCGGAACGCCGCGCTTTACCTTGTTACCAAACCCAATAAATGAAAATACTAAATTTTACATTTCTGGAGTGGGAATCGAACCCACAACCTGTCGCGTTTTCAGTCGCACGCTTGTGCCTCTGCGCCACGACAGGCGTCAAAATTCTATCAATATTAATAAAAATCATTTTAACATGATGACGTTCGATCAGAAAAGAATGTATAGTTTTATTCATTTTTTGAACACCATTTGAAATTATTTTTATTTTGACAAGGTGTAAAATGAAAATTTAAAATTGTTTCATGACATGACAAAAATGTTCACTAAAAGAATTATATATTAGACCGAATCATTTAGTTAGTTTATACCTAAAAGTACCATATTAATAAAAAAAACATACTTTACTTTGATTTCATTTTAATGCAATTACAAATTCTTTTACATAACTTATCTAAAATTTGTATGATTTATAAGAATATTTTAAAATAACGAAAAATGCAATATTATGGACAATATAAATATGAAATAGCATTTTCATGTTGATATATAAAGAGCTGCTAGTTTATCTGTCGTAGACTAACAGGTCAAAAGGCGGGATAAGTTGGGAAGTTGCATAGTCGGGTGTTTTCCTTTCAGGGCGTTCTTGACAGGCTCTCTCATTTGTTCCACGACTATGTGGCGAGTCGACAGTGCTCGAGATACGTTTAGTATCGTGCCCTTTCGCCAAACTAAGATTCATTAGGATACGTGTGTGCGTTGTAAATATTAAGTTATATGTCACCGTTTTATCTAATGTTTGCTTGATATTCTTTTGTTTAACAGATTTTTATATCTTATATTCTTTTATATAATACAACAAACTTCCAGCATTCATTTCATAACGGGTTCTTGGAAGCCGTTCCAATTTTCTAGTCAATCAAAATATATCCTACATTAAGATCTCTATCGAAAATGTTATTATTACAAAATTTTGTTTTAAATTGTATAAAAAAGTAAAACCAGTACATTTTTACATTAACTTGATAAAAGTCATAGCCTATATAGAGTTCTCTCTATATCAAAACCGCTATCCGTTTGAGTGCGTTGAGTGGCGGAATACAACGCCGCCGTCAATTTATTATGTATGGACAAGCTTTGGAGATATTTGAAAATTTGTAATTAAAAAGTTGATATATAATAAGCAACATAAATATTCCGTTCCCCACTTTCCGCCGAATTGAGACATTGCGTGCTGAGTGGTGGCATACAACGCCGCGTTTTGCCTTGTTACCAAATCCAGGAAATGAAAATGCTAAAATTTTTCATTTTCTGGAGTGGGAATCGAACCCACAATCGCGCTTACAGTCGCACGCTTGCCTCTGCGCCATGAGAGGTCAACCTAGGGGAACGGAGTATCTTCACACGTCGGTTCACAGGTTCCTTCTGCAAAATGCGGGATACAGCATGAAGCTAAAAAAAACATATATATGACGAGTGGTTTTATAAATAAATGAAATTAACTTAAGGTTTGTACGTGAACCGAGTATAAAAATAAATAAAAATCAAAAAATCCTGGAAATGTTCCGCAGTAGGTGCTCAGGCCACTTTGCTTGGCGGTCGTCAAATGAAAGTGCATTCTACTGTTACGTTTCTGGTAAACATTGCTCGAGAGTCGAAAATGACCATCTGTTTCCTAATCATTAGTAAGACTATTCGTTTTAAATGGAAATTGCGTTTTAATATATACTACTGTCCCTATAAATGTGTTAATAACGCATTATATAGTGACACATATGTCACTTTATATAAACATGGATGTCAAACCGTGGTAATGTGTGTAACATTTTTTAAAAAAATATATTAGCATTGTGCACTTCTTCTCTATATAAGCTAATAAGTGTGCCAAGTTTCATGCTCCTCCGTCCGCGAATTTTTCGTAAAAAGGGATCCAAAAGTTTTGCTTCGCGTACTTATACTCGTATATAGATGTAAATAGCTAAATGTTTAAATACGGTAAAAAAATTTTTAATTAATTATCTTGATCTTAAATAAATATAATATTAGTAACTAAAACATTTATTTTTTATTTTCATATTTTCAAACTCGTACATTTTCATATTTCTACATTTTTCGATAAACATATTAAGTTCTGTAATCGTGACATTAATAAATGAAAGATGTAAAAGTCCTCTGGCGTGCTACTAAAGACAGTTACAACAGAAACTGTTGTACGATTTTAGATGATATCTGAGATTCATCTATAAAAAGATATTTTAAACTGGCAACTTATTTCATTATTATATACTATGTAAGTAAGTTTCTCTTGATTTCAATATTGTTTGTTTAAATTGTTGTAAAATTATCGTGAAATTATAACATTTATTACAAAGAACAAACATTTCAACTGTTTATACTGCTCCTATACTGTCGCATAAATAAGTGCTTCATACAAGCTTCAACACAAACTGCCTCGGGAAAGTGCACCAATGTTTTGCCTTGCTTGCGAGTAACATCAAGTACAATCTATTTTTTTAGAGCGGCCTTTGAAGGACAGTGAAACAGCGTCTGGCTGTAAACGGGATAGAATGTGGGTTCGATTCCCACTCAGGTAATGATATATTTAAATTATTTCTATTTTGTCCGTCCTGGCAAGGCAAAGCGCAACGTTCAGTTCCGTTCAGTCAACACGCAATGTCTTGATTTTAGACGGGAGGTGGAGTTTATTAAAACTAGGTCTTGATATTGATATTGATTGATGATAGCATGACTGTGATAGCATAAAGCGTGAGGTTGTATAAAATATAGTTTTTATAAGTATCAAAAAGTTACTCTAAAAGTATCTATATAGCAATGTACAATCAGATCGATCAGCCGATGTTGGTAGGTTCGGTCCTTAGTCAGGGCATTGTTAATAAAATAAAAAAAATAAAAATAAAACCAATATTTTGTTTTTTCTGGTATAGTAGAAAAAGGCGACGTTGGAAGCGGAATATCATAACTCCAGATACCTGGACACGATTTTAATTTCAAAGTGGTGTATTTAAATTTATTTTTAATGCAATATACTTTGAAATTTATTAAAGTTATGTAATATGAAGAAATATAATATACATCATATAAAATTTAAAATATTTTATATGATTTTAATACATTTAGTAGTTTAAATAAAGTTATGATATAAAATCAATTACGAAAGCTCTATGAATAGATAAACATTCAGTATATAAGTTTAATGGAGTTTAGGTATTGTTAATACAAACGTGAAAGCTAACGACGTCAGCAATCTCGCTGCGGTATAACTTGAACCAGAATACAACCAAATCGAATCCTAATTCGCCAATATAGTAACGATTTCTATGCAAATACGATTTGTAGCATTATAAGAGGGAATTTTCATTTATGTATAAGTTAGTTTCTGTGCTTTTTCTAAATTTCTTTCGTGAACACTAAGTTATTTGAATAATATTATTTCTAGAGTGTCATAATTGTGTCACTTTTTACCCGACTGTCAGAGGAAGGTTATGTTTTTCGCGCGTATCATGTATGTTTGTAATATTCTCTATTACCTCATATCTTCCAAACCCCTGGACCGATTCATATAATTAAGGTGACATTAGATAGGTACTAGATATTTCGAGTGTTGTTAGATATGTGACGTCACTCTTAATTCAATATAGCGGCTTCTAGAAGCAATTACGTCATGAACAAAAAAAATCATTGATGTGGTACCGTGTGGATTACCAAATAAAAGGACTTCATTAGCAAATTTCAAATATATAACAAACACATGACTAGCTTTTATAGCCTACTTTATTTGTATTTGCTTCCTAAATTTGAAGAATTGGTTCAGTTGTGTTTTGTTTTTTTTCTAATTATATGTGTTATTAATTAAAACTAGAAGTTATTGACGAGTAAAATACACGTTTCCTTAGCAACGTGAATGCTATTTTATACAAAAATCTATGTCAGACTTATCGTAGTGTCACTACTAATATTTATTTTATTAATTAAATGTATTTCTCATACGTTATTATGAAAAATATTAGTTTTTTGCACTTCTTCTTCATGTACACTACATGTATTACATACTCGTATGCCAATTTTCATTCTCCTCTATAGTAGCATAGTTTTGTATAAAGGGATTCAAAGGTTTTCTTTCACGTATTAATATAATGACTTATTTGTCCTATTGTAAATATTTTTTTATCAGCTTAAACTACATCAACATGTTATCTACGACTTTATTAAATGTTAAAGAAAAAAATAAACAATCGATTTTTCTAATGACTTAATTGGAAGTTTCATAAAAGTTTTCTCGTTTGCCGCGTGTTGTTAAATTGCCCTGTTTTTGACGTGAGTCAGATTGTATTGGTACCAAAATATTAATTACTGTGACCGGAGCGTGGAGACAGCGAGCACTGCAGTTCAGGTTTGACATAAATATATTGTTATTCTACTCTACTAAGGTAATAGAGCAAGGAAATTATATTAGAAACTCAACTCCATGGTTGCGCAGTAGGAAATTGTTGGAAAACAAGACATTCCACAGTTGCAAATTCGATTTTCACTCGCGGAAATGTTTATGTGAAAAATATGTTATTTATCTACCTGGTTATCAAATATAAATAGGTATATAAATTATGTTGAAATTGAAAAAGAAAAAAATCTGATGATTTCAGGATTTCAATTTACGATGTTTTCATCTAAGTGGTTTTTAGATCATACACACAGTAACTAAAATAAAATATTGTATAAAAAAATAGCTTTATTTTCCCATATTATAAAGTAAGCAGAGAAAATAGTGTCAAGACACTCTGTTTTCCACTTTCGAACTGACATCCCAATTAGGGAAATGAAAATGTATATACATACATAGCTTCACGCTATATCCCTCAGATAGCAGGGTAGGCAGAGGGAACCAACTGTTAAGACAGTCCGTTCCTTTTACTGTTTTGTTTGTACTTTCCACCGAATTGAGGCATTACGTGCTGAGTGGCGAAACTCAACCCCGCACTTTGCCTTGTTACCAAACCCAGGACACGAAAAAATCCATTTCCTGGAGTGGGAATCGAACCTACAACCTGTCGCGTTAACAGTCGCCTCTACGCCACAATAGGCGTTGAGTTCCGCCACTCAGCACGCAAATGAAATAAAAATGTAGTCATTCCAAGTGAGGATTGAACACACTACCATCGCGTTAGCAGGCAGCAGTTATTTATTGTGCCATTATGTCATCCATTCTAAACATACAGATAAGTTACATTGGCATAGAATGTTCATATGTCACGTAAATTTGTTTCGTTTTAAGAAGATTTATGCGGTCATGTATCATTTGATGTTGCGAAAGTAAGATGAATTGTTTTGGATGAGACATAAAGAAATAAACAAACGTTAGTATTATTATTGGTATTCCAATATATTGCAAATTGTTTTTTTCGTTTAATTTATATAAATGCAAGTAATTCTAGTACACTTTGACTTAGTTCTTTTTTATTATTCACTCAATGGTTGATGTATGTTGAGACTATCGGTGCACAGTGAAACAACATCTGACTATATGCGCGATGGTTGTGCGTTCGATTCCCATTTGGGAGAGATATTTAAGTTCATTCTGGTTTCCCTGGTTCTAGTATGATAGAAGGCGACGTTGAGTTCGGACACTTAATGCGCAATTTCTAGAATTCGGACGGAAAGCGCTGAACGGAGTTTCGATTAGACCTTTCGATTCCATCCAAGTTAAAACGCGAAGTCGAAAAACAATGTTTAATATATAAGAAAAACCTGAAATGGTAAATGTCATGTATTTATTTGTTCATTGCATACAATGAATATATTGTAAATTTTCATTGTTTCCCAGTTTTCATAAAAATGAAATATTTTGATTTTGTATCTAAAATTTATGTAGCGAGATTGGATACCACGCAATAACAACATTTGATATAACATACAGACAGACAAGAATCATATCAATAGATAATAAGATAGACAAGAATCATATCAATTATATTTAGACAAGAATCATATCAATAGATAATAAGATAGACAAGAATCATATCAATTATATTAAAATTATTGCCTTATTTAGTAATACGTGCTACTGAATTTCTTGTATTTACACAAATAGCAATTATAGTTAATTGAACTTAATCCATTAGTCAGTGTTAATTAAAAGTTGATTACTATGAAATGTATAACAACTTTTAAGTATCAATAAATACATTTAATAAAGGGTTGCCGGTTCGCAATCAAGTAAATTGACACATTCGATAAAATCCAGCTGTAATTTCCAAGACTGATAAAATTTCAATTTGGTAGATAATTAATATTTCGAAAATTCATAATATTATTTGACATACATACATATAATATTTTACCTACTGTTGTAATTAAGCTACATAAGGAATATGAATGTCTCTTGTTATTATATAGGCCTGTTAATTTTACAAATGCGAAAGATCGTAAGTATGGTCAGATATTCGTTAGTCTATCGTGCAAAAACTACTGAACGAATTCAAGTGAAGCTTTACAATAGTAGCTATGTATGTAACATAAAATATATAAGTTATTAGTGCTTAAAATGGCGTCTTAATACCAGGTTCTCTGTCTATTTTACTATATACGGGATACGGCGTGAAGCTAAAAAAAATGAAATCCGCGAGCTCAAGTTAGTAATTTCATAATGGTAAATGTATAGGGACGTTATTATGAAGATGAAGCAAGCATTTATAATGAGTCATTTTTATGTGTCTTATATATTATAGAGTAGACTGATAAAACTAGATATCAAAGCATATTTCAAATGCGATATAAAATATCTCTTAAGATTTCGTAAGCGTCTCTGAAACAACACATTTGAGTGCTTCAGCCAATTATATTTATAGTCTGCTTTGAATTTTCCCGTATAGTAGACCAGAGTAGTCAGAGAGCATCTAGTGTCGGAATACGCCGCTGTCCACTTTTTGCCCGAATCCAAGATTTTGAGTGATTGCAATTGCATGTTTAATGTCAGAATTCAACACAGAGCAACAAAGAAAAAAGGAATTTTAGGGCCTTTTTACCCTACTCAATATTTTGTTACTACATATTCATTATAAAGAATGTTTAATTTGAACTCTGAATGACCGATGAATACCGATGAAGACCGCTTGTAATATTACTACTATTAGGCATCAAAAATGTTAAGTTATTAATACTGCATAAACGCATAGTTCTCCAAAGAAAGTCTATATTGTTTATGATGACATGGTCTTCGCTTTCTAGAAATTAGATAAATATATTGATTGTCAAAAACAAATAATATTTTTTTCAAGAAAAACCTACCAAAATATAACAGTTAAATTTACGGTAACTTGTTGTAAATTCATGCAAGGTTTTTCTTTCACCTACTGTTTGTGTCACTTAATGGATTATTTACATATAAGCGGGACGGTACACACAACTTAGAATAGCGTTTCTGCTATTTAACATGTAAAGCTTAAAAAGACATTTAGATTAACTTTGTTAATTGCTAAGTAATACCAGAGAATTTACACGATATTTTTGCACAATTCGTAACCATATAAGCATTGTCCAACAAGTTTTATAAATGTTAAAGTTTGTAAGGATGGATGGATGTGTGGTATGTTTGTTACGCAAAAACTACTGAACGGATCTAGATGAAACTTAACAGTAATATAGTTTATGAAATTTGGGCATAATATAACGATAAGTTACATAAACTGAAACTAAGATTGGAAAATTGAATTTTTAAATTACTTTTATAGTGACTTCTTAGTGAATTTATATATTTTAGATCATTCTAATCACATCTAATGTTTTGGAACAAAATAAAAAAATACGTATAATATACATACCGCATAGACATACAAATATAAGTATATGGTGTTGATTGCATAATTTTTTTCATGTTTTACACTTTTCTAGTTTAATAAATCATATCTAGTGAGAAACACTTTGGCACACAATTAGAAAAATTATGCTTTAGTTTTTTTTGTTAGTATATTTTTAATTTTTATTCACAGCAGAGATCTTGTAGTCGATTCGCCAATCTTGTCCAAACTCTGCTTTGTTTCAAATTTTAGAGCAATGGCCAGGGATAAAGTATGAATCAAAAAGCAAAATTAACAAAATAATATATAAATAGGATATTTATAATGGTTACTTGTATATTTGCTAAAAGCTTACATATATTCTTAAACAAATCTTCACGATATATCCCGCATATAGCGTAGCGTAGTAGGCAGAGGGAACCTAGTGTTAAGACACTCCGTTGCCCACTTTTCGCCGAATTGAGGCATTGCGTGCTGAGTGGTGGAACTCAACGCCGCGCTTTGCCTTGTTACCAAGCCCAGGAAATGAAAAATTCCATTTCCTGAAGTGGGAATCGAACACACAACCTGTTGCGTTTACATTTGCACGCATGTGCCTCTGCGCCACGACAGGCGTTATACTTTACCATAATTATTACATAATAACATAAAAAAATATACCTACAAAACAAATACTCCTTAGCACATTCATCATTTTCAACAACGGATGTAGAGACATACGTTAAATCAAGCTGCTTATATGTTTACGGAAGATACAAGTCGTCCCTTCGGCCGTCACAATAGCGTGAGCCATTTCCAGTCATTCCCTATTTGAATTAGTTCCCTCGGTTTCTTTATCGACGGGGGTTGAATGCAAGGCGCGTGGGTGCATGCGAGGGGGCCTGATGAGTCATACCGATGACAATTGAACAGCCAATGTTATGTAGCTTTGTAAATCAAACATAAATGAGCCCTTTCTTGTATAAATATAGATTAGCTTCTAGACAGTAGGTATTTGTTTATTTTTATACTTATATCTTTGGTAATTACTTGAAGCGATGTAGAGGGCTTTAAGTTCGAAGAAGTTGTTAAATATATTAATATATAGTCTTTTTTTCTATAATATAATTGGTATTTTTTAGAGTAGTGTAAAATTAGATGATCAAAAATATTTATTTTTGATTATTTTATTAAATATTATCAATTTTTTGAACATTATTAACAAACATGATATTTAAATCGTGTTTTTAATAAATGTATAATGTAGTTGGCTACGCTATATATTGCTGTTTTCATGTAAGAGTCATAAAAGAAATTGATTTTATATAAATAAAAATTGATGTTTATTAGTAGTATTTTGCTTGAATAGCAATTAATGTTTAAAATGTTTTGCATTATTTTGATACTCTTATAGGTACTAAATCAATCTTAAACCAAAAGTACCTGCTAAAATCCCTAAAACTTAACTAAAACTACCCTGCTGTGCGAGACAAAGTATGAATATGTTTTTTTTAAAGATAGACAAACTAAGCAGGGTTTCCGTAAGTTCTTCATTTTCAACAATAGGTAGTAATGCTATTTCTATATTACATGAATGAGACAGATTGGACACATCTGTAGGACATAGTTCTGGGTTTAAATTCTAGTCTCGTATCCTCTATTTTATGCTGTGACTGCGTGATACTTTGTATGTATTATTTTTGATTATTTAGTACTATCGTTAACAATTGCGCTGAGATAAGCATAACGGATAACGCATGACTTTCACAGACGCGACCTTTAGTAATGACTATAACGACTGCGAAGAAGAAGAAGAAAACGAATTATTTTTCACTGTCTGAGAATACTATAATCTAAATCATAGGTAATTTGTTTAAGCATTTTTATATATTAAGTAATATTATTAGTTAAATTACAATATAACAAAAGATGCATTTATTTTATATTTTTTAATGCAATGAAGTAAAGGCAGTGGGCGGGCGCCGCGGCCCCGTGCCCAGTATTACATTATGCAAACTGTATGCAAAGGTCTAATGGGGATGCGACACGCAAGATCCTTAGAGCTTAATTTTTTAACATAATAATGATAGAGGTTGAAACTTAATTTAATTAAGTGCCTGGGTTAATATATTATATTTTTGATTATTTAAAAAGATAGATATTTTATTTCTCTCAATAAAGAGTTTGAGGACTGTCGTGACGCTGAGCCACAAGCACGTGACTGAAAACGCGAAGAGTCCAAAGTTTCCTTTATTCATTGATATAAAAATGAAACTGGAGTTGGTATATCCGTAGTACGTATTCAAGATTATCTCAATTTGTACTTACAATAATGTTTTACAGCAAGTGGTAGTGTTAAAACGGCGCCTGTCTGCTCTGTATATCGCCTACGCAAATAATTATTAAGACAATAATTGTTGCTCAAATTAATAATTTAATTAAAAACTAGGGTTGAGGTTCTCAATTCTTGTAATCCCTGAAATTGTGTTGTCGGCACGCGGTGGGAGGAAAATTTGTACTCCTGTAGCGAAATTTTTGTTTCGAATTCGGAGAAAATTAGCAATTATTTACTAAATTTACTTCACTTGCTATTTTCTTGGATTTCACCTATTTATATTATTAAAATTTTAACATAATTTGGTCGTTTAATATTGTTCTAGTTAGCATTTAAAAGTACAGGATAATAATTTACATGAAACTAGCTGTATCCCGCGATTTCGTTTGTGTGGATTATAAAACCTAAATTCCCGTTGTTTTAGTTTTTATAGGACTTTCATGAAACCTACTCTTAGTGCTTTCATACACTTCCGAAGGTTGAGGTTAGGAAAAAACATCTGCGATTGAAAGAATCACACATACATACATAGCTTCACGCTGTATCCCGCATATAGCAGGGTAGGCAGAGAGAACCTGGTGTTAAGACATTCCGTTCCCTACTTTCCGCCGAATTGAGGCATTGCGCTGAGTGGCGGAACTCAACGCCACGCTTTGCCTTGTTACCAAACCCAGAAAATAAAAAATTCCATTCCCTGGATTTGGAATCGATCCCACAACCCGTCGCGTTTACAGTCGCACGCTTGTGCCTCTGCGCCACGACAGGCGTTTTAAAGACGTAAGGAATAAATAAAATCAATAGGGGTAAATAAAAGCTATATATCATGTAGATCACATAGTTATAATATTTTATTATTTTGAGCTACTTTACTCATTATTTACATATTCATACTTACATATTACTAATAATATTTCATAACAATAAGCAACAATTTCAACGGAGTATCTTAAACATTTTCTTTTTAACACTCAAAGCTTGATGCCTTTTTTGATCTTAATTTATATATTCAAAAACGTAAATGCTCAAAATTATTATATTATAGTATTTCTCTATAGAAATGTTTCATTAGAAGTAATAAATAATTCACCAGAAGAATTTTTAGTATGGTTCATATAATTTATTTGTTAAGCTAATGGAAAAGTGACATAAATATTTTGTTGTAGTAAAATTTTACTTATCACTTTTTAAATCGGATATGTTTTTGGTTATCTAAAATCTGTGTCAAATATTTTTATTATATAATATTGATATTTTTTAAGTAGATACATAAATGTATGTATGTATAGAAATATTTTAAATTTGTTCAAGAAAGTAAACAGTACCGATGTTTGTGTTTTCATCTCCACGAGAAGGCATATACGTATACATATGAAACTTGCCTCAAGTTAAACATAAATAGTAATTAATTTTTATTTAATTTTTGATAAAGAATCTTAAACTTTAAATAAATATTATTAAATTATCATTTATTATTTACCTACTGTCATTTCTATGTACAGTGCGACTATGTATATACAATATTTTCAAAGACATATTTAATTTAAAATAACCTACTAAAACGTCATGTTTTGTCATTTTCGAAATAATTCTAAATTTTTACGTAAAATTCAACTTTTTATAATAGATCAATGTTAGTAAATATAATTTGAATATAACATAAATCTATAATAACCTGATACAATTACTAACTATATTTTTTATATAATACACAACTAGTATTACCCTAGAACGGTTAAACCGCAAATTGACTGCGTTTTGAAGCTACTTTCACAATATGTTACATCTACGTATTCATATTCGTAGCAACTTTAGGGCTTCCATCCTATTATATAACATGTAGATACAATCTTACAAATTAAAAATAATTGGGTTATCCTATTACCAGCACACTTTGAAAATCTCAATTAGAGATTTATCAGAATATCCCTGTAGAGTTTTGTCTTGAATTTTAAAATTTAAATACATTTTAGTCGCGTGCTTCCTCTGCGTTCTACATCCTAAATCTGTATGCACTCATTAAAAACAGTTTTGCATAAAATGTGTAACTGTATTTCGTACATAATGACTATATAAATTTTCAGTTAAACTTTGCTAATATTACTTTAATAAGCTTTTTCATTGTTTTTAGATATATATTATCTTATTCTTAGATGCGTTATGTTGTGTTTATTTATGTGACTAGGGTTATCAATGGCTTGCTAGTTTTAGTGTAGCTTAACGAATATGTAGTTAGACGGTCCGTCGGTACTGGTGTAATGTAAATAACTGTGTCGACGGGCATATTATAATATCAGTATCTCATCACAAGAACTTAAAAAGATTAGTTCCTCCACATTAATTTTGTATGGAAATTCAAAAAAATATTATATTAAAGATTTTATCTACTTATACGTAACATTCACAAATGTAATTCGTGTTATGTTATAATATTAAAATTCATATAAAGATGTAGAGTTGATAAGAATTTTCGGTGTCTTTGCTTTTGATCTCTTGTGCGGAACTAATATGCTTTCAAATTAAAATTGTACTTCGTATGCACTTTTGTATTTATTATTTTTCTATTTAATATAATTTTAGATTTATTTATTTTAAATTATTTTTTGAAGCGTGAAACAAAATTTCACGAAATGTTAATGAAATATTTCAATTTCGTATTACAAAATCCTAAACAGATTCTATGACCTATACTTTGGAATGATAATGATACTTTATTAGCAGTCATTTGTCATATAAAATATTAGTTGGAACTACCATCATCTCAAATTACAAGTGACATGACAACAAAATGTAACTAGTTCTCATAATACTTTTTATTTTTAAAATGCATTTTTGATTAGAAAAATGCTTTGGTAAATCTATATATCTTGGAATAATGAAATAAGTTTACATATATTTGATCTAATATAAATCCTTAGGGACTGTATATTTATTGGCATCGAGTTACATAATACATACATTAATTTCATGTCTATTTTAATAGAACAGATAAATCAGATTTGATATTGTGAAATGATTGAATTTAAATAGAACAAAGAAAAGTTGCTAATGTTTGCAACAGTTATATATTGATATACAAAACTAAAAAGGTATAGTAAATTGACATCTTTAATTAAATTATTTTTATCTCTTACGAATACTTTCATATACATATGTGTAAGGTTATTGAAATGCATCTGACATTTGTGCATTTAACCATATTACCACCATTTAACCCAAAACTGAGTTCTTGTCAATTCATATAATACAAATGGAATGTGTAATCATTCTTAAATCGCTAATAGTCTGTAAGGCATCTGAAGGGCTATCATTGCGAGAAGTATAAGGGTAGTAAATGCTGATTGGTAGTGGCCAGATCCAGCAGCTTGCACGCGATCTGCCCGCGACGTGCCCTCCAGTAGCTCCCTTGATCTAGCATACCCCTTCAGCCTTTCTCCTTGTACACTTTCTTCGTTGCTCCTCCAGTAAACAGTTGCAATTGTTGCAAGACACTGAGGAAGAGAAAGTTCTAAGAAAAGGCATATTTTATTTATTGGGTTGTTACATATTATTAAACGCCATCGCTATTAAGCTAAATTGATCATAAAATAAACTAGAGAATAATCTATGCTTTTAGTATTAGTATAATCACCAAGCAAATGAAAGTACTTTAGGATCACAATACAAATACAAATATATGTTAAACACAATAGCTACCTTTAATTTTAGGTCTCCCTTTTTAAAATGTTTAGGTTTTACTTTAAAATCTAAAGCAAGACTGGTAGTCTCCAGCCCATCTTCATGTTGGTAATGTTCGGGTGTAAGCACAGCAGCGGAAGGCGCTGGTTCCCCATTTATATACCAAGTGAGCCTTGTAGCAGGCCGCGATCTTCCAGATGTACAATTTACTTGAACTCGATCTCCTATTTGATAACGAAGGCGTGATCCACTTATGATAGGGCCACTTGCGGGCAAGGCTGAAAGGATATTATTATCTAGTACGTTGGTGTAATAAAAAAAATGTTAATATCTACTCTTGATTAATATGCTATCATGGTATGGGAATATTTTCTATATACATATTTTGTATGTGCCATATTTTAGTGTTTGTGGAAAAATGTCACCTTGAGCTACACCGTAATTTTTAACTATTTTATTTATTTTCTATTAACGTTTTAAAAATATTTATTTTACACTTTATAATATTCATACGTACCAACTATAATCATATCAGCATGATCAGACACAGTAGGAAAGAGCGGTCTTTCTCCAGACACTTCACAGCGGTATCGCCCGCCTGTCTCAAGCACGGCTGGTGAGAGTGTCACATTTGAGCCGTTGGGGCTAGATTGCTGAAACAAATGTTACTATTAATATGATGCTTAAAGTGAAATTTCTTTCGAATCGTTATCAATTAAAACTCAGTGTAAATTAATTAATATGTTTGGGAGATAACTTTTTTGATTTGGCCTAACATTTATGCGGTATTTGCTATTACTTGTAATAAAAAATAAAAAGAAATAGAATATAATATGAAATAAAAAAATTCTAAATTTTCGTAGTTTTACTTCTCTCATGAGTGAACTATTTAACCCATACATTTTTTTTTCTAGCTTCACGCTGTTACCCGTAGGGTAGCAGTGTACCCAGAGGGAACCAGAGAACATAGAGTTCAGACACTCCGTTTTCTTTTAACATTTCCGTTCCTTACTTTCCACCAGATTAAGGCATTGCGTGCTGAGTAACGGAACTCAACGCCGCGCTTTGCTTTGTTACCAGAGCGAGGAAATGAAAATACTAAAAACTATTTAATAATTTATTTTCATGGAGTGGGAATCGAACGCCCAACCTGTGGCGTTTGCAGTCGCACACCATACATTATTTTTATATATTCCATAACATTAATGATTACTAATTAACTGCTGTAATTCAATACAATTGAAACAAATATAGCATATAGATAATCATAAATGAGGCTTAATTAAACTATTCCTTTTTTAAGAGAGAATAAACATTAATAAATAGCAAATTTGTGCAAGCATCAAAATTCTATGTAAATAGTGAAAACGAAATGAAAGTGTAAAATAATTATTATTTAATAAATTATTAGTTACTAGGTAATTAGCGAGTAGCTGCTTGTTTTCATACATCGTATGTACGAGTATATATAAGTTATTTTATTTTTAAAGCTAAATAATTGAAAATGACAGTTTCTTAAGCAGATATAAAGCAAAGTTGTTAAGGTTAAGGTATCTGTCAGGGCTCATAAATTTAGAGGTCGTCTCAATACTCGTTGCTCCCCCGCCGTGACGCTGAAAGGCCAAGTAGGCCCACAGCAACGCATAACTCAAAAGTTTCGACGTCTGCTTCTAATATATTCTTTGGAAAATATATTACTGAATATTGTAGTAACTATCATCAACCAAAAAATGAAATTACTTTTGGTATGTGCCTATAAAGTCTTACATATGAAAAAAAGTACCTTATATTTACTTTTTTATTTACTGTATTAATATATTCTAGCTGAAATGTCAAATCACATAATAGTCGTATACATGCCGCATATTCTTCTGTAAAAGTAGTGTGCATTGATAAATCTTGAAATTGATTCAATACTAATAATAATTACGCGGCGTTGAGTTCCGCCACTCAGCACGCAATGCCTCAATCGGCGGAAAGTGGGGAACGGAGTGTCTTAACACTAGGTTCCCTCTGCCTACCCTGCTATATGCGGGATACAGCGTGAAGCTATGTATGTATGTATAACTAATAATAATATATAATAATATATGTCAATTAGTTAATAAATTGAAAATATATAAATTTATATATGTAGTGTGTTTAGGTTTTATTCGTGTATTCTGATTGTATGTTATTTAAATACTTATTTACCTCAAAATTTAAAAGTTATTTTTTTATTTGGTCATTTATTCACCCCACAAATAAAATATATATTTTTTTTACATAGCCCATTGATATTTTAAAAAATACATATGCAACTCGAATTATTCACGCGTGTTGCAAATTGTAATGCAACGATTGACCATTATGAGTTCATAAATAAAGATTTTTAAAACCGCCCAAGCTCATACTAAATAACTTCACGAACTTTAAGTTTTATTAGAAAATTTTAAAATGTATGTACTTAATTATAAAGCAACTTGTACTCATCTCACTATATTACATCATCAAGTTATTAAACTTAGTTAATCTTAAATGAAACTTGAATAAGAATCAGTTTGACGGCTTATCCCGCACATTAGGGTACTCAGAGTGAAGTGTCAGTACACTCTGTTCACCGCTTTCAACTCAAATTTCAAACATTGAGTTAACGCCTGTCGTGGCGCAGAGATACAAGCGTGCGACTGTAAATACGTTGTGGGTTCGATTTCCACTCCAGGAAATGGAATATTTCATTTCCCGGGTTAAGTAATAATGCAAAGGGCGGTGTTGAGTTCCGCCACTCAGCACGCAATGCCTCAATTCGGCGGAAAGTACACGGAGTGTCTTAACAATAGGCTCCCTTTGCCTACCTTGCTATATGCGGGATACGGCGTGAAGCTATGTATGTATGTATGTATGTATGAGTGTTAAGTGACGAAACTCAACACCGCGCTTTATCTTACTACAGCGAAGAGATAAAAATAATTTAAATACAATTATTTTATATCAATCACCTCTTGTGGGAATCGAAGCTAAAACCTTTACAGTCACACGCTACCTCACTGTACTTAAGTAATTAAAGTTTAATGTAATTATTGATATCGAAGCTTGTTTGTATCCACTTTATTTCAGATAGCAATATTGGCTTAAGCTTTTGCATGAAACAACAGTTTACATGAAACCAACTGCGCATAAACTGCGCTCTGCAGTTATTAAATTGTGGGAGATTGTTCGCAGCTGACGCATTTTATTAACGAAGATGTCTGTCCGCTCCCGTGACTTTAAAAAGACTTGTACAATACAAATAGTGATTTTGGATCTGTATTGTATAAATATAACTGAAATTAAAAATATATATATGTAATTTTATAGTAAACTTTCATCTGTTTGTTTCATATTCATATATAGTTCTCACGATCACGTTTTTCCCCACATAGCATGGTGCTCAAAGAACCTAGTGTTAAGACATTCTGTTCATTACTTCTGCCTGATATAGACATTGTGTGTTTAGTGGCGTAATTGAACACCGCGTTTTATCTTATCAGAGGTGGAAAATAAACATAATTAAAATGTAGTCATTCATATTTTTGATAGTTTTAAAGTATTACCCAAACACTTAGGAAACAAAAAACATTTTTTTTAAATATTTTTTTGTAATTAATTAAAAATTAATAGATTTTAATTTCTTTTTAAACCTCTGTACAGAGATGCTGACAACATAAATAAGCGTATAAGAATTTCGACGCAGCCGGATAAAGAACGCATGGTCAGAGTGGTTGGAAGGTTTCAAAAAGGCGCGGGTTCGAGTTCCACTGCGTTTAAAATATATATATACGTTTTCTAAAAAAAAATGTTTTTTAGTTATTCAGTTGAGTCAGTTGGGCTTGAATCCGCGACCAAGATCAATCGCGTTTAGAGTCAAAACCTTTCTGACTGCGTCACTGGCCTTTTATGAATAAATGGACCCATATAAGATATGTGTTTTCATCTACTTATTAAATAAAGCGTAAAATTGAGTTCCATAATTTAATACAGTTTTTTCTAGAATGGGAAAGTCATTTCGAAAAATTAAAAAATATACATATGTACTAAAATACGAAATAATTTATTCTTAATTTGATGATCACACAACATTTCATTTTTAACCGAATTCAAAAAAAGGAAGAGGTTCTCAATTCAACTGTATTTTTTAATGTGTATTACCGAGTAACATTTTACTAGATAAATCAATTTTGAAAACTCTTTTTTTATAATATAGCTAGCAGTGGCGAGGGGTGAAATTTTTAGTTAGGCAAGCCGGTAAATTAAGGGAAGCCGATGTATGTTTAGGCTAGGCGGTATATATATTTAGAGAAGCCGGTTATTTTTAGGGAAGCCGATATCCGGTGTAGGATGTGAAGTTATTTAGTAATTTTACTATCGAATGCTGGCGATGACCTTTTTTTTAGTTCTTACACCTTGTTTGACTTTGTTATTTCGAGCTCCACATTTTACTGGCGACATTTTTTTTAGGTCCTATATTTGTACTTTGAAATGTTAGGCAAGACGGTGGGAATGGAGTTGTACGGACGCCTCGCCACTGATAGCTAGTACTTCTAAGGTGGTCTCATTTAAAGTGAGTTAAGTTCGATCAAGTAGTTTTTGAGTTATTCGTAATGTGTTTTATTTAAATTCGGTTTCTTTTTTTGTATTAATTATTATATTTTTTAAAATTGGTTACATAATTCACAACAAAAATCTTCTTTGTTCCATTAGGTTTTGCTTTCAAGTAGCAATTAGTAATTACTAAATAAATATCAGTTTCAGCTCTACGGAAGGCAAGTCTGCTAATAAGAACCGGCAGAACTCGACAGTTTCTCTTTTAAAATATATTTATTGAAATATCTTTATAATATATAATAAAGAGATAATATATAATAAGAGAGAATTAGAATAATATATTTTATATCTTGTATACATTATTTTTTTAGCTTTATGCTCTATCCCGCATGCAGCAGGGTAGGCAAAGGGAATCTGAGAACTTAGTGTTAAGACACTCTGTTCCCCACTTTACGCCAAATTGAGGCACTGCCTGCTGAGCGGCGGAACTCAACGCCGCGCTTTGCCTTGTTACCAAACCCAGGAAATGAAAATACTAGAGTTTTTACATTTCTTAGTGTGGGCATCGAACCCACAACCTGTCTCGTTTACAGTCGCACGCTAGTGCCTCTGTACCACGACAGGCGTTGATATAATACATTAATATAATAGAAAAAAATATTTTATTTCAAAAAATATTTTTAAATAAAATAATTTTTAAACCTATACTACGTCAACACAATAATAATTTATGATTGCAATTTCACTACTAAAACGTTCTATGCACTAACCAAAATTTTATCAAAAAAATAAAACCGACTTCGAATAAAATGCACTGAACAGTATAATTATTACGAATAACTCAAAAACGACTTGCTTGATCTTAAAAATATATATAAATTTAAATGAGACCACATCAAAAATACTACCTATCATATAAAAAAAGAATCATCAAAATAGGTAACCAGTAAAAAATTATGCGGTAACGCAGAAAAAAAACACAGTCGAATCGAAAACAATCAATTAATTAAACACATGAAATAAAGTAACTACGATGTACTTAAAATTAATCCTACCAAATAATATTATGTTTGATTAAACATCAAAGTTATAATGTATGAGAGGTCTGTCGTGGCGCAGAGGCACCGTTTGATTGTGCACGCGACAGGTTGTAGGTTCGATTCCTACTTCGGAAAATGAAAATAATCAATAATATTTAGTATTTTCATTTCCTTGCGTAACAAGACAAAGCGCGGCGTTCAGTTCCGCCACTCAGCACGCAATGCCTCAATTCGAAAGTGAGGAACGGAAAAGCTACTGCCTACCCTGCTATGTGCGGGATATAGCGTGAAGCTAAAAAAACTAGGAAGAATCACAGTACGTTATTAATAGCATATTGCAGAATTTCAAATCCAATATCATGTAAGACAAATAGAAGCACGCAATGCCTCAATTCGGCGGAAAGTGGTAGAATTTAAACAGAAAAATCGATTTTATTAAAATAACATATAGACACGTCCGAACTGGAACTTGTCAGACTGTACGCGACGTGAGCTTAAATCCTACTAAGTATATTTATATTTAAAATAAAAGTCTTTTATCGGTGTGCTTAAACATAGTGGGGCTTTGAGCCTTTGAGCCTAACCTAACGTAACTACCCAAAATGTGTTTGTCTTTGCGTTGGTGGAATGTGCAGAATGGAGAATGGATATGTCCATATTGCAAAATATATTAGATTAAGGTTTTCATAAAGTTTTTAGTTCCAATAAAAAAAAATATTTTTATTTTTATTAATTATTTTGTTTCGAAAATAAATTTAAAGATACTATATTAATATTTTGGACCTCTATTTATCCGATAATTATGCGGGCGGAGGAGTAAGAAATTTTGCACACTTAAAATTCAAGCGCAGAAGAAATGTCCAAAAGTCAATACTTTTTTATTATCATGAATTTGAAATATATTAATAATATTATATATACTAGTCCCCGTTGACGCGTTAGCAACGCGTTGTCTAGCAACGCTTATTTCACTTTATAAAAACATGCATTCAATATATCTTTTATGCATTATTTTAAAAGATATTATCATTCTTTATTCCTTCGCTATATGAACTATAAGTGTGGCAAGTTTAATTCTTGTCTAATCGCGTAATTTTCGTAAAAAGGGGTACAAAGTTTTTGCTTCAAGTATTATATATATTACACTCATTTCCATGTGTTTGACATATACTTTTATATAAAATGGCATACACGTTGCTAAGGCAACACGTATTTTACGTGTCAAAGAATCTTTTAGTACTTTATTAAGACATTTATGGTTTCAAAAGAGTAAAGTGACAAAAGAGCGAACGGAAATTACAAGCTATGTAAAGTAATTGACCTCATTTCGCCAAACATAGCTATCTACTAAAATATAACTTTGTCTTACATGATTTAGGATTTGAAAATTAGAAATATGTAAATAATAGCGTATTATGATTTTTCCTATATTTTTTTATCTTCACGTTGTATCTCACACACAAGGGGAACTAAAGAACCTGGTGTTAAGACACTCCATTCTCTTTTAACATATCCGTTCCCTACTTTCCACCGGATTCAGGCAATTGCGTTCTGAGTGGCGGAACTCAACGCCGCGCTTTACCATGTTACTAAAGCGAGGAAATGAAAATATCTACATTAACACATTTTTTCATAATATGTTTTTTATTATATATTTATATATTTGAATTGAATTTGAAAATTTGTACGAATCCAGATCGAATCCAATATAATTTTTATAGCATGAACCTGATGCCCGTGCCGTGATAAGGATAAAGTCGTGTTCCTTTTAATTTTTTTTAAACTAATTTGATGTTTATTAAGATTGTTTATTTTTTATTTTTTTAACTTCACGCTGTATCCCGCATATAGCAGGGGTAGGCAGAGGTAACCAGAGAACCTAGTGTTAAGACACTCCGTTCTCTTTCAACAATTCCGTTCCCCACTTTCCGCCGAATTGAGGTATTGTGGGTCGAGTGGCGGAACTCAACGCCGCGCTTTGCCTTGTTACCAAACCCAAGAAATGAAAATACTAAATTTTAAACTTCCTGGAGTGGGAATCGAACCCACAACCTGTCGCGTTTACAGTCGCACGCTTGTGCCTCTGCGCCACGACAGGTGTTATTAAGTGTTAAACAAAAAACTTTCAAAAAGATAAAAAATGTATGGTTAATAGCTAATCTATGAAGTCTTGAGAGTAAATATATATAAAACGTAACTTAACCAATATCAAGCATTACTTCTCAATCTACGTTAAATAATTGACCAAAATACAAACACATTTTGTTTATCGTACTGCATATTTATTACTAATTGACGTATTAAACTCTCACGAACATTTGAGCAAACCGAACATTTTGCGGTCAGTGGAAATTAAACAAAGAGTACTTTGTTAATAATACAGTAAATTAGAACTCTACTTACTCTACTAATACAACACACTGAGTTAAAACGTCTATTTATTTTAAAAGTAATTTAAACCAGCCAGCACTAACTCAGGAAAAGGCTATAATATTTTTCGGTAAATATTGTTGAGCCAGATAGAGAGATTTTTGTGTACATTGAAGTTGGCAAGTGTTAAACGTAGCAACTAATTGTCGGAAAGTCAGAGTAGCCTTCCATGTGAGAGTTTGTTTACGCGCCTGCCTCTTCACGGCGTAATATCCGCTAGTTGTGCGGGAAGTAGTGCCGAGTGCCGAGACCTAAGTAAACGACTTGACTCACTAACCGATTAATTTAATTATACAGTTTCCGAGGGTTCTTCATTATTTAACTATTTGTATTTGAAATTTAGTTGGATGCTGACTTTCAAATTGCTAAGCTTGGAAAGTATTAAAAGTTATACCTCTAAGGCAAATATTATAATATGATATGATAACGGTTTAAGAATTGCTTTTAAAATTTAGCTTACTCAGCTAAATAGACACTTACCTCAACATCAACTCCTGGCAGTAAAAACTTTCGTCGTGGTTCAACATCTCGGGGGACATGTCTAAAAAATTCTTTACCATCTTTGTACCATTTGACTGAATATAGGACGTCACTTGGTCCTAGTTGCCATCGACATGACATCGACGGTCTAGTACCGAGCGGCACATGTGCAGGCACCCTGAGTTCAAGTAGTTCCAGGCTTGTAACCGTATAATCTGAAACAATATAATATAATTACTGTACTATATTATATGACATACATACTCGTATATATTATTTATAACTAAGAAAACATTTTTTAAGTAAGTAAATAGGATACTTAATTAACTAGATGAAATTTAGATATAAATATTATATTAAAATATAGTTGGAACACTTCAATGTATGTATTATCGAAAATACTTGCTATAGCCAGGAAATCGACTAGTCTGTAACAAAGCGCATCAAATTGTAACCGAGCGTACAATTTCTCAACATCGATGCATACATTCACTCGACCTCAGGGGAAATAGCGCAAAACTATACAATTAAACATATATGGGGTTCGTTTAAAAATATTCCACATTCCTGCATTTCATACTACTTATTTAAGTATTTGGTACACTCTCATTTTTATTTGGCTGGAGGTAGCATGTTATGAAGGCAAAAATCCATTAAACGCCACGTCAAATAATTTCCCATGTGACGCTCGCTCGCGGCCCGTAAAAGAGGCACTATTGCCCCCGCCCAGCGGTGGATAATATTACTTTACGACCCGCGGGCCAGAGCGCAAATGTAAGTAAATTGGCGAATAAAGACAACAAGCTCGCGAGTTTTGCGACACCAATATCGTCCATATATACGCGGTACAGTATATGCCGTAAATAATGCAAACATCGCAAAGTAAATTGGTATACGAGTATTTCTTAAACAAAGTATATTTTATTGAAACTTGTTTCATTTCTGCCTAAACAATTCCGCGTTTTGAATCGTAAGTAATTTCAATTTTCATTTTTATTCAATCCCTTAAACTATACTTCCCTTCCACGCTCGCTCGCTGCGGAACAGAGGAAAGGCAAATTGAATACCGATTTAAAATTACTTACTATTATAAAATGTGAATCCTATTTTCATTTTCCAGTTTCTGTTCAAAAGACATCTATTATCGAAATATTCTTTTACAGTACCACTTAGTACTAAATGTTCTTTTATTACAATTATTCGTGGTTATTATTTGCTGGTTTTTCGTCAGTTTCTTTTTAAAACTTAAATATATATATATATATTTTAAATTTAATATAATTTTAATTAGAATATATTAATAACGAAGAACATATTCTTCATATGAAAACTTCTATAAGCGTTTTGGACGATTTTTGGTAAGCTCAGTAATATGATAATGGTTAACACGCATACACGTTTTGTTATATATTTGTTCCTATATGTATTTAATATTCGGAATATCTAATATTTTAAAAATTATGTTATTCAAAAAAAATGATTTTTTACAGTTTAAGTTTAGGTCAGCAGTCCTGGTAAAGGTGTCTAATTGATTTTATTCATAACATGTTTTAAAGTACAGTTGTTTTACTAAATGTATGAACAATTATATCATTTTTTGTCTTTCATGTACATACAATTTAACTTAATAAAAATTACAAAATAGGCTAATGACACGCAGCAAACAAAGCAAATTCGTGATAATTAAAAACATTAGTTTTTATGTTTCTACCAATCTCCAATTTTAATTGAAGCGAAAAATAATATCTGCGTAGTTCTAATAACAATTGTCACCATTTCTAAAAACAGAATATCAAAGTACTACGGACTACCTGTGACTACGGATAGATTCTCTAAAGGGTTAGAGAATTCGAAACGTCGGGTTTTGTAAAATGTATTTTCTAGTACTAAATTATCCGATTAAAATTGCAAAGAGCAAAGATTTTAATAATATTTATAATAATACGTAGTTAGTAAGAAGTAGTAGTCAATTGTGAATTAAATTTAAACTAGCTGATATAATCTATAAGTAAATTAATTTTTAAACGTATAACAATGTGAATATGGCAGGATTCGAATTCGCGTACCTTCGAAGCCGCCCAACCGCTCTAGCCATCACCGCGCCAATAGGTACTTAGTGGCTAGAGCGCTTACACGATTCCAAAGTCCCGCTATGTTCAAAGTTAGTGATTGATTTTTATATTTTTTTTTTTAACTTCACGCTGTATCCCACATATAGCAGGGTAGGCAGAGGGAACCAGAGAACCTAGTGTTAAGGCACTCCGTTCTCTTACAACAATTCCGTTCCCCACTTACCGCCAAATTGAGGCATTGCGTGTTGAGTGGCGGACCTCAACGCCGCGCTTTGCCTTCTTACCAAACCCAGGAAAAGAAAACTTCCATTTCCTGAAGTGGGAATCGAACCCACAACCTGTCGAGTCGCACGCTTGTGCCTCTGCGCCACGACAGGCGTTGATTTTTATATGTTCTTCAAAAACAATAATCAATCAAATAATCTAGCGTCCCCGATGATTCGTTAACAACGCGTTGTCTTTAGTAATGTATAATTATGTTACTTTATATAAACATGGACGTCAAACTGGGGTAGTGTGTATAACAATTATTTTACTAATTTAATATATTATTTATGCATTATGTAAAAAAAATGTTAGCATTCTGCACACCTATATATAAACTATAATTGTACCAAATTTCATTCTCCTCCGTCCGCGTAATTTTCGGAAAAAGGGGTACAAAGTTTTTGCTTCACGTATTTATATATAGACTAGGGTCCCCGTTGACGCGTTGACAACGCGTTGCCTAGCAACGTATATGTCACTTTATATAAACATGCATGTCAAACCATGGTAGTGTGTATAACAATTATTTTATTAATTTAATATATTATTTATGCATTATGTAAAACAAATGTTAGCATTCTGCACACCTTCTATATATAAACTATAATTGTACCAAATTTCATGCTCCTCCGTCCGCGTAATTTTCGGAAAAAGGGGTACAAAATTTATGCTTCTCGTATTTATATATAGATACTACAGACGCTGCCATGCATTTGACATACACGTTGCTATGACAACGCGACAACGCTTCTGATTATTAAGAAAAACTATATTAATTAAATTATATTAGTCAAAGGAATAATTTAAAATCGCAAATGCATTTCTGTATAACACAAAATGTTGTTAGATTGTGAGGCGTTGTTAACTTAGATGTCTGCACCGAGGCGCCTCTGAAAGACGACTCGACAACGCGAGATAGTGCACGTCGCGACGGATACTCATACTTCAAGCACATCGCGTTTAACTGATAAATACAACAATGATCTTTAACACTATACACATAGAGAATGAAATTTCGGCTAGAAGTTTAAACGCTATAAAAGACGACGTACTCTGCTTTAACGTTAATTGGTTTTAACATCAGCACCTACATGTATGTATCTATATATTAACTTCACGCTGTATCCCGCATGTAGCAGGGTAGGCAGAGGGAACCGGAGAACCTAGTGTTTAGACACTCCATTCCCCACTTTCCGCTGAATTGAAGTATTGCGTGCTAAGTGGCGGTATTCAACGCCGTGCTTTGCCTTGTTACCAAACCCAGGAAATGAAAATACTAAGTTTTTACACTTCCTGGAGTGGAATCGAACACACAACCTGTCATATTTAAAGTCGAACGCTTGTGCCTCTGCGACACGACAGGCGTTATCTATATTATATTATCTATATTTCCTGTTTCAGATTCATTAAATGAAAACAAGTGTAATTTAAGTATATAAAAGCGTTGAAATATCATAAAATGTAGGCTATAATGGTTCTATAAAAACATGATTGGCCTATTTTAAGACTAAAAGCCTTTAAAGTACATTCGTGTTGTTAAATAATAAATTCAATGAAAAGAGAAATAGCAAACCACGTTAAAATGAGGTTTACAAGTGTTCAATATTGTAACAGAGTACTTCGGAATTTCATTTATTCTACCTTATAAAATAACGTTTTAATTAGGTACCATTACAGTTCTGAAGTAAAATATGTGCTTTTTGTTAATTACCAACATTTAATTTCTATGCAATTTCATTATTTTTACAACGTTCGTATGATACTCAATGATGATACTTTTAATAAATCTACGTACATAAATATAGAATGATCATGTTTTAAACATATTCGTAGTCACATATTAATAATATGTGACTACGAGTATAATATATATAAATAATAATTTACCAGAAACTTATTAATCTTATTTGAAAAAAAATTATAACTTGCCATATCTAAAGAAATTAAAGAGTATTTTATATTTATTTAATATATATATATATATTGAATATTTCCATAAAAAAATGAACTTATTAGAAACCGAAGCTGCGTCTTGGATGCCATCCAAGCGTTTTACCCAATCACTAACACCATATCCCATTGAAATGTCTGTATGAAATTCCAGTAAAAGGAAAACAGTTTGGTTTTTCATTAAAAATATTATAATCACATTATTATCACATTTTCCTCATCTATAAGTATAAAGATATATTATATTTGTAAGCTAGCGTCTCCAATACAAAATATTAAATAACATTAGCATATTATGTAATTTCTATGTAAATTACAAATTGCTTTGAGATGAGCACAAAGTAACTAAAAATTATATCAATATTTATTATATATTTGACCAGGATTTACAGTATAGATGAAACAGCTTGGAAGATTAAACAAAATAAACAAAGAATAAAATATGGTGTGCGGGAAAATTTTCTCGAATATATATTGAGGATAACATAATATTATAAGGGAAATTTACAAAAACTAAATAATAAATATACCGAGTTTTATAATATAACACAACAGTTATATGACGCCTGTCGTGTCGCGGCGTTGAGTTCCGCTACTCAGCACGCAATGCCTCAACTCGGCTGAAAGTGGGGAACGGAGTGTCTTAATACTAGGTTCTCAGGTTCCCTCTGCCTACCCGTGAAGCTAAAAAAATAGACATACTTATGTATGTCTATTTTTTTATACATTTTGTGCTAGTTATTTATAACCTGTGATAGAAATAGATAGAACTTAGTAAAAGATTACTTACTACTAAGGCAATTACCATACTTTACGGAACCGGTAGACTCGATCATATACTTTTCAATTTTATAACATTCTTATTTAAATTAATTATATATTTATCAAAAAGCAAATTTGACGGAAGATCATGAATAAAATATATAAATGCCACTCATCAAAAACATAACTAAAATATATAAATATAGTAATGATCATTGCTTAGTTAGACATTTCCATTCCTCCGTCTATCAGTGGAATATAGAGATTTTTTGTATGCATGATATGAAACCGGTATCAGGTGTGCCAACATCAAACGCATATCGCTTGTAATGTATTGTTTCAATATGTAATAGCTATCAAAAGCCCAACAGCGTCATATTCGCCCTTCCTGCATTCCTTTGTTTATTTTAAAACTTATTCATACATATATATAATTCACCGTGGTTTATTAGTTCGCCGTGACCGTTCAGCCAAAACTTAAATTGGTCACGAATCGCTCCAAATTGCAAGCTATTTCAACAAATATCCGTTTTCAAAGTTATCGTCGCTTTGAATAAAGGCATTTATATTAATATCAAATATTTACTGTGACTTCATGTGTAACGTTTGTATCTAATTTGAAATAATTTCACAATTATTCATGTTGGGTATATAATGATATTGTTAAATTAGAGAAAGAATTTGCTTTAAAATTTTTTTTTTAATTCTGATATTAGATTACTATTTACAGTTATATATTTCGTTAGATAAGTACAATAGTGAGGTAGTGTTTAACAGTAACCATGATAGTTGTGGGTCCGATTTTCCTTCTGAGGAATAATTATATTTAAATTATTTTATTTTCTACGCTTTGGTATGACAAAGCGCAAAGCGTCCGCCACTCAATACGCAATAAAACCAAAAAACGGAAAGTCAGATTTTTTCTTTCAACCTTCTTATTCGGGAAAAAACGTGTAATTGCTTATTCATTATTTTGTTTTCAAATACCTCCCTTATACTTTGCATATTCTCCCACCCTGTGCTTTTTCTGATTCATAACAAAAAAAAATAAGCTAATTCAATGTTGCCAGGATAGTAAAAGAAAATGTCAATTAAGTATTAAGTAAAAATATGTAATGAAAAGGAAAGGAGATGAATGACATCATGAGTCCAATAAATAAACTTATTAAAACGTTCTCAGAACCTGAGATGAGAACAAATTAAACGCAACACGCAACAGCTATCTCAATAAACTTTTAACATGTGAATAACTCTCTTAAGAATTACATACGAGTATCTATTAAGCATTTAGCGATAATATATATATATATATATATATATATATATATATATATATATATATATATTTTACTTTCTCTCTGACTACCTCGCTAGGGATAAAGCGTGAAGTTAGGTAGGTAAGATTACTTTATTCATAATATAAAAATAAATTTTAAACAGAATAAAAAACACGCTTTTGTAAAAAGAATAATTAAAGAGTAAAAATATTTTTTTAAAGCGGGTTTCAATAAATAACTTAAAAAGCACCCCATGCTTTAAAAAGATATATTTATTTCTTTTTTATTCAATTCTTAATGTTTACTTCAAAAGTCTATTTTTTGTGTTTTTGAGTTATTATACTCGTATATTTTTCATATTTTAGTTGGATTTTTCGTAAAAATGTGTTTTTAGGTTTCTTAAACTGCTTCTGTGTCTCTATATTATTGTATTGTCATGGACCCTTGATGAGTATGCAAATATTCAATGTAGTCTGACGTTTCAAAGTCAGTCAAAATCACGTTCAAATTTGCCGTCACAGAGATATATACCTACATACATACCAAGCTAATAAAAACGTGTTAATAAAGCAACATTTATATTTTTTTAGCTTCACGCTGTATCCCGCACATAGCAGGGTAAGCAGAGGGAACCAGAGAACCTAGTGTTCTGTCACTTCGTGCTGATAAGAATTTCGTTCCTTACTTTTCGCCTAATTGATGCATTGCGTGCTAAGTGGCAGAACTCAACGCCACGCTTGGCTTTGTTACCAGAGCGAGGAAATGAAAATACTAAATATTATTTAATATTTTCACTTCCTGAAGTGGGAATAAAACCCACAATCTGTAGCGCTTACAGTCGCAGACCTTTGCGCCTTGTTTTATTTTAATTAGAGAAAATCGAGAGAAAAAGAAAATTATTAGGATTTTATTAAATTAAAACTAAACAAATACATAATCCATGATGCTTTTTCCTATTTACAAATTAAGTCAATCAATTACGGTCAATAACGGAGCATCCCTCTTAAAAGTGATTTAATTTAGAGCCCGTACCTCTTTGCGAATTTGGGATAGTTAATTGAGCCGCTGATGAACATACAAAAGGTATAAAAATTGAGACCTTTTAAAATTCATAACGTCGGTTTGTGTTGCTACCCTCAAATTGAATTGAAATTAAAAACATATCCCCTTATAATAAACTAGATACTTCTTTTGTTTGCCAATAGGTACGTTAAGTTATATTACAGTTCAGTAGTTTTTGTATAAAGAGTGTTACTCTTCCATCCTAACCACGAAGTTGACGATAGAAATGAAAATTGCAAACATAAGAGTCTAGACTCCACGTGAACTAAATTACGGGAAATTCATATATATAAGAAAATTCTCCATTTTTCATAGCTTCACGCTGTATCCCGCTCTAGCAGAGTAGGCAGAGGGAATCTGAGAACCCACTCTATTCTCTTTAAACATTTCCGTTCCCCACTTTCCAGCGAATTGTATTGAAATTCTACATATTTTTGTATACTATTTAACCCTAAAGTTAAAATTCAATTAAATTAAATTTTTATTGAATGAATATGTTGGAGGAATATACAACCCTCTTTCTCTCATTTTAATCATTGTAAGATAAAGTAAGACAATAATTAATTAAGTACTCCAAACGATTTACATTACAAAATGATTAATATTTGTATCCATATAAATGATAAAATGAATTTGAAAACTTTAATTAATATATTCTAAGGAAACAATTTTGATAAATAGCATCTGTAATAGTGTAAATAGCTTGCACATACAATATTTTTAAAATATGAATGACTCCGACGTCAGACACTCCGTTTGCTGCCAAAAAGTATAAATTTGACAAGTACTAACTTTCAATTTATCAATTTATTCACGCGTGGAACGTATTAAACGTCTGCTTAATGTCAGAGAAGTGCTGGATACTCAAGTGACAGAGATCACTCAAATTGATTAGCAACAGCAATATACTCAAGTTTCACATATGCTTGTCCGAAAAGATATCAATGTAAGCTTGTTTAGAACGTCAATGAGCATGCTTTGAATACCATTAGGTAATTTTATACGTGTCTATGTAATTGTACAGTATAAATATATAATGTATGCATCTTTTAGTAGTATGTATTTTTTGCCTCCACATTCAGATTTGCGGTAATTACAAGAAAACATAAAATTTATATACAATTATTTTTCTATGATTTTCTTATATTTCTATGGAAAAGATCGTTTTTAAATTTTCAGGGCATTCAGGTGAAACGAAGAAATTTAAAAAATGTGATTTGCCTTTATGAAAATCGAAGCTACAACCAAAAATGAAATATATAACCAAACGTTTGTTTTTATTTATTTTTTTGATAAATATACACTTAGAATAAGAAAAAAAAATAACGGAGTAAAAAAATTACATGTAGGATAGCAGGATTTGAACCCACGAATGAGAATTTCAGCATCAGCAACGTGACGGTTTATTCCGCACAGTAGGGTAAGCAGAGTGAATCTAGTGTCAAGCTACTCCGTTCACCGCTTTCCTCCTGAACACTATAGATTGACTCGAACGCTTAGACGTATGAGAGGCGCGTCTGAATCTGTGTATAAATACTTGAAGCAAAAACTTTGGATCCATTTTTACGAAAATTATGTGGACGGAGGAGAATGAAACTTGGTACAATTATAGTTTATTCACAGAAGGAGTGCAGAATACTAATATTTTTTTTAATAATGCATTACAAGTATATTGAATTAATAAAATAAATGTTACATACACTACCATGTTTGATAGACAACGCGTTGTTAACGCGACAACGGGAATATAGCAGGATTTGAACTCATGTATTAGAGTTTCAGCAGTAGCTTCACGCTTTATCACGCATACCAGATATTCAGAGTGAACCTAGTGTCAAGTTACTCCGATCGCCGCTTTCCTCCTGAACACGAGAGACTAATTCGAGCGTTTATACATATTAGAGTTGCGTCTAAACCCATATATTAATACGTAAAGGAAAAGCTTTGGATCCCTTTTACGTAAATTATGTGGATGAAGGAGAATGAAACTTGGTACAATTATAGTTTATATAGTGAAGGAGTGCACAATGATAATGTCTTTTTATAATGCATAAAAAATATATTAAATTAATAACATAAATATTACACACACTACCATGGTTTGACATCCATTTTTATATAAAGTGATATATATTCATTGATAGACAACGCGTTGTTAACGCGTCAACAGAAGTCTAGTATTAATTAAACGCTTGTCGCGTGTCTTTAAGACAATTTTATTCTGACATTATAATATTTTACTATTTCGTTAAATTCTGTTCGCATATTCCAAATTTCTGAAGATAATTGGTAGAAACAACAAGTAATAATAGTACGAGAAAGGCATGAGATAATTTATTTATTATCAACTCGCAAATGTGAGTGTATAATCAACGTGGCTCGGATTCTACGCTGATGTCAAAGCCAACAACGAGCGAACGTTTAATTTGAAGTGAAAATCTAATAGACACATTTCAGGCCGCATATACCTCCTCGTGTACAATTACTTTTTACTCCTAATCATTAAAAAAAATGGAATTCACAAAATTGTTATGTATAATAATTTAATTAGGATATTTTTTATAATTTTCAAAACATTTTTTTTTAATGAAAATTATTAAAATGCTTGTATTAAAATCAGTTGAGTTCAGTTCTTTAATTATGGCGATTCGAATTGTGTTAAAATCTATTCATAATTTTGCATCAAAATATCACATTCTTAAAAGTAGTTTTTAGTCTGTGTATTTCTAGCAGGTAAGCACAGACAATAGAGCGACGAGTAACTAAAATAAGCTATATTTTAACACATTCTATCCAAATTGCCTTCAACTTTATCTTTATCGAGAGAAAAATGAATTATACAACGCTTAAAATGACCGGACCGTTGCTTATGTTTTAATTTTTCTTGACTACCCTTAATTATGGCGAGGGTCTTTATATTTAATGCTGTTTACAAGCGCTTAACATTTTAATTAAACCACTTAAGTAGCGGGCACGGAAATATTGAAAAGCTCGAGAACTTAAGGAGCTTTTGGCTATGTTTCCAAGAACCATTTCTATACAACCAGACGGTCTTCGAAGTTCCCTAGTCTCAATGTGGTGCTTATTTAGACCTACTGAATAATCAGCTTGACACTTGAAGTAAAACTTAGGGCCAACAAACCACTTTCTTTTATGTAACTTACAAATGATTGTTATTATGTAATTTGATATTTTAAAATTTTACATTTCGTATTAATGTCATAATGAAGAAAGTTAATAATTATAATTATTTATATCATAAGCAATAGGGCAGCGTCTAACTATCAACATGTTACAAACTGCGGGTTCGATTCCCACTCCGCAAATAAAGGGTATTTGTTTTTAGCTTCACGCTGTATCCCGCATATAGCAGGGTACGCAGAGGGAAAATGAGAACTTAGTGTTAAGACACTCCGTTCCCCACTTTCCGCCGAATTGAGGCATTGCGCACTGAGTGGCGGAACTCAACGCGGCGCTTTTCCTTGTTACCAAACCCAGGAAATGAAAATACTAAACAATAAAGGGTGAATTTAAAAAAAAACTGAAAAATCGTAATTGCTGATTTTATAACGCTTGTCATAAAAATGAAATTACACTTATATTTTGTCTTAATAGATGTCGACTGATTTTTCGACTGAGAAATAATCTATAATTAAAAATAGGAAAAGCAATCAAAATACGTTTAACTTTGTAAATTAAGCCAATGAGTCATTTCTGTTCAAAATTTGATCAAGAACCGGAATAGAGACAATTGTCGGAACTATAAGCAATTCATGTTTTTGACATGAGACATAGCTACGTATGAAAGGCCCAATGAGAACTCTCTCAAGCCTAAATAAATCATAGCGGTGTCAATAGTACTACCTTGAGATATTTGTGCAATAAGTTATATAGATCATAATCGACAAATGTTTTCTGGACCAGTTAATTTTTAAACAATTATACAGCAGTATCAAGCAAGTTTTGTAAAACACCAATATAGATCGGTGTGGTCGGGACTGACTTTTTATCAAATGTTATAAAAAACACACAAAAAATATTATTACCACGCTTTTAGATGACTTCCGCTACAACCCCCAGGCTTCTATTACATAAATTAAAAATTTGCAAGCACCAGACCATAAATTTGCGCGCAAGTTAACACGACAACAGATGCACCACTAACATATGGAGGAGCGAGTGGTTGCAATTTTTTTTCGGATCCCAAAATTTCTTTTTTAGTTTGTTTGAATATAGAATTTAGTTTAGTCAAAATAAACGTGCAAGGATAAAAAATCATATAGAGATAAAAATTAATACAAATTTTCGAGATAGTATTAGTAATTAAGTATGTCTCGCTACTATGTACTCAGTATGCGTATGTACTCAGTACGCCATACTTACAGTATCACAATACAATGTAGAATAGAGGATGAATAATGGATAAAAACTATAATAATTTTTTATTTATTCTTTATCCTATAAAACATAATATTTTTATGGAATATTGTATTTTCTACAATTATTAAATTACTTTCATGATAAACGTATAATAAACTAATGATTGATTTTTTTTCTCTCCGAAAATCTGTGGTCGATGAGTTATGTATCGACCAATAAATATATATTTTTAACTTTTTTTTTCTTTTTTTATTTTTTTTTTATTTAACTTCACGCTGTATCCCGCATATAGCAGGGTAGGCAGAGGGAATCTGAGAACCTAGTGTTAAGACGCTCCGTTCTCTTTCAAGAAATCCGTTAAATATTTTTAATAGCTTTCGCATTTTCAGTATAGTTTTTATAAATAAAATAAATAAACAGTAAATAACCATACTTGTGTACTTTATTATTTTATTTAATAGTATATAAATAAATTTATTTATTGCAATAAGCCAAAGAAGACAAATAATTATCTTTTTAAAATATAAAATGAACAAATATCATCAAGTTATATAAAAAAAAAACAATAAAATAAGTTACAGTTTCATAAGACTAGAAACTAAATGAGTTCAATCTAAAAAGTTACTACTTTAATTAATAAATAAAGAAGCTACAAAATATTTTACTCTCTTTGACTTAGATTTAATACCAGGCCATAATACACCGTAAGAAGCACAACCAGTTAGTTAAAGTTTGGTGAGCAATTACAACGTTAAACAAATAATTTCTAATTCGAAACACAAACGTCGCAAGCGTAGTTCTTGTGAAATAACAGTGCGGTAAGTGAGTATGTCAATAAAGTTGTCGTTCATTGCTCGATAAGTGTCTCAGCGGTAAACAGGCAGTTCTGCATTTTATGTGTAATTAAAACGAGTTGCAGACAGACGGGCGCGTCACCCCCGAGAGTAGACCAAGTGCCCGTGTAATTGATAGAGGGGTACGTTTTGGCGCGTAGTTTTTTTCAAAATACGTTTATTTTTTTTTTAGAAAATGTTGGCTACAGTGTTTAACCAGACTACTCGAGTTATGTTTATGGTGTGTTATGGCGTAACTTTTTAGTTTGTTCGTAATTTGTTTTTTTAAGGAATGTGTCTATATTTGTTTTAGTTTATGGTAAATTTAGTTTTTGAATTGTCTTAAATGTAAAAAGACAGATAAGAAAATAAAATATAGATTATTATTCTATTACTATTGTTTAACTTTTTTTTATAGATATATTTAATGTACAGACAATTTTTGATTGGTTTATCATAATATTCACAAAAATAAGCTTTCGGAAGCTTACAATTATTACCAATTCAGTGATAAATTAACCTTGTCTTTCATATGTGTTCTCTTGTTCAATTATTTTTTATCAATAATTTCATATACTATTATTAATAGTTCTCAACAATCTTATAAAAACCTAGAAATAAATGCTCATTTACAAATTAAAGAGACTTGAAAACTATGAACGCTGAAAGTGAGATTGTCAAAGCGGCAGCCCTATTTGACGGTGCGACGCCGCCTTTATACTTGGTAATTAATTACGGAAACAAACCGGAATGTTCCGATGCTGATATGAATTTATTTTAAATATATTTTAACTGTTGAGACTTTATGAATACAAACTACACGGAGTAATATATGCAATATATACAATTTAAGTAATAATTATACGTTGCTTTAGGTATAATGACACTCACTGTATGAGTATACATAGAATTAATAGAAAAAGCAAATTGAGTGGCGGAACTAAGCTCCGTGAGTCAAATTCTAGTAATATCTTTTTATTTCGCGAAAAAAAAATCGAGAATTACCAACAAAAATCTGAATACTTACAAACATCTAGGTTTGTTTTCAAATCCCATTTTTACTCATTTTAATCAAAAATTTGCAAAATTTTAGCGAGCGACAACATGCTCTGCCTAAGCAAATTCAGTGAAATATCTATTTATATATTGAAACTAAACTGAAAAGAATCGAATAAATACTCACAAACACTGCGTTTTCGCCACTATTTACTAATTTTTAATAATAAATTACTAAAACATATATTTTTAACTCAAGTTTCTTTCCACCGAACTACTTCTTGATGTTACGAACTACAAATTAGATTAGATTCCTATCATCAATCATATTTGATCGTCATCTTTGAATAACGGGTGCGTTTGTCTCTGTCTTTGTAACCTAACAGATGACTATCCGTTTTCCGCTCAATCTGGCATCGGAAATATATTTATCTTCTACGAAAAGCCCTTTTGTCGGTAACATTTTTGTTTTTATAGGAAAGAGAACCGAGAACCGTTAAGTTCAACCACTCAATAGGTTATAAGTTATATTGAGTCGAACTCTAGGAACCTATGACAACAAGCTATATATATGCTTGCTAAATAGAGAACGGAGTCATTTGACATTAAATGATTCATTGGCTATTTAATCCCTACCAATATTATAAATATCAATGTAAGTTTGATTATTACGCTTTCACGCCAAAACTACTCAAACGATCATCTTCTTCTTAGCTTTGTACACATATTCTTAGAGATATTAAAAAGTACATAGGACACTTTTCATTAAAAAAAAAAACAGTTTTGGCAGTCTGATTGTTTGTCAAAAATTTTGAAATATAGCTACTTCAAAGGTTTCAAATTAAACAAACAAACAAGCGAGTGAAGTCGCGGGTAGCAGCTAGTATTATATAAAGCAATCTTTAAATATAAACGTGTTAATGAAGCGACACGCGTTATTACAGCAAAATTTTATATAATGTAGGATATAATAACAGATGATATGAAATACAAATATAGTTATTTTGAATATATTAATTAGTAAACATCAGTATCAAAATTAATAATTAATTATTCTTTAGTAAAAAATATTAATTAATTGTTAAGTGTTCGAAATATTCCTCCGCGATGAAAGAATTTACAATTTCACTAAAATGCAGCTATTTGGCGACAATTGCTTTTATCACTCTATGAAATATTTATTTCATAACCACATTATTCATATTTAATATGTTTTAAACAATACATATTATTTAATGTTATGTTATTTAATATCAGATAAAAATATATTAATCGCTAAGTAATACAATATTTATTCCAGAAAAATTGTATAAAATAATATTATAAGGACAGCTATAGTAAAAATTAATAAACGAAAACAAAAACAGTTATTAAGTAAAGAGCGTTTCAGTGCTCTCTACAAAATTGGCCAATATTTTATTTAGGAGGGGAATACTACCTTTTCTTATTTCGTGATATAGTAATACCAACTAGGTAAAGCTAAATTTTCATAAAAAATGTACCAGAGCGATACACTACGCTGGAATACGCTAAGAACGATAGCAATGAAAATCGAGTGTCTACATATATCAGAGTTTGTGAGGGACCAAAATAATATTACTTACTTTGAACAACCGTAATATCCGACGCGTAATCTTTGCCTCGCTTTGTTTGCGCATATGAGAAAAGTCGCGATGTTATAACACATAAATTTATGTCCGCCACACTCTACTACAAATAGATAATACAATTGTATTATATTCTTTGAAAATTATGAACAATGACGTCGTGATTATTGCTATGTTGTTTTATAAATATATATTTTGCGTTATGATTTTTGAATATCACTTACTTAGCTTAGTGTACAAGAGGTAAAGTTTTTTTTAGTTTAGTTTACTAACATTTTACGGTACATTTAAGTTCAAAACAGTAGGGCACTATTATAAGTTGTTTCTTAACTTCCCAAAATATTTAAATACAGCAGTAAGGAATTCATAATTTCCTGATTTTAATATTACACGTACGTCACAGTATGGAAACTCATTTTCAGCGTTTCAGGGGAAGCTATAAGGTTCCTGTTGAAATTTTGTTACGTTCAAAATTTTTACAGTTAACTTATTAAATAAAATTACAATACAAGATTATACTACTTTGTACTACTTTGTTCTCCATACAACGTGACATTGGCAAAGTGAGTAGTGTTTAACTGGCACGTTCAAAGCGCCACAAATAAAAAATTGAACTGAAATGATTATATTACCAAAGACAGTGGTGCAACCCTCAAGGCCGCATATATGCGTATATACTCGTATAAAATCTGATTAAGACATTTGGGTACTAAGGTGACTACTTAACATGTTTCAAATTATACGCAAAAGATATAAGCCAAACGTTTATCCTTTCACACACATAGATAAAGTTTAGCGCGTTTGAATGGCAATGGCTGACATTATCGTAAAAGTCGGAACTTTGCGTGGAAATAGCTCCAGCGAAACATAAGGGGCTCACATACAATTGCCAAAGTTTCTAATGTACTAGGTCATGCGTTTTCATTGTACGCGTGATAAATGTCGAACTACCTGTTCCGGTCGCTTACAATATCTATTCAATTAATACTATACCGCCCGTGATTATTTAATATTCATTCGGTTCATTATTGTGTTCGGATTCATTATTATGTGGTATATTTAGGTAAAAAATTATTTCAATAATTTTATATTACAAATTTGACAAAATTTAGACTAGGTAAGCTAAACACAAGATAATGTTGTTGTAGATAAATAAGAGACATTATAACTAAGAAAGCTGTACCTATTAGAAATCGAAATAAATTTGAATAAGAACTTTTAACGCAAGAAAGAAGAAAATTTAACGCTTGTCGTGGCGCAGAGGTACAAGCGTGCGACTGTAAACGCGACAGGTTGCGGGTTCGATTACCACTCCAGGAAATGGATTTTTTCATTTCCTGGGTTTGGTAACATGGCAAAGCGCGACGTTGAGTTCCACCACTCAGCACGCAATGCCTCAATCTCCTCCCCCGACGGAAAGTGGAGAACGGAGTGTCTTAACACTAGGTTCTCAGGTTTTCTCTGCCTACCCTGCTATATGTGGGATACAGTGTGAAGCTAAAAACACAATAAAATACAACAATCTTCATCAAAAAAATACTATGAAATTGGCAGTATATTTAAAAATGGATAATTCTTTAAAACACCTAAATTATTTATTTTTAATTTAATGCATCCACTTAGCTGGTTCAGTCTACATTTACATATAAGCCACTCCATTTACTTAATTTAATTACTAAAAACACGTTATGTATGAACATTACCTATTTTTTAAATTGCTATTTCCTGTGGGAAATTAAAAAAACTATGATATGAGATGTTTGTAGCAATATTAAGCTTTGTTGCTTTTAAGTTTTCCACTTGCAAAGTTACTAAGGAAATGTAATAAAGGCATTTCAAGTTATGTTGAAGTCCTTAAGTGGGGAAAGTAGACTAAAAACGATATTATATTTTTATCTTATTGACTAAAGCATCTTTTTTTACTATGGATTTTTGTAAATAAAGTAAAATATTAAATAATTGATTGGCTTAATAGATGTTAAAAAAACTTAATATTATCTTTGAGTATTTTGTGTGTCTTGCTAGATGTAGATAGGTCAATGAATGATATTGATTTAAGCGCCCGCAATTATGTTTTTATTTTCATAAAAAATTAAACTAGCATTTAATTATATCAAAATTGTTAAAAGACTGCAAAGAACATATTATACAATTAAACATATTTCTACGATTAGTTTTGTTCCAAGAGCATATAATTTCTCTCAATAGATTAACAGATAAGTTTTTTTTTAGCTTCACGCTGTATTCCGTATATAGCAGGGTAGGAAACCTGAGAACCTACAACCTGAATTTTAAAACATTCTGTTCCCCACTTTCCGCCGAGTTGAGGCATTGCCTGCTGAGTGGCGGAACTCAACGCCGCGCATTACCTTATTACCAAACCCAGGAAATGAAAATATAACTTTTACATTTCCTGGAGTGGGAATCGAACCCACAACCTGTAGCGTTTACATTCGCACGTTTGTGCCTCTGCACCACGACAGGTGTTAGGTATAATATAATAATTTTTATGATTATAAAAGACTAAGGTATATTGCGGAGTTTATTTAAGACTGCATATTAATTTCATTAAAATTCAGCAACGCGCTAAGATTTATGTCTAAACTGAAATAAAAAGTAATATTTTTAACCGGCTTCAAAAATGGAGGTTATCTATACTTTACTTTTTGTATGTGTGTTACCGCATAACTTTTTACTAGGTGAAAAATTTCGATGCTTCTTTTTTTATAAGATGGCTCTTCTGATGTGTTCCATTTAAAATTAGTTAATATGTGACGAGTAGTTTTTGAGTTATTCGTAATAATTGTATTTTTAGTACATTTTCTTTGAATTAGGTTTTTTTTGTTCATTAAAATCTTAGTTACTAAATCACAAAACTGTAGCTATCTAAATTTATTTATTACCTAGAAACATAACACTCCATCTTGCACTTTACGCCCGAAATTGGTACATTACTTGTAGAGTGGCAGAATTCAAAGCTACACAATGTCTTATTAGAACGGAGAAATTAAAATAATTTAAAGTCAAAGTCAAAGTCAAATAATTTTATTCAAAATAAGAAGTTACAAGCTTCATTTTTTGAACGTCAAATAATTTACCACCGGTTCACTAAATTTAATGCCTCAGACCTGAGAAGAACCGGCGCAAGAAACTCAGCGGGACTATTTTTTTTTTTTTTTTTTATATTCGACAATGGTTTACAATTCTTTATTCATTCCCAAGGTGTGTTATCATTTATAAAATCACTAATTAGGTAAATAACCTTTAACACACAAACGTCTTTTTACATTTAAACATAATCATTCCTCCAAGTGACGATCAAATCCATAACCAACCGATAGACAATATCTACTGAGCCACGATGGCCTCGACAACGTTAAATGCTTCTAAAAAAAAGCTTTTTAAACTTCTAATTCAATAAGAAACATAAAAATATATATGAAATAGAATTAGTTTTGTTTATGTTTCCTTCTCGTTTGATATGTTTGCATAAATTTTAATAGCAACAGTCATAACAGAATAATCGTTTCACAGCACTGCTTAAATGGCGAAAGCACTTCAGTACGCTTGCTCTACACAAAGCAGATAATCTTAAATGGACGATTTTAGTTCAGCATATGGCAAAGTAGCCATAATTTTAGGTCGAACACTGTTCAAGTATGGTTATGTCTAGCTTGGCTTTTATGCCAAATAAGCGCTGTACTTGCCAAAAAGTGAAAATTACTGCTAAGACTTAAATAAAAAATCCTGACAAAAATAGATTATATGGAAATCATCATACCTATAATATGTATCTACAGGTTAAAAAATATTCTGTAATAATTGCAAAAGGTACCGTAACGTGACATTGAATTGTAGATATTTATTTATTAAATTAGTCTCCAGAAAATTTCGTTCTTTGCTTTAGTTAATTTTTGCATTGTCGCTTTTTTCGGAGTTAGAAAGTAAGGATATTTTCAACGATAACACAAACATATAATGGTTAATAACCATAATATTTGGATAAGTCCTTTGACAGTACGATTTGATAGCAACTTTGCATAATATATTGTCTGCGAACAGAATTTCATTCAGAACCATCTCACAATTTCACCATTTCGCCAACGTTTAATTTTTAATTGCAATTAATAGCGATTATTTCATAACATTACAATACTTAGATATGATATAATTAAGATATGTATGTCTATTTAGTACTAAGTACATTCAAATGATATTCAGGCAAGCGGACAGTTTACATTGTAGCTTAATAAAGTTTTCAGTATAAATTAAACAAGACATTCCTTAATCCGGAGCAAGCCGGCGCCGGCGCTGCAGGTCTTCCTATCGCGTTACAGGATCAAGATTCACTTAACAAGTCCTTTCTTCATTAAACGCTTTAATAGCTTTTGTCTTCAAAGTTTTGCCTGCTATGAAATACTTAATTTATTTATAAACCATAACGGTATTACAATATTGAACGCATAATGGAAATAATTATGATATTCATCGTTGACTAAAAGTGCATCGAGATGAGTATAATTTTTGCTCAATGGTGACACTATTTTAAAACGTACCGTACCTATCTAACCTATCTCTTAAATCTTATATATCGGCTAAAACAGCTGGCTATAACCCAATATTAAAATATTAATGCATAAATTAAACTCAGCTACGTCGCAAAATCCACTATAATTATTCACAAATGTTTAGTTTAAGTACTATAATGTACGATGTTGCAAAACAAATATGATGTCATTACAAAAATGAAGTTCACACGAGAGATATAAAGTACTCCTTAGGAGTATAATTAAGCGTTACTTAGAGGCGGCCGGGAGGGTGCCACTCAATTATTCGCAACTCGATGCGGGATCACGGCCCGCGCCCAGCGCCCGCAAATCCAACCACCGCATAGCAAAATTCCACGCCGCAATTATGTGAAACGTGCGACACTCGGATGGATTATATGAAATTAAGCTTATAAAGCGAACTAAGTGAGCATAATTTATTATGATGTCATGGCGACGAAATGTTTAATTCTCCTGCAAAACAGATAAGAGCTTAAATTTAGGACACAGTTTTGTAAATGCTTAACTACCACACTTCTTTGTTACAATTAAAAAGATCCACTTTTAAAAGCTCCAAAAGCTTTGTGAGTTCCTAATTTTGGATGATCGTCGGTTTGTTAAAGTTTTTAAAACGAGACTTAACTAAGTGAAATCAGCGGCTAAGTTCTAGAATAAGTTAAAACTAAATAGTGGAATGGAGAACGAGTGGCTTTGCATGTTCACATTATTTTTATCAGATTGAGGTTCTATTTTCTGAGCGTCCCTATTTTGGTGTTTCGAATTAGTATAGACGGCAGTGGCGCTTATGACAGAGGAAAAAGCGTGAAAGGCATTTATAGGGCTTATTATTCAGGGAGAATTACTCACTCAGTACCTTTATGCGCTATACAAGTTACAATGTTCACTGTAACATAAGTTTAAGGTTTAATTTCCTCTGCCAGTAATGTGACTGTACCCATAACGTAGTGAGATTACGCAGTGTCGTTACGATGCTCGTTTAGATATGGAACATGAGGAATTGCAGATCTAGAGGAGTCAGAGTCTTGGAGAGTCATATGATCTCTTTGTACATGAAATATGTATATCACATGTTTGAGATGTATAATCGCTTTTTTGTGCTTTTAAAATATATAATTTTGCAAAATAAGTTGTTATTTAGTTTCAAAAAGTATAATAATTTTACTAGAATTTGTTATCATTCTGCCCCAATTTCCACTTATGAAATATAAATAAGACCGAATCTGAAAAGTTAATACATATTACATAAATAAAGCTTATATTTTAAAAATAATATATATTTTGCAAATTGAAAAAACACACGCCGTCTTTTAATATTAGGTTCATACCTTACATTCTGAAAGTTGTTATTTAATTCGGACACCTTAGCAAGTTTTCAAGCAAATAGGACGACAAGAAGTCGTGAGGTCAGATCAGCCTTGCAAGATTTTTTTACTAAATGTAAAAAATGGATAAAAGTCAAGCTAATAGAAGCGTGTTAATGTTAGTGTTTTTTTTTTAATAATTTCATTATACGTAAAATCAGATTACGTTCATAGAATTAAAATATATTTAGCATAATTTAGTTACATATTTAATTGCTTAATAGACGGTCATTAATATTTCATAAATTATAAATAATAAAATTATTGTAGCAAGTGGTTTTTATAAATTTATAAGGCTAAGCTTAAATAAGTAATAAATTGTACTACTTAAGAATATTCTTGATAATTCGACAACGTATCAATGTAGATAGAGAAAACCTAGAGTCAAGACATTCTGTTCTATTTCGGATTGTATTTGAGACATTACGTGATAAGTGGCGGAATTCAACGCCGTCCAGAATGGGGAAATGAAAATAATTTAAAAATAATATTTTCTTCGAGTGGGAATCGAACTCATAACTACTCACGTTTGCAGTCAAATGCTGCCCCACTGCGCCACGATATACTCTTGATGATTGATTGATAAATATTAAGATTATATATTTCAATATTGAACCCATAACTGCTGATAACTTGAACTTCTGCGGCACAATTCGTTTATTCTAGTTATTGAGCTTATTTGTAAATGCAACAAAACATACAAAAATAGTATGAAAATGGAAAAATAACGCTTTAAATTCTAAAATATTCAGTTATTTAGAAAGAAAAAGCACACTCTTATTATATTTTTTACAATCATTTATCAAAAGAAAGCAAAATCTTGTCTGTAAAATTAATCTCTTATCGCGGAGGTAAACCCGTGCGGCGGTTAATATCTAAATAAAAATATACCAAAAGTGTGCTATGCGGTGTTCTTTGATCTTTATTATATAATAAAGTTAGTTCATTTTGCCACAGTAATGAATATTAATGTTCTCGCTTTAGCCATAAAATAAACTTTATCAGAACAACGGCAATGCGTTGTTGTTCCTTTGCCACCTCTTCTGGAGTGATAAATCTACAAAGAATAAGCCGAACTCAGTTCATATTCAATTAAGTTTTAATGTTACAACTTTTGTCACATTACAATTTCAAATTAAGCTAAGTATGTTGTAATGGCTAAGCAAAATTTTAGCTTTTATCTCAACTAACTAAATAATAGGAAGTAAAGTTGCCTTATTAATACTCGAAAATACTGGTTTATTAGTTCATCTATGAAGAAATTTAATATTTTAATTTACTAAGATAGTAAATCTGTTTTGTACGTGTACTCTGTATGCATCTATTGTGTCTTAGACATAACTTAGTTTAACCACGCACTTATATCACCTTAACAGAATCATATTACAAGGAAGTGTAAAAGTATGAGTAACCTAAATTAAATCGTTATTACTGTAATTAAATATTCTATAATTATTTTATCATAAACCTTTAAATATCAAAAGAGTTAGTATACATACGATTCCTATCACAAAATTTGAGTTACTACAAAAAAAAAATTAGGGACCCCATAGACATGAGACCTGCATAGGGCAAATTATGACTCTTTTTCATCTTCATTGGTCCATCAGGGATGGAACTCGGCTGGTGCATCACAGATCTGAAACCCCACGCAAGACTACCAATGGACCCGTTTTTCCGAGAATTTTAAAAAAAAACAACACGATAACATTGTTTATATTATTTTTTTTTCAGTCTCATTAGAAACATTGCAACAAAACACAAAAAAAGTTGTAGTTTACAGAATAATGAGAATATAAGTTTTTCAACATATACATGTATATTATTATAATTCATGCGAGATAATATTTTAAACGGCATGCTCTAAATAAATAAATAAACAACTTGAAACAAATAAATTTGATAGCGATAAAACTCGATGCACATATAGACGATGATTTGTACTTTTCTTCATATGAGACGTGGGTAACACACTAACACGGGGCGCCCCAGAAAATTGTGTGTCCTCATTCCCTGATGCCAAAGTTCAATCTTCAAAACTTTACTTACGCTTCAAGAAAGCAAACAAAAAATTTACAATCATGAAACTTTGAGTTTTGCTAACAATATTACACACATATATGGTGATGCTATGTATCTGATACATTTATATAATACTGTCAGATTTATTTAGGCTACAGGATAAGCCCAACGTTATCTCCTGTGACATGGGTATTATGACTATGCCAATTTTCAGCAATAGTGATATTACCTTTGTTAACAGATATAATTTTTTATCTCATATTTTGTTACTTTTTTAAGATATAAGATAGATAAAATAAAATTTAATAATATGTTTATTTTATTAACTTTGTCAATCCCTGGCAATATCGTCTTAATAATACATTTCATATATATAACTTGAATATTGAACATAAGATGATGGAATCGGATAGTAAAAGCGATATTTATGAGTTCGATCCTCATTCAAGTAAATCATTATAACTTTTTTTTACTCAGTTTTACACCCTGGTAGGATAAAGCGCAGGTTTGAAGTCCGAACTCAGTATGTCATGTTTCGAATTTGGATGGAAATTGAAGATCAAAACGTATTGACACTAGAATTTATTTGCTTTGCAAATTTCTTCTGTATCTATACAAATTATGGATAAGTAAAAGCCAATTTCCTAACGTAGTCATTGTTGGCTTCCTAAAGACGAAAAATCGCAGTATTATTAGTAACCAACTGTAACAAGAACACGGAGAAATCTGTAAAACTGCATTCAAATCTTAAACAGAATTTACAAAACAAAACAAGACTATAAAAGATTTAGTTTTAAATTGCCTGCATTAAAAATTTGAGGCGCACTTTTTAAACCGCATTAAGCAATCTCGTTTGCTAGCGTTTTATCTTCAGAATTCACTGTGCTCATAGATGCAATTACGAATAAAATATTCAGCTATTTACAAATAGGCAAGCATTCAACGGAGATGCAAGGAAGACTATAAACAAAGCCTAATCTTGGTCCGCGCTCCGTTACGTTTGCTGAGTACACAGCCTCAACGTTTGTGTAGACAATGGCTAAGTATAATAATTGTGCCTGAAGTAGCCGAGCCGCGGCTTGTTGGCACCGAGAGTCCCGCTAAGCCCTTCCTATGTGTGACTAATGTTTGACTATGTTAATGAGATGGTAATGATGGCACGAACACCGTAACTAGATCATCCGCCTCTGCCTCTATCGGCGATCGGTCATTGGAGTGCACACTGCACACTGTACACCAAACTGATGTTTACAAAAGCTTTCTGAATAAACATTGATTTTAACTTTGTTTGAAATAGGAATGTTACACGATTTAGTGGTTAAACATTAGCTACTTAACGGATAGGGTTGGTGCATAGTGACTTTTTTGCGGCTCCATGTTTTTTACCACATAGCGAGGTAGTCAGGGGGAAGTAGTGTTAATAAAATCCATTCTCGACTTTCCTTTCCATTCTCACTTTTTAAATTATTATACTTAAATAGTAAAACTTATTACTATTATTATAACGTATTTTCATAAATTTACAATTATTTATTTATACATAAGTAATGTAATACATGATCCTGCCCTGTAAGTTTAGAATATATTTTATTCGTACTTTATTTTATTTGATAAAATATTTGTCTTATATGCCGACGTGCATATACGAGGTGTGTTCAAAAAGTAAGGTGACTTTGTATTTTTAAGAAAAAATTTTTATTTTTAAGAAAAAATATTTATTTATTTATCAATATTTATGTTGTCCCCTTCAAAGTAATCCCCCTCAGATACAATACACTTATGCCAACGGTTTTTCCAATCGTCAAAGCACTTCTCATAAGCACTTTTCGGTATAGCCTTGAGCTCTTCCAGCGATGCAGTCTTTATCTCTTCAATCGTTGCAAATCTCCGTCCTTTCATAGGTCTCTTTAGTTTTGGGAACAAGAAAAAGTCACATGGGGCCAAATCCGGTGAATATGGTGGCTGAGGCATGATTGTGGTGTTGTTTTTGGCCAAAAAATCTCTCACTCCTCCAGCTCACACCTGAATGATGAGCAATTTCGGAACAAACTTCGCTGACACACGTCTCATGCCCAAAACGTTAGAAAAAATTTCATGGCACGAGCCAAGCGATATACCAACATCCTCAGCAACTTCTCTGATAGTGATTCGACGATTTTCCAGAACAATTTTCTTCACTGCTTGAACGTTTTCATCAGTTGTTGACGTGCTTGGGCGTCCAGAGCGAGGCTCGTCATTGGCATCTTCCCGGCCATCTTGGAAGAGTTTGTACCACTTGTAAACATTTTTTTTACTCAGAACAGTTTCACCGTATGCCACTGTCAACATTTTAAGTGTTTCGGAGCACTTTATTTTATTTTTTACACAAAATTTGATGCAAATCCATATTTTTTGATAGCAAGAAAGCGCCGAGCACGCAAAACACTTATAACCTTTACGCCTCTTCCAACCAAACAAAAAATGCTATACACTTGAAACTTGGTACAGATGTTCGGGAAGAGTGTACCAACATAACAAAATAAAAAAATCGATAATCGAAAGTACGTTGCCCGCCAAATTTCACAGTCACCTTACTTTTTGAACACACCTCGTAAGTGTGCGCAGAGGCATAAGCGTGCGACTGTAAACGCGACACATTGTGGACCACTCAAGAAAATGTTAAATTTAGTTTGTTTTTTTCATTTCCTGGGTGTAGTAACAAGGTTAAGTGCGGTATTGAGTTGCGCCACTAAGCACGCAATACCTCAATTCGGTGGAAAGTGTGGAACGGAATTGTTGAAAGAGAACAGAGTGTCTTAACACTAGGTTCTCGGCTTTCCTCCGCCCTGCTGTATGCGGGATACATCGTGAAGCTAAAAAAAATATGCTTCATATAAGCGATATCTAAACAAAATACCATATTTTATTTCCAGGTTTCCTACGAGTATATAGTATAGACAAGATTAATGTTATATTATAAAATGTTCTTTATAAGCTATAAATAGTAGCATTGTTATTAAAGTTTCAGCGTGGAAGATGTGAATATTTACTGGCTAAGCTTAGAAGTGTTTTCCTGCTTATAGGAATAATTTGGCGCTATTCTTTTAGTAATTGTACGAGTACACAATATTTTATACCGACACTTTCTATTTTTTTTTTTATCTAAGCTATATTAATACAATACAAAGTGAGAAAAAATTAAATAGGGGATAAAAGAACAGTAATAGAATTAATGACTTTATTTTTTTTTATGTTTATTGTAATAATCACTGGTGGATCTAAATAAACAAATAATTTTAGGTTCAAGTTTCAATATTAACAGTTGGTAAATGGAAGTAGTGTGTCAAGGGTCATAAAGTCCACGCAAACGTAGTGGCGGGTAACAAATCGAACATATATATTGCTTACAAGTTTAAAATAAATAAAATATTTTTTTTATTTAAAAATAATTTCGAAACTCACTTACGTAAGGTAAAAATCTAAAAAGAGCGTCAGTCTGTCTATGACACATATTTTTAATGAACATGTCACAATATTTTAATTAAAAATTATTCACTTGTATTTTTTGGAGCACATTTTGTTCGTGTTCGAAAAGCTTTTAAGCCAATTTTATTCCTATCCAGTTTTGCTCCATGAAGGAAATTATTAAAAAAAAAACAAATTGATTAATTTATTATTTACTTTTAATTACATATATACAAAATGTAAGGAACCTTATATACATGAATACTATCGGACCGAACTGGCCATTTCTATCGATTATATATGAATAACGAATTTTAGCATAAATTTTCCTACATGCAAATTTAACATAATAATTAAAATATTTTGACAAAGAAGAAAACCGAATTACATAGCATACATTAATAAGTAACGTTATTATGAATAACTTAAAAAACTACTGGTCAGATCTTAACTAAATTTAAATGGTGCGACCATTTGAAGTCAAAAGGACTAGCTATCACATTAAAAAAGCATTGATTCACCAAGTGAAAATATATGCGATAAGATACAAAAAATACAGCCGAATGGAGAACTTCTGCCTGTTTTTGAAGACTGTTAAAAGTTACAGGTATATAATAACCACAAACAAAGTTACAGCTTCTATCACAATTTTAAGCAAATATTTATACAGATATTTCATTAGCAAGGATAGTAGCTAAGATGCGAGCAGACGGAAGTTGCAGACCGGATTGAACAGCCGCTATATTATATTTCAGTGTAACTCGCAAGACATATATGGAAATGCTTTGTGCTCTTGTGTGTTAAATTTTATAATTTAAATAACGCTTAAGTATTAACACGTTATATTTTCGAGTTTAATATAGTTAAAAATATGAATGGGAGTCTTAATTTAAATAATTGAAATATAACAAGCTTTTGTAATGGACTTTACCAAAAGAATTTTCAGACAATATTTTTATAAAATATTATAAACTTTTTGTAATATAAGTATTTTGAACTAATTAAAAAAAATAGAATGTCCACCGATGAATTAGCAATTAAATCATGATTATATTTATAGTATATTTACGTTCATCTTGATGCTCTATCCTGCACAGAAAGGTAGGCAAAGAGAACCCAGTGTAAAGAGATTCCATTCTCCACTTTCTGTATGTTAAAACAAATATTTTCATACAAATAATAGAAATATAAATAATAGAAAAGCTGGAGTCGCGGCCAGTAACTATGATATATACAAAATAATTGTTCTAATGACATAAAATCGCGTTGCGCGCGTGTTTTAATGCCTTTACATGCAATCGGGATTTGTCAACTTTGTTGTAGGTCTTCGTATTATTAAAGCCGACGACCTGGCGGACGGGCGGCGCCTCGCCTCGGAGCGGACTCCCGCGCTAACATTTACAACACAATTACAAATCACAAAAATAATACAAACCGCTCTGCATTTTTCTGCTCTCATAAATAACGAATTACACAAGAAAGCTGCGCTGATAACAATACGTTTTCAAGAATAATTCATACTCGTTGCATTCATATGAAAGGGGCACGTACTCAGTAACGTACGGCCCAATTTTGGCGCACAATTTACCTGCAGATGCAACAAACACAAAGAGGCTATATTTCGGAGGAGGTCCGGGGGTGTGGGGGGTGAGGGGTGAGGGTGCGGGCAGCGTGTGCCGGGTCGGATTACGGCGGCCATCTGCCGCGACACAGAACAATCAACCTAACGAGTCGCGCTCGCGACGGGATTAAGGTCTAATGCCACTGCGAACAATACCGTCGACGCCCTTTATCAGTTACACTTAGACACTAACAGATCGCTTGTGTCATGACGATGACCTTCCTTGTTTATGACTAATCCTAAGTGGATTACTCCTTCCCCTCGCTGCTAACTGCTGACAAAATAGGACTCCAATATATGAGCCGTTTTCTTGCCTAGCGACTATTAAATTAACTATATTGACCTTTATTAATTATAATTATAATTGTAATTATATAATACTCGAATATCACATTGTTTATTATTTATCGCTCCAAGAAATATAATATTTCTTGAAACTAAACACTGGGCTCTAATTGATATAATTATTATCTTAGAATTTTCAAACTAAAAACAAATTGTCTATAATAATTGTGTAATAACATTACACGCGTGTTTCTCTTCTTCTTGGAAAAAAAAATATTACAATTCAGAAGTTTATATGGAAGAAAAATTTGTACTTGAATTATGTTACAATGAATAATGAACAATGCGGAACTCTTGCTGAATTTAATAGATAAATTTTTAATTAAAATATTCACGTATCAACTAGTTATAAAGTAGCCTCATGTAGGGCTTAAATAAACTAACAAGGAGGACCTGAGATGAGAAACGGATGTATTGTAATTTTATAAAATGATTACCTACTTATTTATCATGCAATATGCAGTGAAATATGGAATCTGATAAGAATATCTGATTTAAAGCAAAAAATAACATTAATTCACAAAGGTTAGTCTTTATGTTAAAACGAATTTATATTTTTTATTTGAAAATAATTATAAGCAGATACTTAGTGAAAAAACATTACAAATAAATCTTTAAAAGCTTACAAACATGTGTTTTTCAGATGATCTTATTTAACAACTGACGAAAAATATATCAGTCTTTCTCTGTGTGTATTTGGGATGGTTTAAATATAAGATAACCGATTTTGATGTAGTTTCTTGTATTTGAAAGCTGATTGATCAAGATGGTTTAAAAATACACCATTATAACTAAAGTCATAACTAATGCAGGTTTGTTTTGGAATTTTATGATCATCAGATCCATGGTTATCAGTTCTGATTTATTTGAAATTTCATGAAGGTACTTATACGTTGGTGATATTTCGAGATATGCTAATTTTGAACTGAGGCTGTAGCATCAAATATTCAGCAGCTTCGTCAATTCTTCAGAAACTTACAGTAAATGAAATATATTTTACCTTATATTATTTGACGATTATGAATTTGAGTTTTTTTTATAATTTGTGTTCAAACTTTATATGATTATTATATAATAAAAAGAATGAAATATATGTCTTTCCTTTATTTTGAACTAATAAACTATTCGATATAATTTATTTGTTTAGAAGTTATAAAAGTAGCAAACTTTGTCCACTTGTCGACAAGGCGCGGCACGGGAACTAAGCGTCGCTGCCACAAGAACGTGACCTTAATGTATATCAATCCAAGCCTGATTTATATAGGGAGGATCTCTAAAATATGATATAAAATAAACATTGACAGCCAAAACGATGAAATACGACGTAGCGTTGTGATTTAAGGGAGCATTTCACGAGATTTTATGGCGCTATAAAATCAGCTCGCACCGCGCCCCGCACGTACTGCACAGATTTGACAAAACAGACGGCGGACATTTATTTGTTCACTAGTTTTTTTTTTGCAAGTTTTATGGACTAGTGCCAACGTTATACTGTCCCAACGACGGTCGATTACGTTTGACAGAATAAAAATTGAGCATCGCCATTTGATTTCTCTTTCAACAGCTGAGGGTATTTTTCATTTAGGTTAAATAAATTGAGCCCGTGCAGTTTGTACGCTGTTTTCATTTTTGATCTACAAGTCTATTTATCAAATTTATTACTTTGAAATTAACTTTTACTCTGTCAAAAACACAATATACATCAATTAGACAAAAGAAAACCTAATAAAATCTTTAATCTCAATACAAACATATTATTTTCTTTACAGTATTACTATTCAATTGTTTCGCACCAGCATACTTATTGTAATGATATTCGATGACAGTGTGAACGACATATTTCAATTACACGCACAGTGAGGATGAGGAGCGACGGCCTTGTTGCGCGTGGTTGACCTGCCCACGATTACTGCCTAACGTCAGACCCCTAATAACATGTATAAAGATCAACTAAGTAAATGTATTATACGTATTTAAATAATAAATCGTCTTAAAATATGTATTTTTTAAGACATTTTTACTGATTAATAAATAAATTTGAATGTAAAATTGAAAATCACGCCTCTTGTAACTCATTCAAGCGCTCTCGCCAATTAAGCCATACGTTAGTTCAAATTTTTATTTTAAAATTTTGAAATTTTTATATGTTTCTAATAACATTTCTAATCAAAAATAACAATTAAACACGCAATTACACTTCAAAGAATTTTAATTAATAAAATATGTAATCGCATCCTAAATGGTCTCCCAAATGGTTTTCGTAATAAACGGGAAAATGGTTTTAAATTTATGATAATAAACTTAAAAATACATAACATCATCTATCATGATATTGAAAAGTGCCAAGGTATTGAAAAAAGTGGTGAATAAAAAAAGGTCATTTTTTTTTTATTTCGCGACTATTGCTTAATTACGTTTTATACATAGGTAGTTAAAGCTGTTGAATGCGGCTCATTCAACTATCGTGTCTCCCTTAATTGCATTCTACAAGAAAACTGAACTAGTATTGTTTTCAAAATTATACTACTGAGTAATAATTAAACTTGAGAAATTATCAAATTGCTTTGAAATATAATATTACGACCGCCAGTACCTAATTACCTATTTAAAATCGTGTGGTACAAATGTTCGGTAACTTTAATATACATGACATCCCTTCCACTTACTCTAAAAAATTATAATATGTACTTTAGGCCTAATGTCATCAACAACTAGTAAAAAAATACAGGATTTCTATTATTTTAGACAATTTTTTTAGATTCACGCTTTTACTTAGCGGGGCAGTTACGAAGAACCTAGTGTTACCGTTTTCCCACTTTCCGCCCTAATTAGAGACGTAATATCAAATTAAATGAAGGAACTCAATGCCACGCTATGTTTGATCCTTGCAGAGAAATGAAAATAATTTAAGCATAATATCCCCGAGTAAGGATCGAATGCGCAACCAATCGTAATCACGGTGCGTGTTTATGAGTGGTACTAATAGGTGGACATCTAAAAATTAACACGAAACTTTCATGAAATGTTCTAAATTTTATCTATGAATACTTTTAAAGATTTTTGACAATTGATTTCTATCATATATGAAAAGTTTATTCTTATTTCGTTTCAAAAATGTTTTCAAAAATATTTATTAATACAATTATTAATATGTACTATTATATTTATATAAAATTATTAATACAATCAAAAAATACTTCAACGTATACTCGTATATCTAACTGTACTTACGTCATCTTCCACCGAGTAACACGACAAAGCGTTCTAACTAACTAAGCTACTCTTATACTTGGAACATGGAGCTGTGATAGTGTTATCCACGAGAACAAGGGTCCAAATCCCGCTAGCCTAGAAAATTATATACGGATTTTCAATCAGGTCAAAAGTAAGCTTTAAGCTTACTTACTACTCAATAGTAAGTCCTGTTTGAGCTTTTGTTTTTGGTGTTTTAATATATGTTACGTACACCATAATATATACGCCATGAATTATTATATGTAATGTGATACATTTAAAAATTTTTAAAAACGATTTTAATAAATTTCATTTCCTGGGTTTGGTATAATAACACGGCAAACCGCGGCGTTGAGTTCCGCCACTCAACACGCAATGCCTCAATTTGGCGGAAAGTGGGGAATGGAATTGTTTTAAGAAAACGGAGTGTCTACATACTAGGTTCTCAGGTTCTCTCTGCCTATCCTGCTATATGTGGGATACAGCGTGAAGTTAAAAAAAAAAAGGGGAAATTCTCAAAGAAAAAATTCTTTATTGGATGAACTAATTTTGACGGTTATATTTTATATGATATCTAGAACTTTTGATATGGCCCCGTTTAAATTTGGTTAAAACAAATAATTTCTGAGCTATACGCAAAAAATTTACTATTTAGTGCATTTTATTTGAAGTCCGTTTTTTTAGTTAAATCTTAATTATTGCAAAAATTTGACATTTAATTTGACAATTAAAATAATCTGAACGTTTTGAACGATTGGTACGTTTGAAGCGCCATAATTAATGAACTCAACTGAATTGAATTGAACCGTCATACATTTTCTATCAGGTGTTCAGCGGAGTCAAGAATATCTATAATTTATTAATATTTTTTCGCTACTCCAGACAAAAGACAGGTTTAGCCTCTTAGAGTAATATAATCCGAGAGTAAGATTTATCTATGACCACTACCCTTATCTGCATATCTATACTCCTTTAATAAGAGTGTGTTAGAACACATTCATAATTTTAGCCTTTTGTTCATTTATCACAGTGTTCCTAGAATGGAGTGCTTAATGAGATTATTGTTTCTTGGCGCCAGCGCACGCGACGTCGCATTTCAGTTGTCGTCAATTATTTAGATCGGCGAAGATGATGATTAAGATAAATATGTATGTATATATCTATACTAGTGTCCCCGTAAATGCATTACGTCGTGACGTATATGTCACTTTATATAAACATGGATGTCAAACCATGGTAGTGTGTGTAACATTTATTTAAATATAAATAAATCTTATTTAAATTCAATTCGGCGGGAAGTGGGGAACGGAGTGTCTTAACACTTGGTTCCCTCTGCTTATCCTGCCATATGCGAGATACAGCGTGAAGCAATGTATTTAAGTACGTGAATTAAAAAAAATAAGTTGAAAAATGTTTCCCAAATATCAAATTATGTGCATTATATATCGCACGTATTTTGGTATCTGAGAACATTTTTAAACTCAAATTTACATTACAAATAAAATATACGCGAACAAATCATTTAAAGTTAACAAAAATGTTTATTCTTATATGTTTGCTTTTTATTGTTTGTATTGTATTTTTGCAATTGTGATTAATTTATTCTTGAATTAAAATTTGAGTGAATATGTAAATCGAAGCTTATTTTCTTTTATAAGTAATTTAAAATAAACAAATAGAGGTTTTCCTTAAAGATTTTATTACACACTCAAAGTAAGCTGTAAAATTGTTATTTTTTTTAGCTGTTTCCGCATAGCCTACTATGGCAGAGCGACGCTAGTGAGAAGATAGAAATTTAAAATTATTTTACTTCGATTCTTAATTAGGGGAATGAGTATCATTCGCCCGAGTGGGAATCAAACCCACAGCCGCTTGCGTGTAGTCAGATTCTGTCCCACTGTACCACTATGATTTTTTAATTTATTCTGTCATAAGAAATCAAAAAAACGCCTGCCGTGTGACTGTTAACGCGATAAGTTGTGAGTTCGATTCCCACTCGAGGAAATGTAAAAGTTTAGTATTTTCATTTCCTGGGTTTCTTAACAAGGCAAAGCGCGGCGTTGAGTTCCGCCACTCGGCACGCAATGCCTCAATTCAGCGGAAAATGGGGAATGGAGTGTCTTAACACTAGGATCTCAGGCTATCTGCCTACCCTGCTATATGCGGGGTACAGCTGAAACTATAAAAAAAATCAAAAAACAAACATACAGAGCTCAGAATTACAATTATTGCTAACTTGTGAAATGTAACACCGATCATACACTTTGCAAGTTGTGTTTAATCGGCCAAGGATATTAAAGTTGTCTTTAAAGTAAAAACTTTATTGTATTTCTAAAAAGTTATAAATGAAAAAGAATAATTATAAAAATAACAAAAATTTAATATAAAATTCAAACGTAGTAGAGCTTGGTTTAAATAAAGATTGTATTAACCGTATTAGAATTTCCACGTAGCGCTCTAAATAGGTTAGGTTAGCTTAATAAGCTAGAACGCTTGTAAAGATTTAGGGAAGTCCAGGTTCGAATACTGCCTCGTTCAAATTTTTGAACAGAATTCAAATTTAATACCTAAAAGAGTGAAGCGAAGTAAGCGGTTTCAGTTACAACAAAACAAATTATATTTGCTGCAACAATATTTACATCACCGCTAAGCGTGAAGCTGTTTTTATATTTACACTAACACGGAAGTATTGAACAATATTTTTTCAACTTTCGTACCATATATTGTGCAAAATTTATAACATTCCAATAAAATAAGCATTAAAACGTGTTTTCATGGTTTTAACAAAGGCAACAAACAAAAAAGCCATCAGGTCATTCCATGGAAAGGGTACGGTTCATATTTCACTAGAACAACTGTTGTATTGATTCCAGCTCGGTGTTTGCAAGAGAATATTAATTACACGAATAGCTTTGCCAATACGTGAATAACAGAGCTTGTTTGATGATAAAAATCGTACGTGGATGTAGTAGATTGCAATTAATAAGTGGCAGGTGACATATTATTGGATCAATAAATGTAAAAAAAGCAAGAATATGCAGAAATATTTGTATAATACTACTTTTAATTATAATAAAATTATTATTACGCTATTTTACTTGGGTAGTCAAAATTAACGTAGTGTCAAGACACTCTGTCCTTCGCGTTAAAAAATAAATAAAAAATAAAATAATATAATCTTTCCCTGAACTGGGAATCAAACTCACCACCGTTGCATTTACGGTGAGACAATGTTCTACTGCGCCACGATAGTCTCTATAAATATTATGAATGTTACCTAATACTTCACTGATGTTTAGGTCAGCGCCAGGTGTGATTGATATAAACATATTCTCTTTATTTTAGACTTACTAACCTTTAGGTGACGTTTGGTCAAAAAAAAACCAATTGTATATGTTTTAAAAAAGTTCTCATAAAAATATTAAAAGTTTTCGTGTAACATATAAAAATATTGAAATTGTACTCCCTACACAATAAAACATTTTACGCTTCTCCAATATACAGTTCAAGAGACGCGTATAACAGGCGGATCGAGTTCGCCTTATTTTCTTGTGACGAGTGTTTGTATTTTGAAGGACCCTTTTTTTCAGTTTTTCTGCCATATTCACTATTGCGATGTAGAAGGAAGACTCATTTAAAGGCCCTTTTGTTCAATAGTAACAGTAAAATTAAATTATTTTAAATAGGGATATTTACTTAAAAAAGATCGAAACAACAGATTGCAATTAGTCACGCTTATCCATTATCATAACACCTTTTTTAAAACTTAATACACAGAGAGTGATGTAGCGTGGACTAAGTTTAAATGTGAACAAAAGCTTCAGCAGGATCTTTTTATTTGTTCGTATCTATTTCCAAAATATGGGTAATTTATTGAATTATTCTAATAGTTTAAAATTCTCTAGTAACGGAGAAATCATTTATGTTAGAAACTAGCTCAAAGAAGGCCACGAAAGGCCTCCCAAGGCCTCTTCTTATGAGACGATGAACGAGGGCCCGCTTAACTTCGCCACTGATTACATAAAACAAATGACGGAAATTAACTATGGTAAAATGTATTATTTAGCGAAAAGGCTAATGAAGTATTTATTAAATGTTTGCGGATCAATCAGGGACTCTTGTCGAATCTAATCACTTATTTTTTAAGTTTACTCTCCACTTTCATATTTGTTGCTTTGCTTAATATTTTTATGAACAACAAATATTATGCGACTTTGGTACATTTAAACCCATTTTGAAGGTACGCAGTTCTATGTTCCTTTTCGAGTTGGAGGAACGATTAGATAAGTTGTGAACAGAGTGCCTTAACACTAGGTAGTGTTAAGGCACTCTGACTTTAAGACATTGCGTATTAAGTAGAGGAATTCAACGCCGCGCTTTATCTTATAGTGGTAAAGATTTTTCGCGTTTACACAGAATTATACAATAGAAAATAATATATGTATATTATATATACAAAAACAATATAACAAAATAGAATCCATAGTGAAGGAGAATAATATTATAGATGTAAAAATATCACATGCAATTTAATAGATGAAATTAAAATAAATATTTTTTACTTAAATATCAAAGACTACACAATATTTCAATATAAACTGTACGTGACGTGATTAGAGAAAAATGTCCAATATAAGCGTGACTTATACAGTAGGTAATGGTTACAAATTATCATATTATTACGTATACTTTGCGTATATTCTCTCGAACATCTTGGCAAGCTAGATTAGGCAATTGGGCATCTTATATACCAACAAAATCACTAGATATGGAAAATATATATTTTGGTTTATTTGTAAAGACATAGATAAGTTATTATTATTTAATTTCAAAACTAAAAGAAAAATAAAAATTATGAAGAACTTCAATAGGTTATTTTAAACTTTTCTCACAATTAGACCTTTGTATTATATATTTTAATATTATGAATTATAGTAGCAGAAAATTTTGCATGCATATACTTACTTACTTACTTAACTTCACGCTTTATCCCTAGCGGGGTAGTCTGGGAGGACGGACCGCCAAACGCTACGGTCCCTGCATACGTCTTTCGCCTCGTCCACAGTCATTCTCCATGCATGTCCTCTTCATGCATGCCCTCCGAGGGGCCCTCATGCTTTTTACGTGACCTTCCTCCAGTATCATTGAAACTGTGTTCTCGAAGGTCAACCGAGGTCTCCCCTTACCTCCCTTGCCGCTCACCTTTCCTTCATATATCTTTCGCGTATGTATACAATATATCTATATATAAATACGTGAAGCAAAAACTTTGCACCCATTTTTACGAAAATTATGCGGACAGAGGTGCATGAAACTTGGCACACTTATAGTTTATATAGCGAAAGAGTGCATAATTATAATTTCTTTTCAAAATAATGCATAAAAAATATATTAAATCAATAAAATAAATGTTACACACACTACCAAGACTTTCACATACATGTTTACTCGTATATAAAGTGACACATACATTGCTAAAGATAACGCGTTGTTAACGCGTTAACAGGGACACTAGTTATAAAAAATAGTTCTCCACCAATAGATAAAAATAACAAAATAAATCAATATTATAATTAATGTTGTTATTAAAATAATTTATCTTACAATAAATGCTTTAAGTAATAATATATAAAAGAGCAGCTATTAATCGTTGACGATCAAACCATCTTTGTCATAACCAGTCGTAATATCCGCAAAATCCTTTGTTCCATTCTTAGATGGCTAAAATACAAATTGATTGTATAAATTACTTGTCACTCTAAAGAGGTTGATTAATTGGAGGCGATTGAAAACAATATTTATTAATTTTTCCTTTAAGGATATTATTGAGACAGTTTTAAATATAACTCCTAGATCGAGTTCCTGGAATATAATGGAAAAATATAAATTCAATAACTTTTTCAAATTTATTTTATGCAAGATTCCGTCGTTATATGTACAACAACAAGACAAAAGTTATTTATCATGATGCTATTTATAACATATTCCACAGAAAATGTTACCTGTTTTTCTTGTAAAAAGTCATTTATTTGGATTTTTAAAGCATTACTAAAGCATACATTTATTTGTCATTAAGTAACCAATATCTATAAATATACAGTTTCTATTCTGTCTTTAAACCTGTTATATCAACAGCCACTGTACCACGATAGTTTCATAATATCGCTAGTACTAACGCGGTCTTTCCATTAGCCTTAAGATACTCTGAGATCTGTTGATTCGTACTTAAGTACTAAAACCCGCATCCCGCTCATTGGTTCCGTGTAAACACTTCACTAAACTGCTTTAAGCTTAAAACAATATTGTAATCTAATCGTTATATTAAGTGATAGTCTATTTCACCGTTCTTCTTGCTTACCGCCTGCTGAATATTGATGACACTGAAGCAATTTATACGTTATGCATAAATAATGGAGAAAATATGGGTCTTACTCCGGCACTGATAAATATTGACATAAAAGATTAAGGAGAGGATCTTATTTATGAATGGATTTAGGACTAATTGCTTTTACTCAAAGATTAACCGAACGTAGATCTAATCGTGGTACTAATTTCTTTTTTATTATTATTTTGTCGAGGCGCAGAGGCACAAGCGTGCGACTGTAAACGCGAAAAAACGCGATAAAAACGTTGGTTTGATTCCCACTACAGGAAATGTATAAACTTTAGTATTTTTATTTCCTGGGTTTGGTAACAAGGTAAAGCGCGGCGTTGAGATCCGTCACTCATCACGCATTGCCTCATTTTGGCGGAAAGTGGGGAACGGAGTGTCTTAACAAGTTGGTTCTCAGGTTCACTCTGCCTACCCTGCTATATGCGAGATACAGAGTGAAGGTATAAAAAAATATTCTGTGAATATTTTCAATATTTTCGTGTTGTAAAGTTTTAGCTGGTTTTAGAAAAAAACCTTTTTGGTTATATCCAAAAATATTTTCAGTTATTTACATTTTAGAATATGTAACGTTTAAAATTTTCAATTTTAAAATCGCTCAGGCTATTGACTTTGACATTGGATCCATGTCGGTTGTCAATTTAAATTCACTAGGCGCAATGTGAATATGAGGCGCAATAGGGAAACTTGTGATTATAAGCGACATAGATTCAAATCCCATTTGAAGGTATAATTACAATATTCAAAATATTTTTATTTCCGCGCACGTCTTCAAAACTACAAATGTTTAACTAGCTTAAAAAAGTGAACCGTCAGGCAAGAAAATGGTAAACGGGACATGACAAAAATATCTCATACCACATTATCTCTAATAGTGAAACATGACTGGCAATACGTTTAACACTTCTAATGCCTTCATCACAATAAACGTTAAACAAAACTCAAGCTGCAATATAAAGTACATAATTAAAAATATTACATTTATAAAGTCGTATTAATTTACGAAATTGTTTGCCTCATTTTCGTTTTACAAGCGTGTAACGATTATTTTATTGGACGAATATGGTTCTTTGTTTGCTTTAATTAATATAAAACAAATGCTTAAATTTCAGCAAATGAAGAAAAAGTAATTCATTACATCATAGGGCACAATAGCTAGCTTCATAAATGCTATAATAATGAGATATGCTCACGTGTATTATGGCGTACAAAACAGTTTAATTAAAATAATCCTAAAATAATATTGGAGGAACATTTTGTGTGTTTTCGCAGCCCTAAAAAGGTTTAAGCGTCTTTAAAATAAAGGTTTTATTTTAATCTCTAATTTTGTATGTACGAAAAACCTCGTTTTCGCTTGTTTAAACCAACCCAGTAGTACCATGGATATGTATACAAGTCGAAATGTAATTCATATAAGGGCAGTGAAATTTACCCAACGAAATTTAAATTATAACAAAGATTTCATTTCATCTCGTGAGAAAGATAATTGCTATAATTGTTTAATACCTATTTTTGATGCACAAGGTTACTATGAAGCCATTTGTCATGTACAGATCTGACTGAATTGTCCTATCAGTTTATCATCATCAATAATATTATATTATTAAATTAAATGCCAATAATCAAGTTAAAAAATATATGAAATAACTTCCAATATGCATATTGAGAATTTACAAAAGAGGAGGTTCCTAATTCAGCTGTACTTTGTTTCATTTAAATTTCATTAGGACCTGATGAGAAGTTTTTGAGCTATTCGTAATAATTTTACTTTAATGCCAATACATTTTATTTGAAGTCGGGTGTTTTTGTTACAATTTCAATTGTTTTTAGTTAGTTAATAACCGTAATTACATATAGACCAAAAAAATTGTACACTTAAAAGAAAAGGAAATTAGAGTTAGTATGAACACCCTAAGCTGCAAAAACGGATTCTAAATGGCGCGGCGTGGTAAGCTTTCCATTATACTCTTATGTAATAGACTTTTAGCATAATTATTTCAGTTCTCACTTGAAATTACTAAAAAATCCTTTTTATTACAATGATAACACTTTTTATCCAAAAGCCCTTAAATGTTCTTTTTGAATAAAGTGTCAATTCTATAATTTGTATATTACAAGTACCACCTGTCATGGCACAGAGGCATAAGCGTGCGACTGTAAACGTGACAGGTTGTGGGTTCGATCACCACTCCAGGAAATGGAATTTTTCATTTCCTGGGTTTGGTAACAAAGCAAAGCGCGGCGTTGAGTTAACGCCACTACTCAACATGCAAAGCCTCAATTCGGCGGAAAGTAGGGAACGGAGTACCTTAACACTAGGTTCCCTCTGCCTACCCTGCTATATGCGGGATACAACGTGAAGCTATGTATATATGTATGTACAAATACAATTACAGGTTTGTAATTTTTTAAATGTTTATTTAGGAGCATTGCAAAGTGAAAATTGTGTCACTTTTAGTATCTATTAAAGGAAATACGGTGCGCAATTATGACTTTTCTTTCTTAAGATCTTTAAGATTCTCAAATTGATGCAGATAATTTGGCCACTTTATTGTATGTAACCTTTTAAAGCATGTAGACAAAGATTACTGAATAATAAATTTTGATACTTGAAATATTTCACCAAATAATATTTTCCATTTTGTGATATCTATATATTAATACGTGAAGCAAAAACTTTGGACCCCTTTTTACGAAAATTACGCAGACGAAGGAGCATGAAATTTGGCACACTTATAGTTTATATAGAGAAGGAGTGCATAATGATAACATTTTTTTTTAAATAATACATAAAAAGTATATAAAAATAATAAAATGAATTTTACACACACTACCATGGTTTGACATCCATGTTTATATAAAGTTACATATACATACATTGCTAAAGACAACGCGTCACCAGGGACTCTAGTATTAGAAAATATTTAAAGATGTTCATTAATTTATGACGTCGAATGTGTAGCTTATAATATACATGAAGTTATAAAATAATAATTTGTGTATGCTTTATATAATCCTTTCATATACTCGTATAAGGATTGTTTTCTATCAATATTGTATAAGTTAGTAAACACACCAAACTATAATACGCTCAATCGTATTTAAATCAGGGGCATGGCAGCGTCTTGGGAAATTTCCTTCAGCAAACATACTTAACTTTGTTTTCCTAATAAGGAAGCTTTTTACGCAGTCCATATAAAAAAAAACTCTGGCCCATATGACACCATTACGAAGACAGTACTCCATAATGGAAATTTGCATACGCACCTTAAAATTTTATTCATAAGGAGAAAATTGTTTCACTTTGGCCGCATAATCAAGTAAAAATCGAATTACAGCACCCTGTTTGTTACGTTTAACTTTTAATTTCGTTTGACCTTAAATACGAATACAAAAAAATATATTTTTAACGGATATATCGGTTACGTGTATTTTCATATGAATTATGTATATTTCAATTGAACGTGGAGTTCAATGTACAAAGCAAGTATAACAGATACGATACAATACATATATGTATATATTTTTATAATTTTCCATCCACTACATGTTTTCATTTATATATTCAACATTTTCGTCTATCTTACAGCTGGAGCAACAACAATACAATTTTATTTTTATTAAATTAAACTATATTGTGATTTTTACAAGCGTGTGTATATTTTTTAGTTTTACTAAATTATATTTTCATTATAAAATACTGGTGAAATATAACTAGCTTCTTTTTTAGCCCCGTATGCATAAAAGCATAATTTCTGTTCTACATACTTGTTCCATACTCTTTCAAATTTAAGTGAGGAATATATTTTTCACTAAACGGCTTCACTCGCAAGTAAATAACCTTAGAGAAGCGCAGGCAGACCACTAGAAATTTGTAAATATTACAGCTATTTCAGGTAGAAAGCAGCACTTGTCCTTTTAGAATTTTTATTTTATTTCTTTATTCTTCCATCTATTAAAGTAATTATCTTATTATATGATGTATAAACTGAGCTTAATTAGTTTAGTTTTGTATTGCATACATGCAAACATAGCTTCATGCTGTATCCCGCATATAGCAGGGTAGGTAGAAGGAACCTAGTGTTAAGACACTCCGTTCCCCACTTTCCGCCGAATTGAGGCATTGCGTGCTGAGTGGCGGAACTCAACGCCGGGCTTTGCTTAGTTACCAAACCAAAGAAATGAAAAATTACATTTCCTGGAGTGGGAATCGAACCAACAGCCTGTTGCGTTTACAGTCGCACACTTGTGTCTCTGCGCCACGACAAGCGTTAGTTTTGTATTGATATAGTTATTACAACTGAATTAAACTTATTTATTATTACGTTTGTATTGTAAATTATTTAAAATTTTGCCTTAAACCTTACAAATATAGATTTTTTCTCACATTAACCCAAATTTTTCGGGAATGATTATTAAATATTAATTAATTAACATTTCCTTTAACCATACACGTGACAAGAGTACAATTACTTATAAGATTAACCAAGAATAAATAAAAGCGTGTAACGCGTGTCCAGGATTGTAATTTAGATAACATTTACGACACTAAACGCCTTCGTCCGGAAGTACATCACAAATCTTCGCTAGGAAACGCTTACGCTTAAGGTGTATATATGTATTTTTAGATAAGCTTTAAAACAAATACATAATACAAATTACCCTAAACATTGGGTAAGGTAAGTAAAGTAGATATTTTCACAAAGAAAGAATTCATAGATCATTTTAAACGATGTTATTCCTTTTATCAACATTTTCTTGGGTAGTAATAACTTGAGTTTTATCCAGAAAAACGACTTTTCAGGTTTTGTCCTTAATAATATATAAAGCTTACAGCCTCATATATCAAAAATATTAGACAAAAAGTTTTAAGGTGGAGACGTAACGTATCCGTGCGTCTTTTATTACGGCAATTGCTATAGTTTTTTCTAACAAAGCAAAAGCTATTCTACTTTTAGTTATATAATGAAGAAATGTATGTCGTAAATTCTTATCATAGGTGACAACATTTTAAATATCTAAAAATGAAATAAATGTGTAGAGATATAAATATCTTAACATTGATAGCGACATGTAAAATATGTATTTAGCTACACAAGGAAAATTACTACTACTTCCTATATTATGATTTTTATTAATTCTTCTAATTAAATTATTTCAGGCGTTCATGTTTATCAATAACTACTATTCCTTTCATAGTTTACGTATCGTATGTATAAATAACAATTAAAAACCAATCAAGTAACAACGTCCCAAGTTTTAAAATTCAATGCTTTCATAATATTTTAAAGATAAAATCATTTTTATAAACGAATTTTAAATTCGCCCAATTACTTATTAATATGATAATTTACAATACATGTTTTACTTAAAATTACATATTTTTTTCTCTACATCAAATAAGTAAGATAAGATAAATATATACTTATCTATAAGAAAGTTAAGAAAGTGGTTGTAAACACATAAAAGTTCATTTAAAATAAATAACGAAAAGAAATGTATATTTCTTTGAAACATTTCTCCGTAGGCTTTTTATCTTTAAAACTTTTCCATCGCAACAACATTTGTACTTTTGTATACAAGTAGGTACACTTTATTTTATAGTAAAGGACTGAGTAAGATTTTAGATAAATAGAGAATTGTAGAGTAAAGTTATTCGAAATAAACATAGTCAAAAAGTTTATATATAAGAAATATGATAATATTTTGACAGAAAAAGGAAATCGATTTGAAATAAAATGCAATAAAAAGTTAAATTATTACGAATAACTCAAAAACTACTCGTCAGATATTGACTAAATTTAAATAGGACTACATTAGAAACATTAGCTATCATATAAGAAAGAATCATAAATATTAGTTCACCCAGTAAAAAGTTATGAGGCAGCACATATAAAAATGACACAATCAAATGAAGACATCCTATTTTTTTGGAACTTGGTTAAAAAAAAGAAATATAGTATATTATAATAAACAAGACTTGAACCCACAACACATTGATAATATTTGAAGAACTCTACCACAATATAGTTCTTCGATACAAAAAGACAACAGGCTAAGGTTATATGAAAATAATACATACATTATATATGAATAAATCGAAGGTTAAGGAATAATAGGAAGATGATTAATATTATAGATAAAAACCAATACAAAGAAATGAATAATGAAGTTACAAATAATGACTCTTACGGTACATGTGTAGCAATAATTAATTAGTCATCTTAGGATTTTGTTTCTTACATCCATTCGACTAATAAATAATGCTATAACATTTCCCGTTCTGCTCGGAGACGATAAAGTGCCATCAGGGGCTAAAGTAAGAAATTTAGCTTAAAACGACTACGTTATTCGTTCTCGTATAATGTTAATAACTGCAGTAAACACTGAATCACAAACTCTAATCGAGTTGCCGCAGATGTCCTCGAGCTTCGTACTATTTTCATAAGGCATGACTTACATTCATAATCAATCCGCAGTGGTCTCTAAACACAATGCAGATGCATTCTGCATACAATTATGCAAGAAGGTCACATATTAATCATAAATGTAATAGTAAATACGGTATTTTTTAATATTGTCTTTGTTTTCTTACCAAAAATATATGTTATTTGAAAATATATATTTTTTTTATAACAGACCTAGGTCCGTTACGCCGAAATTACTTTATTAAACAAATTAACAGTAATTTGAAGAAAATGTATTGAAACTTCGGCGTTGGGTTCCGCCTTTCAGCACGCAATGCTTTAATTCGGTGGAAAGTGGGGAACGGAAATGTTAAAGAGAACGGAGTGTCTTAACACTAAGTTCCTGGTTTCCTCTGCCTGCTACGTGCGGGATACAGCGTGAAGTTATAAAAAATATTGAAACTTCAGGTGGTACTAAGTTTTGCTTTATAAAAGAAACGCTATTTACATGGCTCTTACAGTTTAATCCACCGCAGCAAGGTTTTTCTCGAATAACAACTAACTAAGGAGGACTAGAGAGACAAAAGATAAAGTAAAATATCGAACCCGAGAATAAAATTAACTTTGAAGACAATGATTGTTCTTTTATAAAGGAAAAAATAAAGATACATATTGTGCTGGTCAAGATTACAATATATTTTTAATTATATTAGTGTCCCCATTGACGCGTTAACAACGCGTTGACTTTAGCAATGTATATAAGCATGCATGTCAAACCATGGTAGTGTGTGTAACACTTATTTTGTTAATTTAATATACCTTTAATACATTATTTTTAAAAAATGTTAGCATTCTGCACTCCTTCTCTATATAAACTATAATTGTGCCAAATTTCATGCTCCTCCGTCCGCGTAATTTTTGTAAAATGGGATTCAAAATTTTTGCTTCACGTATTTATATATTGATGCTGCTATAACAAAAATTAAGCTTGACTCTAGTTTCATGTCGACACAATATCGAACGACATATTATCAAATCTAAATTTGTTGTGTTCAGAGTTAAATTATTCAAATAGAGCATCAGTTCTAAAAGTATAAAAGTATACATTTATCACTTCATGTAAAATTTTTCAAGGATTTGCAAATTTTAAAATACAAATAGAAGTTTTTTAACTGTAATTCGTACCTCATAGTTATACTAACTGTGTAAACTGAGCTGAAATATTATAATTAATTTTATAATAATTTGTAATATTAAGCGCATTTGGCAAAGTAGTGTAATTGATTATGCACTATGCTCATAACTCAAATTTCAATAGATTATTTTTAAATTGTAAACAATTCCCAATTTTCAAAAAACTGATACAAGTTCTGAGTTCATAATATCGCATAACCAAAAAGTGCATATGCATAACATATAAAAATAAGATCAAATCTCAGGAGCTATAGAATATTTACATCCTTAGAAATGCAGTACCAAAATTGGCTCAACAATGAAATGCGCAATGCTTATATAATGAATAGAATAGAACAGGGAATATACATCCGATCGTTCATGCATATTTCTTAATACATTTATGCATTTTTAAGTGTATATAAAAAATATAAATACAAAAAACATCTTTTAGATATTATTCATTTAAATTTTTAGCAAATTATAAATGAAAATTTGAAATTTCCACAATATTCCTTGAAGCCAATTGTGAGTTCTTGTTAGTTGCAATACAAATTGCCTTTATCCAATATAATAGTAATTCTAATAAGGACATGAGTTTCTTCTAATGCTCTGTTTATAGACAATCGAGATTGAAGACAGGCTGCGGTTAAACTGGGTGGAGTCGGCTTTGAATACCGATGACGGCGCAACTACGCTTCTCGTTTCAATCTCTACTCTATGCATAAGTAATGTGAAAAGTATGGAGATACCGCTCCTATGCGGAATACATCCTCCTCTAAAATATTATTGTGTATTTTTATGGTAACAACTTGTTATTTGTTCCCAGTAGGCATCTTACGAGTAATATATCGTATTCATAATATTTGACTAGAGGATAAAGCATACGGGATATAATAAATGAAATGTCATAGGAGTTATTGTAAAAACTTGCACGTTAAATTTACTAATTGGTTCAGTTTACTTATTGAGTTAGCTTCATGCTTAATTTAAGTAATGTAAAATATCTTTATTAAAAAGTCACGTAAATTGACAAAAATAAATTGGAGATAAAACAAGTGATTAATTTTTTAAATTATTTTCTAGAAGTTCGCTGATTACATTTTATAGAGTACGTATGTAATTAATAACAATATTGTTCCTTTGTCATAATCCATAAATTGAAAAATACAAGGCAAGAGTTGTCAGATGAACTTGCTGGCCAAAACTTTGACCAGGTTTATTAGATGTTCGACCTCTTTGTTTGCAGTAACAGATATGCACAGCAGCGCCTAAACCAATAAACATTTTTTTTTTGATAAAATTTCATTATATTTTTATTATAATTACTAAATACTTAATGTTCTATTAAAGTGAAATTACGACGGTCGCTACGGCCGAATTGATAACCTTCTTTGAAAATAGTTAAAAATCTTAATACATTTTCATCTTCAGATCTGTTCAATAGCTTTTGCGTGAAAGTATAACAAACCTCTCATCTATACAGACATCCTTATAAGCTTTCACATTTATAAATATAAGCAGTTAGCATATATAGAGACAGCCAAAAGCTAATATATATTTAACGTATCTAAATATTTAGTATCGTCAATATGTACTAAAATTCAGCTGGGTTAGTCATTTCGCCAAAATATAGCTGAAACGAAGTTATTTCAAAAATCATATCAAAAGCATTATAATCGTTTGTCGCCATAATGTTTATAAGGCAGACAATGGGCTGTAATTCACTTTAAACTCCTATTCGATACACTGAAAACGTCACGAGCAAAACGCGTCGAAATATTGCCGAAGCGAAGCATTATCGCCTTTACTGTATGGATTTTAAGAACTTCGATTTACATAGAGAATTGTATAAGACATTTTCATACAACAATATGAGTGAGCATGTGGATAAACGAGCGGTTGGCGTGGGTAGTGTCTATTCCAACTGCGGCAGTAACTGGCCGATTATCCTATTTGGGGAACGAACAGGCGTGACTCATATCATATTTTTCATATTAGCTAACTTTCAACATATTGCTTTGGAGACAAAATAGAGTTCGTTTGTTATTTTATTATGCTTAAGATAAATTTGTAGAATTTTAGAGGTTTTCGGAATGAATGTTTTAGATTTACATATGAAATATATGTACATATGAAATATATGTACATATGAAATATATATAACTATATACATATATTTGGAGGATATCGTGGCTTAGTAGGACATTGCCAACCGTTACTACAACTGTATATGCGCTGATTGTGGGTTCGATCCTGAAGGATTTTAATATAATTTTTATTTTTTTGCTCTGAAAAAGCGCGGCGTTAAATTCCATAACATATAAATCGCAACGCCGAAATTCGAGCGAAAAATAAAGAATGCTTGTTTGTACAGTATAGTTATATTCTACAATTGATGTTATTTTTAAAAATACAATTCATCTTCATGGCAGTCACCGTTTATTTGCTAAAAACAAAGCACATCCGCTTATAGAAAGATAAAAAAATACAAAAGCTCGCATTTATTTAGAAATTAAGTCGTACATTGTTTTGTTTTGCCTAAATGACAGTCTCGGCAGTTTTTAAAAGCTTCGAATACTCAAATCTGTATTTAAAGTGGCTGAATGTAAAATTAGGAAAAACGCATAAATATTCAACAAGACTATATAAATAAAGTAAGTTTGGGCCATTTATTCCGATACACCAGGATTCTGTGCAGAGACTGGAAAAGTTAGGCGGGAACGGGATTTCCTAATGCGATTTTAATTCCTTCTTCCCGCGACGAAGAGGGTAATTTCAATAAAAAAAACAAACTCTAGAGATATTTTCTACCAATAAAGCGACAAGCGGTTGGTATAGCGTGATCTGTCATTTAGATATAATAGCTTTTCTAAGTACTTAGTAATTTAAGAATATATCTTATTGATGCAATTAGTCGGTAATTAGGTTAAATATTTTTTGGAAGTATAAGAAATATAACTAAGGAATTCATTAATATCTACAAAAAAGTCCAGAGTTTTAATACAGTTTCTTTGAAAAAGGAAAAAGGTTTTGATATTACAAAGGATAAAAACAGAGTTAATTTTATATTTTAAACGGTCTGATATTGTATTGTAATAAATACATAAAAGTTTGTTTTACTTAGAAAAACTCGTAAAACACACGTCTAATGTGTGAATATATTTTTGTAGTCATATATACCATTCACATACGAGTACATACACAGCTTCACGCACTATCCCGCCTATAGCATGGTAGGCAGAGGGGACCTAGTGTTACACTCCGTTCCCCACTTTCCGCCGAATGGAGACATTGCGTCCTGAGTGGCGGAACTCAACGCCGCGCTTTGCCTTGTTACCAAACCCAGGAAATGAAAATTCCATTTCCTGGAGTGGGAATCGAAGCCACAACCTGTCACGTTTACCGTCGCACGCTTTACAATTATGTCCGTGTAAAAATTTCGAACTTAGCGGAAAATAAAGACAATAATCACAAAACATTTAAAAAAAGACACACTTAAAATGATTATCTATATCTTAGTTATTCTCGATAGGACATCAGATTGATGCTATACGTAAAATGTTTTATCATCGGGTTTTCATCGCCGTTTCAGATTTCAAGCAAATTCAACTATAAGAAGTAGGACGGATACGATAGAAGATAAATAGGTCCAGATGATGAAGACGTGTTAAAAATTAACCCTATTTCAACTACGTTCAAAACATAATATAATAAACCTAAATTGAAAGTTAACGAAAATTTAAGCCTGAATACTGAAAGCATTCCAAGGATACGTTTTCATTAAGATATTCTGTACGGTACGATCTGTGCTGATCTTAATATAATTTTGATATAATATAAAGGAAACATAGCTAAAGCTAACATTAATCTATACGAGTATAAATATATATAAAAGGGCTTGTCTGGCTTGTGAAACTACTGACCACAGAAAGCTGAAATTTTGTATGGGCAATATAAGAGAGCACTAAGAGAGAATTTTTCTAAATTCCTATATAAACTTGAAAAGGCAATTCACACAGTCCAGATAAGAGAAGTTACCAGATACACTTAGCGTATTAATAGAACTAAGAGTTTTGGAAGCATTACGTTTCATATTTCTTTATTTCCAACAATTTTTACTTTAAGACAAATAATCGTAAAAAAATTCCATTCATAAAAATAATATTTTGCATACATATTCTTTATCACTTTTATCTACAATAGAATGAGTTTAAAGATCATTAGTTGCACTGGTAATTTGTGGAGTTGTTTGTTGAAGGGCTTAACCCAGCGCAATTTAAGTGTAACTTAGCTAACGATGCATGTGTTTATTCATGCATCTGGTACAAGATATACGTATGTATATATATTTATGACACGTACCATGCTATTTTTATTTTATATTACACTGAGTTTTTATTTAATTTCCTTGTTGATCTAGAGAAGGATTATCTATTATGTATCTATATAAAAAGCTTGCATTACTAAATGCCTGGCAGACAATGTACAGTCGAAAGTTCTGTACATAGAAAGCTGAAATTTTGCGTGTAGACTCCAAGGAAAGTATAGAGAAGCACTAACTCTCATAGTTTAGATTTTACAAAATTCCTACGTAAATGAGAAAAAAGACCATTTTTAAAGATAATTTTAGCTTTCGAATCGATCCGATTTTTAATTTGAAGTAAAATGTTAAGTAATGGTAATAAAAGCCAGCTACTATACTCTGAAACCTTAATTAAATTAGCTAATTATTATTAATTAATTGATACCTTACATTATATGAAAACGATCATAACTAACTTGACACAAGTATCTGCTTTGCAAAATTCCGAATCAATGCCACCTGTATTAGTACCAGGCGTGAATATGTTGATATATCTATTTGAATGTTTAACTTTTTTATATACATTACTTAAAATTGCTTTGTTAACACCTGTCGTGGCGCAGAGGAGCCGAAGCATGAGACTGTAAACGCGACAGGTTGTGGGTTCGATTCCCGCTCCTTGAAATGAAATAATATTTAGTATTTTTATTTCCCGGGTTTGGTAACAAGTTTGGTAACAAGGTAGGTAAGGTAACAAAGCGCGGCATTGAGTTCCGCCACTCAGCACGCAATGCCTTAATTCGGCCTAAAGTGGGGAACGGAGCGTTGCGTTGTTGGAACGGAACTTAACACTAGCATCCCTTTGCCTACCCTGTTATATGCGGGATACAGCGTGAAGTAGATGTATGTATGTAAAATTTCTTTCTTTTTATATGCTTAATTACAAATTTTCAAAGCAAGTTAAACATTCAATTATTTAAGTAGAGACCAAAAAAAGTAAAGTTAAATTTATAATAATAACTGAAAAACTATTCGTTAACTTAGTAAAAAATTATGCGATAATATACACAAATAATAAAGGCGTATTAAAAAAATACAGTCCAATTTGAATCACTTTTTTTTAAGTCGTTTAACAAAATTTACAAGTAAAACTTAACCTTACTTTTCAGTACAGGCATTTCCTGAAAAGTATGCATTTTAAATCTATCAATATATTCCCCCCTGGAATGAATATAAAAATAAAGTTGCGACACACAATATATAATTATCTAGTGCAGGAAGTTTTATTACTGCGCCAATGTACCCACTTTATAGTTTGATAGCTATTTCCAACATCACATGCATATATATGATATTATAGAACATACAACTTCCTGTTTCATCTCACATTGGGGTAGTCAGAGATAACCTCATGTTAAGACACTCTGTTTGTCTCTCTCTGCCCGAATTGCGTCTTAAGTGGCGAAACCCAACGCAACACTTTGTCTTGCTAGAGCGGAGATAAACTTAAAACTTATTTAATGAGATTTTTGATTTTGCGATTTTCGATATAAACGACACAAATATAAATTAAGTTATTTTAACCTAATCCGGTAAATCATTGTGTATATTTTAACTTGTGATATAATATATACATACAATTAAGTCACTTATAAAAAAATATAAAATTCAATAAAACAAAATTCTTTATAGACAATATTTAGATAAATATTTATTTACAAGAAAAACTAATAAAACTAAACAAATTATGCAATGTTGGCACTTTGTTACTACAGATAAAAAAAAACCCACTGTTTTCACCTGAATTTATTTAAAATTATCATAACTGCTATTATATTTCACTTTTAGAACCTGTAGCACAAGTTTATATACACATATTTGAAAATACATTTTATTTGTGTATTTGACAGGTAGAGTACAATACACGCAAGGCTTCAAGGAGCAAAAAGGGAATTGAGGGCTACATTACAAGATTTGGGGAACGGAGTGTCTTAACACCAGGTTCTTAGGTTCCCTCTGCCTACCCTGCTATATACGGGTACAGCGGGAAATTTTAAAAAAAATATATTAGATTCCCACTACCTACCCCGCAGTGCATAAATAAGAAAAAATATATAATATATTTTCACATTACCATCATAAATATAACTTAACTGTAATAAAATCAGCTCAGTTAAATCACATTAAAGTAAACCTGTCACAATAAATAACATTTTTTATAACGAACGCTGAAACTCTCAAAGGGCGCGTGGTATGTTAAATAATGTTATTCCACCAAAAGTAAGAGGCCCGTGGTTTGACACTCCTGCATTTTTAAGTACATGAAATACGTGACATTTCTTTAGCACTTATTTCTTGAACTGTGATGTCAATGGACAACTTAATGTGAGAAGGTCGGCGCGCACTTCATTTGTTTTGTCTCACTCTCGAACACTGTCGATGGGCATTTATACTCATTAGATATGTTATTTACATTGAGTTTAAGTAATTAGCATGTTGCTCGATATTTTAATATAATATTTATCTAAAATATTGTAAAAATTAGTAAAGTATTTACGATGCTATGAAGCTCTTAGACTCATTGAAATTCTCGCCATACAAAATAAACACACTTTTAATTAATAATTCATTTAAAGCTTTTTAACAATATTTAAAATGTTATTCATATTATAGTGAAAATGAATATCAAAACTCTACAGGACTCAATCTCGTGACTTGGAATTTAGCCAGTTAAGCTAAAGGTTTTCACCTCACCACATTAAATATACAAAGGCTTTATTATATTTGTATGGAGTTTTACTATTTTTACAATAGTAAAACAATATAAGTGAATATAAGAGTGGGATATATATAATCTTATAGTCATTTCACTTAACAACTACTGCATATTAATCGTACTAGTTACTGCATACAGCTTAAAACTGAATTTCACTTGGAACGCGTACATTAGAATTAAACTTCTCTCTCTGGTCAACACAGACAAAATGTGGTAGTGAATTGTATAAAATACATAATGATTTTGTCCCTCTTCCACAAAAAACTACATGTTAAATAATTTTAAAAAACTTGACTGGATGAGCATTGTATTTATTATTGAAATTAGTAACTCTAAGCCCTTGATTACCACATCTAACTTGGATACAATAGTTTTACAAGATGATCGTATCTCAGCCCTAGTAATTGTAAAATTTGCCGAATTTCCTTAATTTATTTGCAATTACTGCCTACGCCAATTATACTGCTATATTTGCAGTCTGATATCATATTACATTATATACCCGGTATCACAATTCAGTATAATATAGATTAATACAGGGGTGATAGTATATGCTACTAATATTATAATTGCGAAAATTTGTAAGGATCGATCGATATTTATTATTTTTTACGCAAACTACTAGACGATGATCTAGATTAAGCTTTACTATAGCATGGCTTAGGCTAATTAATAAAGAACTTATGTGATTGGACATAATACAATATTTTTTTTATTTCAACAACTTTTCTTCCTCGCCGTATTTTTCTAGACAAAATGAGTGCCACGAGATATATAATCATAAAACAAAGTGGATGATAAGGATCACGAGATGTTTATGTAAACTAATCCTATATCGATAATCTGATATAGCGAGCTTCTATCAATAATATTGTGAAACGTTATAATTATATATCTTAGGTATTACTTTTCTAAATAAAGATACTCTGAAGCAATACGACTTGCTTTTACTACTTGAAACATGTAAATACTTCCCTTGATACTTTGTGATTCCTTCGAGTATCACGGAAAATATAATATTTAAAAATATTAGAAATTAAATTGCCTTTAAGCAGCTTCCGCAATGAACATATTCTTTGTCATTATGTTAAACATCGAATAAATATATAAATATTACATAATAACAACAAAGAGGCCATCGTGACGCAGTAGGCTACCCTACTGAGTGTAAACAAAATAACATAATATGTTGTAGACTCACTTCTCACTCTGTGATCGGAGTGATTATATTTAGGTTATTTTTATTTCTTCGCTGCTAACACAAAACACGACGTTGAGTTCTGCTACTCAACATTCAATGTCTCAGTTTTGAACGGAAAGTGGAGAAAAGAGTACTTTGATATTAAGTTCTCTATAATACCTTGCTATGCGGTAAAAGAGTATATCTGCTAACCTCACATAATATATCTTGTCTCTTGAATTGATGATGTTTATAAACTGGATTCAAAATTGTAATTTAGTAGAAGAAAGTACTTTATGGAATCTTTAAAATTAATAATATGCTATAGGTATATATAAGTTCAAAGTCATGGCGATCTTTCACATGGGTTCGTACGAAATCCCACTGCACGTGCAATTTGACAAGTTTCAATTGAGAAGCACTATAATATAGCAGCTTTGTACTTCGGAACAATTCAAATTTCAATAAACACATACCTTGATTCTATACTATGAAGTGGAATCAGAGTTCAAACTACGCAAATTAATCCGATAAAGAGTTAAATAATAAATATTAATACGAAGAATCTTATTTTTTCCTATGATTTGTTTTTTATCTCTTAGTATATTGAATAAATGACAGAGACAATTTAGACGGAGTGGACAACGTGACGATTCCAGTCCCTACCGGAATAATACATATATTTAACTGAAAGTATCATATAATTAAACAAAATCCGAAATTAGGTTCTTAGAAAAGGTGAAAATCGTAATGATTTATCATCAATTTTTCTTGCTTAACTGCATTAAATGCAGGTGACGCATGAAATAAAAATATAAATGAACAGTAAATATTACAAGAGTGAATGTATAATATTAAGTACCTTTAGAAAGCAACACCACTGTGAACACGAGTGCACGCACGTGCCATAAGGACCCCATACTGTCACTGCAACTGCCACCCGCGGGAACACACGCTGAGATTGTTCATCTCATTACCCTGAAAAGATTATGATAATTTGAATTATTTTATATTATTTCATTATCTAAATAGAAATGGTAAGTATATTGTAGACATAAAGAAGCTACCACGGTGATTTTTTTCTAATATATATTAACAAGGCAAAGCGCGGCGTTTAGTTCTTCCTTTTAGCAGGCAATGCCTCAATTCGGCGGAAAACGAGGAGCTCTTAAGTTAGAAAGTCTCAATAGAACAGAGCGTCTTGACACTAGGTTCTCAGGTTCCCTCTGCCTATCCTGCTATATCCCTCTAATTTACAAAAATAAATCGTATAAAAATAAAATAAATATTCATTAATAATACCAGCTCCGTTTTAATTATTTTAAGTAAATGATATATAATTTAATTTATATTTTCACACACACGAAAGATATCTTATATAATATGATTCTACAGCAGTCAGCATTGGTTTTCCTCCATATTGAACTATTTGCTGAAAACAGTTCTAAGTTCCTTGAATAGGTACTCCTACAGAGTTAATATTAACACACGGAAACGACTTCTCTAACTTTGTGTATGTATCGATATAAATTATTATCTTCCAATATTCTATTGGTAGTACTAAGTACTGTAATAACATTATAATAATACTTATACACATTTTGATTAGAATAATATATATTATAGATAATTCAAACATTAATAAAAAATAAAACAGATTCTAAATAAAATGCACTGAAAAGTAAAATTATTACGAATAACTCAAAAACTAGTCATCAGATCGTAACTAAATTTAAATGGGGCCTCATCGTGAGCATTACCTATCACATAAAAAAAGATTCCTCTAAATTGGTCCACCCAGTAAAAATTATGCGGTAACATACATAAAATATATTGTCTGATTGAGAACCTCCTCTTTTGAAAATGATTAAAATAAAAAAAATAAAATCTAGTAGAAAAGGGAAGAAAAACTCGTATTGAATAAATAATTTTTATTTTTCTGTGTTGAATAAAAAAATTAGTGAATATAAACATATATAAAGCAAAATAATTTAAAATCACATGCTTGAAATTATTGTGTCACTTAACAACCAGTGTAATCATAATGATAATTATGATTACACTGGTTGTTAAGTGACACAAATGATGATAATGATGTATTGTCATCGAGTTTGACCAAATGTGCAAATCTTCAATTAAATTGATGGCAAAAAGTAGATAAAAATATCGTTAAACGATTTTCTTACACAGATTAATAGATACAGGTGAAAATAATAAAAAGTACTTCAGAAAACTAACAAATAATGTCAATAAAAAAGTTTACTGTACTCAATAGTAGAAGTTCTCCTAAGGAGTCCTCTCCGTGGATCATACTGCGTTATGGCTCTCTAGTGTAAAACGTGACACGTCACACACAGTTGGTAAAGAGCAAACTTCATAAATAAATCAAATTCACGTACATATTTCAATAGTTTTAGTACGATATGTTTTCGTATGTATAAATCAAGTATACTTACTTCCCACATGTTCAGAAATTTTATTATTAAAGATTTTTTTTGTAATTTTTTCAATATCATTTTACTAAAAGTTCTCGGTCATTCTAATTGTATTATCAGTTAATTTTAAGCGCGTATTTTGAGGTTGGACCACCTTCGTGGTATCATTTTAAATTCAGTTAGGATGATAGAGGAGTGGGGGCAGTGGAAGTGAACCTTAATGTGTATTTTAAAGACGCCCTTTAAAAACCCCTATACTTGGGTAAATCCCATGCACTCTCCAAGCTCCTCTCTCTGCAACGCAATCTGCACCGTAAATCTATGGGCTTCTAAAGAATGTCTTCTTAGTATATATGTATATCAACCTTAGAGTACGGTCACTATATAATAAACGAAGATATCTCAAGGTGAAAAATAATAAAAACAATCTGAAATGAGTATTATGTCAACAAGTTCCCTTTCTCGGAAGTACGAAAAGATAAATATAATATTTTCAAATAAATAGAGTACTTCTGAAAATTATAACTAAAAGACATTTCTTTCAGGGCAGATTATGTTACTCAAACATAATCAGTAACTATATAACTACATAAATTTGTGATGGAATATTTCTTCATAATCTAAAAGATAATAAACTTCAAGGTATTAAATTTCTAAATCAATAATGTGAAAATATTATTATAATTCAATAAACTTGGCCACTACTTTATGGTAACTATTCATTGCATTATCATTGCCCTTTTTAATTTTTATCACCTTCAAAAAGGGATGGTGTTCTCGATTCCATTGGATTTCTTTTGTGTGTGTTACATAACTTTTTCTCTTCTTGTGTTTTTTTTTATTACATCTGATGAATGGTTTTGGAGTAATTCATAATAATACACGCCTATACATTTTGTGCCTATATCAAGTCGAACTTTTTTATTACCATTATTCCATACCATATATTTAAAATTGTAATTACATTACTTATATTAAAATTAATTTTACACTATATATACTACATAGACACAGAACTTATATTGTGTTTCTTGAGAGAGTCTAATATTTCATAGTTGTCTAAAGCATTTACATGTACACGTGAAATTTATGGGCTTAATACTCACAAATATCACTTTATGTTTATAATCAAAATATTTCAACTGTCACCCTTTAAACTTACCTAAATTGTCATCAGAAAGGTAGGAGAGTGGAGAATGTAGAAAGTTATCGCTATCTATCCCTGTTTCCTCCGTACAGTATGAAAACGTTGCGTAAAAATAGTGAAAATACAGTTTCATGTTTTTTTTTTCCTATATAGAATAGGAGGCAAAGAGAACCCGTCTTTCAAGACAATTCGTATACTCTGGGCGGAAAGTCGGGAAATTTTGCGTTGAGTGATGGAACTCAACGCGGTACTTTATCTTTTTAGAGTTGGGAAAAAATAGTAACTAAAATATAATTTTTTCTTCGAGTGAGGTTCGAACTCACAACCATTGTGATCAGTCGGACGGCTGACCCATTGCTACACAATAGCCTCTAATAACAAAAAAAAGTATTAATATTTTATGTTCAATCCGAAATCAATAAAAGATTACCAAATCTATAAGAGCTGAGACACGCTCTTGAGAATTGCTTGCTTCACCCTTGAATGTAAATAAGCTTCCTAATTTTTTTAGAAGGCCCAAAATAAATATTCATCCAAATGGTAAAATTATTCGTTAAATTTATTTTGGGACTTTAAATAAACATTTAGAATCCGTTAACGTTTATCGCTTTATTCGCGAATTATTCCTCAAAATCATCTTGAAATCTAAACATATTAAGTAAACTAAATGTTACCTACGACCTATCGTGGCGCAGAGGCATAAACGTGCGACTGCAAATACGACAGGTTGTGGGTTCGATTCCCACTCCAGAAAATGTAAAAGTTTAGTATTTTCATTTTTTGGGTTTGGTAACAAGGCAACTGCCTCAATTCGGCGGAAATTGGGAAACGGAGTATCTTAACACTAGGTTCTAAGGTTCCCTCTGCCCTGTTATATGCGGGATACAGCGTGAAGCTAAAAAAAATGTTACCTTGTAAGGATTTTTTTTTCATATACATGAAACTAGAAAATTATTTATACAGAAAATATTATTAGAAGCTATGAATATAGCGATCATTTGGGAAAAAAGAACCTAGACAGGCAGAAATAATAACATATTTTAATGTCAATTTTAGAATAAAATTGTAATGTAAATATTATGTCAACTGACGTAATTCAATACAGAAATACAGAGTTATTTATTTTTTAGATCTACATAAACTTTAGTATACCTAAAAGTTATATTAGTTATAATAAAGAACTAAGATATTTTTTTAAATACGTATAAATAAAATAACTTTGAAAGCACGATTTGATCTTGCACTTCTTCGAATTCGTTCAAATGGAAACAGTCCAGCCTGTCTTAGATGGATTCCAAGAGGCACGGATTACTGCAAAGTCAATTTTTTATAATATTTTTCTTACACAGACTTATTGCGCAATAAGAAATTTAATAAGAAAAAATATCAGGTGAGATTATTACTAATTTAAATAACTCTAGATAAAAAAAGAAACCAGCTGTTACTGTAGTACTAAGTTCGCCGTTGGCTCTTAATTGGGGATTTTACGTTCATTAATCAAGGGGGAAGTTTTTTACGCCGACCGAAACAGTTTGACGGATGACGACTACGATGTGCATACGAAGTGCAACAGTAGTTAATCTAATAATATATTTGGTTAGTTAAAATATATTCAATCATGTTATAAATTATGTCAAACCAGCGTAAGTGTGGAAATTAATAATGAATCGTTTTCATTAACGTACTTAATTGGTACGTTATCCAATTTAATTTTAAATCTGAATAGCGTTCAACTATATAATTTTATTTGACAGCTCAATATGGGTAACGTCACTGGAGGTCGTCCGTTCGAGTTTTACATGTTTTTGCTCGTCGACGTAACAAACAATGTATCTAGTTCAAGTGTTATTGTCGATTTGCAAGTCATATTGTTATTCGTAAACTAAATACTGAAAGATGTTGTTCTATATTTTTTAATGCAATATACCAATGATGCTCATTAAATATTTTGCTATACTTAGACTTAGACTTAAAGTAATCAACATAAATTTTAGATTTTATTTTTCTTACCAGTCTAGTATAAGTCTAGAATCTTTTTATTTTTCATTCTCCCTCCATTTTACTTTCTATATTTTTACGTATAACATTTAAAGTACATAAGTAATTAAATTGTTTGAAATTTATAACTATTTTTTGCTAATTCTTTTTTTTTTTATTAAATCACTCATAGACTACCAGTAACTTGTATAGTCATTATATTTTTCAGAACAAAAAAAAGAGTATGATATTCAGTTTAATTAAAAGTTTTATTATAAAATAAAATGTTTTTATTTTTATTTTTTTTTAGCTTCACGCTGTGTCCCGTACGTAGCAGGGTAGACAGAGAGAACCAGAGAACCTAGTGTTAAGACATTCCGTTCTCTTTCAACAATTCCGTTTTCTACTTTTCGCCGGATTGAGACATGGCGTGCTGAGTAGCAGAACTCAACGCCGCGTTTTGCCTTGCCATTGCCAAGAAATGAAAGTACTAAATATTATTTAAAATTAGGAGACTTGGAGTGGGAATCGAACCCACAACCTGTCGCGATTACAGTCGCACGCTTGTGCCTCTGTGCCACGTTTATTTACTGCCTTATTTGATTTTGCAACAAATTTCCTATAAACCGGATACGGAAGGATGAAGATCGGATTGGAGTCAAATCTTCATAATGACAGTTAGTGATTTTACAATTACCGGCTTCCCTAAATTTACCGGCTTGCCTGACTTAAATTCTCACCCCTCGCCACTGTTAGACATGATATAATCGAGCGTACTTTATAACGTAGATGCAGATTCTATGCTTTCGCCATGCCAAATCTTATTCATTTCTATCGATAAAATGAGCGTAATTGGCATATAGAAGGACAGACAGATACACAAACGTATAAAAAATGTACAGAGTGCTTTTTTCGCTTCTGTATTAATATTTTTCTTATTTTTTGTGTAGAGAATAGACTTTTCTTTTATTATTTATAATTATAGAATAGATGTATTGTGCTGTCTACAGTTAGAATATCACACTACGCCACGATACCAGCAATTAAAAAAATATTAATATAATTATGAAGTAGCTACTTTTACTTTAGAAAATATAAGTAGTAAGTTTTGCAACATATGTATGTACTTCTATTATACATGAGCACATAAGAATGGTATAGGATAGGAAAATAGAATTATAGACACATATTACCCCATAGCAGTAATATAAAAAGCGAACATGAATATCCAATACATTTACAAAACATACTGTGAAAAAGAGCAAAAAATTTGATAATTTAAAAAGATAAAGGTTTTTGTTTATCATTTGATATTAACCAATTTTGATATTGCCTAAAAAGCTCGAACGAAATGCTCTTGAAAAACGGTCTATTTATATTTTACGCGCAATTTCCACGCTAATGAAATCCGATATGATTTATCCTTCAACCATTAAAGCTTTGATCACAGTATCATAAGCCGTTAATTCATAACATTACTTGAGCCTCTTGCAATCGTTTACAGACTTTATAACTTATACCTACATATATATTTTTAATTATATAAATGAGTAAATAAGTATATTATATTTATTTTCATTCATTCATAGCTTCACGCTCGCGTATAGCAGGGTAGGCGGAGGGAACCTAGTGTTAAGACACACCGTTACCCACTTTCCGCCGAATTTAGGCATTGCGTGCTGAGTGGCGGAACTCAACGCCGCGCTTTGTCTTCTTACCAAACCCAGGAAATGAAAGTTTTCATTTCCTGGCGTGGGAATCGAACTCACAACCTGTCGTTTTTACAGTCGCACGCTTGGGCCACTGCGCCACAGGCGTTAATATATAATAATATATTTATTTATAATGAATGAATATTTAATTATTATTTTCTGTAATAAAATTTTACGAAGCAGGTAGAGAGAATTTCTCTCCGTTCTCCGCTTTATATCCATTTTACCGGTACCGTGTCTAATCCATTCAACTGTACATCAGAAGATGCCTTATTGTATAAATTTATTGAGAGTAAATTGAATATTTAAAGTATTCAGTTAAAGTTAATAAAATACTTCAATATAAAGTAAAAAATTATCAAATTTCGTAAAGCAACACATCTAAAACATTTTTACTTTCTTTATTCGTAATACCTGTATAAAAATCTTCCGATATTCACTGAGTCCTTGATAGATAATGCACAACTGAAACTACTGACCGGAGAACGCTGAAATTTGGTGTATCGGTTTCTTGGAGAGTGTGGCCCTAATAAAGCATAACCCGAAATCTTTGTGGGAACAGAAAAAATCTGATTTTACGTTTTAAAGCCTAAATTACGGAAGATAGTAAAAAAATCATAAAGCAAAGGACATAAAGACCACGGAATCAAAATTACGAGCAATAATTCTAAAAAAATATTGCTAAATATACATAATAATTAATAATTATTAAAAGTGTATTTACGTAAATACTACACGGTGGTCGGTCCCGTCTATCACAGAAATGAGCTAACGCACTGAAGGCGTACAAAAATAAATAATTACGAGTATATCAGGCTCAACGCCGCGCGCCGGCTGCACAGTAACGTTGTGGTTTTCTTTTCTAAACATTGCATCCGCACCTTGACTTCCGATAAGAATAATTGAAAATATTAGAAAACAACTGGTTGAAGTCTTTTTCAGTGACTTTTAGCATTAAATATTTTGTGTTTATTCCATATATTTGTACTTTTACTAATAAGTAACGAGTTTATTAGTTGTAATGAATTAACCTAATTAGGGCATAGTGACGCAGTGAGACAGTGTGTCTCTATAAATACGATGGTTATAGACTCGGTTCCCACTCGAGGGAACGGATTATATTTAAAACATTTTCATTATTTAGCTCTGGTAAAACAAACTGCGCATCAACTTAGAAAGAAAGAGTATAACGGTGTGTCAAGATTCCAGGTTCTACCTCTAAGCTATACCATTGACTTTGCTATGCGGAAGAAAAGCATATATAAAAAACTAATTGTTTCAAATAGATACGTATTCAATTATAATTAAATTATTAATCAAATGCATATCACCAAAAACCACAATTAGGTATATTAGGAAAGCCATTGTCAATGACATGAATGAGTTTCAGATATTTAGATCTGTAGGAAAAAACAGGCTGCCGGACATACGAAAGCAATTTGGCCAAACTGAAAGTAAGAGTCCTGTAGCCAAATAATATTTTTTACTTTTATAATATCTTAATAATAATTTTCTTATTTGAAATATTTTAATATTTATTAATGTTTTTCTTATCAAATTATCATTTTAAGAAATAATCCTTGAGTAAGAACGCAAGAAAGGATAAGAGCTTATAGTTTAATAGGCTAGAGCGGTTCGTCAGTTTCCATCAGGCGCGGGTTTAAATCCTGCTACGTCAAATTTCCTTTTCATTTCTTAACTATTGTTTTATCTTGAGTGAGTAACAGTTTCGAGGTTCGATGATTTCATTTAACATTTAAATAAGATAAGCCGCGGAGTAAGGTTTTACCATCCGTTACTCGATGTGTGTAAAATGAACAACAGAGTGTTATTAAACTTGTTCTGCCCACCCCATATGAGATACATACTTTACTTTCACCTTTAACAGTTTTATGTATTTATGAGATACAAATCATCAATTATACATATATATTTACGCGACTGTCAGAAGAGGGCTGTTTTTCGCGCGTATCATGTATGTTTGTAATATTCTTTATTACCTCATATCTTCCAAACCCCTGGACCGATTTATATAATTAAGGTGACGTTAGATAGGTATTGATACTCCAAGTGTTCTTAGATATGTGACATCACTTTTATTTCAATATGGCGCCCTCTAGAGGCAATTATGTCATGAATAAAAATAAAAAAAATCGTTGATGGGTATCGTGTGGGATGTCAAATGAAAGGACTTAATTAGCACATTTCAAATATATAACACATAACTGGCTTTTATAGCTTACTTTATTTGCATTTGCTTCCTAAATTTGAAGAATTGGTTCAGTCGGGTTTTTTGTTCTTTGTAATTATGTGTGTTGACGCCCTTGCGCCTGTCGGCATCCTCTCAAGCAGCCAGTTAGTGCTTGCATTTCGCAGGGACTGAGCACCCTCTTCCCTCACCCCCCCGGTGTCGCTGTAAAGACCGCTAGGGTCAACAGCATGAGGATCATTCGAAAGAAAAAAAAATTATGTGTGTTATTTCCTAATATACATATTAATCGACAAGTACGTAAACTAAATTTTAACTCTTCTTTTTAACTTTTATAAAATTTCAATTAAATTTTCAAGTGTCGAATTATTTAAATTTTCTATTAAAAGAAGAATGTTCTTACCCTCTTCGTAATTAGATTCCTATTAAAAGGCTAAAAGAAAGCAAGATCGATCGGCTTAACCGCTTTGTCACGCTGCGACCTATTGTGTTCACTTTTTAGTATCTAGTAGAATATACTCTTAAGAAGCTTACCAGTTAAACTAGACTTTAGAATACATATAAATTTGAGTCCTAGACTATTTTATCATTAAATTATTATAAGATTTTAAGTACTAAGCATTCTGCGAGATAATTTTCAAAATATATATTAAGTAATCAATAAATCTCTTATTAAGTGTTATATAAAAATGTACAATTAAAAAAATTACATAATATATTAACCATTTCTATACGAACCATTTCAAATGAGATGCTGTAATCTCTCGTTCAATCGCTATTCTTTGAACAAAACAATCTACCTCTCATGAAATCAGTAGAAGAAATAAGACAAGGTGTAATTAAAAAAAATAGCTAACTACAAATAAAAAAATAACTACAAATCTATAGGTACTAATATTTTTTATTACAAACAAAAAATCGATAATTTATATAACGCTCTAAGGCATCGGCTTAACTATCTAGCCACTGGCCACCACTACGACCAGTTTAATTTGTTCTCTAACTATCTCGAAATGTCGATGATGGCAAGAGTCCATTTAGAAATTGACCGAAGAGCCTACCTGAGCTTCTTGTATATGACAGTCAGTGTAATCTAAATCTATCTACCACTTTTCATCAAGGACATATGCATAGCTTACGACGTTGTTTCTTACCGGAGAATACAACCAGTTATAAATATTCTATAATGTTAGACGTCATAAGTTTAAACAAATAAGATTAATTAAATGGAATTAAATTTCTTTTATTTTTTAACTTCACGCTATATCCCGCATATAGCGGGCTAGGCAGAGGGAACCAGAGAACATAGTGTTAAAACACTCCAACTCAATTTCTTTCTAAATTTCAAAGGCTTATGTTATTTCATAGTTAAGGTATAAAACTACTTAACTATTCCTTTTGAAATTCATATCGTTAGATATACTTTTATAACAGACAGGCTTAAAGACTAAAGAGTAGGGTTAATGACACATGACATGTAGAAAATAAGATAATGCGAAAAATCAATTTTCTTTACTTTCAACCTTTAACAGGTTTGGGTATTTATATGTATATATACTTATAAGAGATTAATATTCTAAGCATGAAAATTTAGTTTTACAGCTTATCTTTCCATTTTCATTTTGTTATGTTATTACAACGTATTTCAGCTAGATGAATTTAATAAAATATTTATATTAAAATTAGGAGTTTGGCGTACAAATAAGCTGGGTAGTCTGTGAGAACCTTGTACCAGGACACTCCACCCGTTCTTCAATTTCGGACCAAAATCGAAACATTGCGTGTGGCAGAACTTAACGTCACACTGTGTCTTAGCAGATAGGGTTAAATGAAAATATTATATGTAAATATATTGAATTCTCCGAGTGACGATCAGAGACATAAGCAATCGGCTTTACAGTCGTAGATTTTGTAACTCATTATGATCAGGAGCTTCACACAGGGAAGAATACACCCTTTTTCTCTGTTACTATGATACGTTATTGGATTGCTTTTAATATTTTAACTTTTAATAATTTATTGTAGTGTATATTTTTTTTAGAATATTTTTTTTAAATATTATAGAAATTATTGTTTAAATATGACTTAGACAATAAAAAGTACTTCTAAGCGTTGTAAGCGGTAAATGAATTACCAATTTGAGGACAATCACACTCTCGTATTAGATTGTAACATAATTAAGATTTTAATTTTAGTAAAATAGAAAACTGACTTCAAATTAAAAGCGCTAAAAAGTAAAATTATTATAAATAACCCAAAAGTACTCATGAGATCTTATCTTTAAATAGGACCACACCAGAAGCTATAGCTATCATATAAAAAGGATAATCAAAATTGGTTCACCTAGTAAAAAGTTATGCGGTAACACACATAAAAAATAGTCGAATTGAGAACCGCATTCACTTATTGAAGTCGATAATTAATATTTTATTAGAAACTATTCGCTACATATTTATATCGAAACATAAAGCTAAAACTGAAATTCTGTGAAATGGACCTGACTGAAAGTAATTAATATTTAACATTCATATAGTTCTCGGAAACTTCATTTTTGTAAATACAGCGTAATTTCAGATGATTACGAACTATCAAACAAATTTGGAATTGACTACTGCTATCGCTACCACACTTTTAATGAAAAAAACTTGATAAAATATATTTTAGTTATTCATTATTAATAATATTATTTCTAAGATATATTTCTTCTTTTTAAATATATTTAAGTAATTTTGATTTAAATAACAATAAAATACTTAATATGATTAATAATCTATGTAGATATATTATATTATATATTTTGAAACTATCGTGGCACAGTACAGCGTCTGCCTGTAAATACAATTAGATGTAAGTTGGATCCCCGACTGAGGGAATGATTATTGTCTATGTCGGAAACATGTCTCAAGTCTCGATGTTTGAGAAAAAAACATGAAGCTATAAAAATGTACATCATGATCTGGTCAATTAATATTTGAGCATTCCATAATTATTAAATAATCAAAACTTTAACAAAGAAAGAAAATTGACTTGAAATAAAATCCACCAATAAGTAAAATTATTATAACAACTCCTCAAATATTAATTCAATTTCATATTGGACTAAAACAGAAGTACTAACTATCAGCTATTAAGAAAGAATCATATGAAAATATCTACGAAAATATGTAGTACGTACTATTGCAACACCACAACCATTACGTTTTAAAAGTAATATGAATATTAAAATTAAAAACGTTTACAGAAAATCAAAGTCTACTATCGCTTATTGAAGATAATATTAAATATAAACACAAAAAATGCAACATATATACACACACGCACACATATATATATATATATATATATATATATATATA
>JAKGSA010000111.1:214030-225635 GCA_033558755.1 Philaethria dido
TATATATATATATTATTTTTAATAACTAGGGATTTTAAATACGTAAAAAGGAGCCAAAATAAAAGATAACGAGTCTTTAACTGCTTGTTTGCTCACACTCGAATGCTCTAAGTTGTTTGACCTAGCGTTCTTAGAAGCATGGGCTCCATTAACCAGTACATGGTGTCTTATTATTAATCCGAGAAAAAAAGTAACAAAGCCTTTCTTTGTCTACATAACAAGGCGTACAAGATGAATACAAACAATCTAATTTCAAATTTTGTGTCCATTTTAAAATTGGTGTTAAATGCTTAACTGTTAAATTTTGTTACTATAGGGGCGAAATTAACCCATAATCATGGTTATTTAGTATTTTATTACAAAAATTAGGTACCATGAATCAAATATTTTTATAGAAAAAGGTAATCCTTAAAAAATAGTAAAAAAACGTAAGTTATAACGTGATCTATATATAAATACGTGAAGCCAAAAGTTCCCTTCTGGATCCCTTTTTACGAAAATTACGCTGACGGATTAGCATAAAAATTGGCACACACATAATTTATATAGAGAAGAAGTGCAGAATGCTAATATTTTTTATTACAATGCATAAAAAGTATATTAAATTAATAAAATAAATGTTACACACACTATCATGGTTTGACATCGATGTTTATATAAAGTGATATATACATTACTAAAGACAACGCGTTGTTAACACGTCAACGGGGACGCTAGTTTTTATAAATACGCACCAAAAATCGTTATTGCTTAGAACTGCTAAAATCTGGAAAACAGATCACCATCTGTACACATCTTTAGCAAACATAAACATCGATTATAAAATAACATTTAATAATATATCAAAAATGGGATTCGTAGTATGTAAAATGAAAAATAACTGAGGTGTAGACAGCGAACATTAATATTAATAAATAATAAGATGGTTCGCACGGTACTACATAAATCCGGCGGGCTGTCGGCCGTCACAATAGTAATATATTAGGACAAATGTTATTACAAGCTTGACTCGTTATGTTATTTTTAGGCTCCCCTAGACTTACGATTTCACGGCAAACACTTCAAAAGCGCGACCGCACCGCCCTTCCACTGCGCCCTAGTAATAGATGTAAACACTTAATACGATACTTCTTTCTAGATATACCATTAGTGGAAACTGTAATTATGTATAATTTTTTTTTTCTAAACGCCTGTCGTGGCGCAGAGGCACAAGCGTGCGACTGTAAATGCGACAGGTTGTGGGTTAGATTCCCACTTCAGGAAATGTAAAATTTAATATTTTCATTTCTTGGGTTTGGTAAAAAGGCAAAGCGCGGCGTTGAGTTCCACCACTCAACACGCAATTCCTCAATTCGGCGGAAAGTGGGGAACGGAATTGTTGAAAGAGAATGGAGTGCCTTAGCACTAGATTCTCTGGTTCCCTCTGCCTACCCTGCTGTATGCGGGATACAGCGTAAAGTAAAAAAAAAAAGAAATTGTTTTTTCTATATTCCTAAGTAAAATGGTTGTTTTTAAACTATAACTACTGATTATTCGTGCGCTAAGCAAAAATATTTTACTATAAAATAAAATATCTATTGAAAAAAACAGTTGGCACTATTATAAGTTGCAGTGTTGATATTAAATACGGCATTTGCAGTTCGTCTCTCGAAATATTTGTAGTGAAACTATGCTTAAAATACGCTATGCAGACACAGAGCGACGAGGTTTTAGATATTAGTCTAAAACCTCGCCGCTCTCTCTCTCTCTCTCTCTCTCTCTCTTTATATAAAGAAATATATTATAATATACTATTCTTTATTCTTTTATATTTTCAATACTTCCTTATAGATGAACATTAATTTAATTTTAATCATATTCAGTGAAAATTCTCCAAACGTAAAAAAAAAAGAAATTAATTAAAAATTGAACGATTTACAATTTCCAATCCGTCTTCTGACGAATTCGGAACTTCTGAGAGACTTGGGTTTAAAATCCACTAAGTTCAGTTTTTTATACATTACTAAAATATTTTTCTTATCCCAAGTGTGTAAATAACACTTTAAAATATCACCAAACATTGCTAACGACATCAGAATTGAGACGAAATTCTAAGAACTTCAAGAACATTGAGATTGTTATTCTCTGAATACATACTAATTTTAATACGTTTTTAATGAATTTAAGTGTTACCATGTTATTAATTATTAAAAAATAAATTATTTTTTTTAACATATACGTTAAACAATTATGGTAGAGTAATTAAATTAACTGAATAAGCGGCAACTCAAATAAAGTGGATTGGGCGTAATGTTTTCTGTTAAAGTAGTTTATTTTTTTAATATAAGGGGAGACCATGTGGTCGCGGCTGCTAGAATTAACAACTATTGCAACTGGGCAGTATGGTAAAGTCATGCGATACCAGCTTACGTATCAATTAGTTTTGAAGCCACCATATAAAATGTCGGCCGAGGAAGTCTAATTGAAGCTACAATCACCCGTTGAATTAATTATTATGTCATTAAAAGTTTGACTGTAACAAATTGGATTTATTAAGTAATTAATGTTCTATTGTACTAAAAAATAAATTGTAAATAGGAGAGCCGTTTTCCTATATTTTACATTAAGGTACTGGTACTTAATCTGTCATAGTATAGTCACAGAGAACTCAGTTCCAATACACTGCAGTTACAATTCGGGTCATTATGTGTTTAGTGGCGGAACTTCTATAAAAGTCTTAAGAGGGCGAAGAAGTGTAATAAATTTAAAACAATAATTTCCCCGAGTGAGATTCGAACTTGAATTCGGCGAAAAGTGGGGATCGGAGTGTATTAACACTGGGTTCTGTCGCCTACCTTGCTATATACGGGATACAGCGTAAAGCTATGTATGTATGTACGTACCTCGAAAAAAAAATTGACCCAACAACTATAGGGTGCAAGAAAATAACATTGGTACATTTAAAAAATATGTTACTTGACAGACAGGTGTTTGCTTACCGACAAATATACAAGGTTTTAATTTATAATTAATATATGCACACAACTTTGTGTTAACTAACTGACACATGAAGTAATTTAAATCGAAATATTAACGATATATCGAGTGACAGTACGATTTGTATCGCGTAAGTGTCATTAATTTCCTGTGACAATTATACATTATGGTAGCGGGCGAGTACGCTCGTCAAATATTTAGCAACCCGCAATAAAGTGCTGTCTGCACTTGTTTCCGATCGCTTTGATCGTCCGGATGTCACAGTCGTTTGGATAGCTTACTAACTATATCGCTATAAGTACCGCTATGTTGTTTGTTATTATACAGATTCCAGGTATCTTATATACATCATGACTCCATTACGTCAGTTCTGGCGATTGGAGTAATTGAATTAAACTACATATACGGGCTTAACTCTTGATTTAGGTATAACTACAGACGTATATAAAAACGAAATATCATTCCGCAGTCACTCATTAATCATTATTAATTATTATTTTAATTTCATATTGGATCTATGAATAAACATGGACGTGTGTTAAAATTTAAAGTGCGAATGTCAAACTCTAAGAGACCAAAAGTTGTTCCGTGTGGTGGGCATTTTATGTAGAATCCAGCAACTCTACAAACATATGTCTAAGGAGGATCAGTTAAAATATAGGGAATAAGGAGATGAAACTTAAATAATAAAGCATAATAACCAGCGTCTTCATGTCTTTACAACATTTTAGCTTCAGTATATTTTTTTCACAAAATGTCATAATATCACAATCAAGGGAAAAACTTCCATTTCAGTATTACTTGCAGAATGTCATACAATAATAGGATTTTCTATTATCATCGATTACATTAATCTAGTATACAGTAATATCATAAGCAAAAGTGAAAAAAGTAATAATAGTCAATTGGTACATTATCTACACGCCTAGGAGTTTTTTTGAACAATTCTTTTTCCGTACAAAATTTCAACCCCACTTGTAATTACGCGCGGGTGCGGCCAATGGCAATACGAACTGCAAACTAACTTTAAATGCTATAAATTTAACAATTTATATAAATTTTACTACTTTTTGTGTTAAAATTTAAAAATATGAGTTAGTTTTTAAAAATAGATTTAACAATTTTATGTTTGTTGTTAATTTAGAGATACGTACAGAATACATGATAAATATGTGTAAATATCATATTCACAAGACGAGATTAAAAGTTTTTTATATATGATATAACTTACTTACTCAGTGATTCTGAACTGACCAAACATGACATGGATAAACGTCAAAAACCATAACTAAACTTCAATTTCACTTAATAATAAAAGAAAGAGCATCTATGATTGAAGTACGAGTATAATAAATACTATTTATTTTTATCTTGATAATGGATATAGGATTACCTAGCTATAACATATAATATAAATAAGTCAACAATAATATATCATACATGCATTCTAAGTTTACGGTCGGCAACTGGTCTTCGTTGTAAAATCCGCCTAACTGAATTAATTAAATTGGCAGTAAAGTTATAGCCTCCATAAAGGATCTCAATTTTAGGCCCCAAACCAAAATTCCACAACGCTGCTTGCCGTAAATTAACATGGACGCGACGCTTACTCTAGACCAATCAATGTTTGAGAACTTTTGTTAAATACTGCCCCTAACTTAAAGACTTTTTCTTAGAACATTTACAAGAAATTAACTATTAAAAATGCTATAAAATAATATTTTTTTTTGTATATACTTTACTACTGTATTAATAAAATATAATATTTTCACTGTACCAATTTTTTCTATACCACCTTAATAGATTAAGGTGATATAGAAAACAGGAATAAGACAGTGAAGGTATGAACTACACGTAGCTGTGTGGGTTGTCTGATGCGATAGTTGATGAATAATTGAGTATTGCAGGAGATGTTTGAAGCGAAAACGTCTTAAGAAAATTAATTATATATGTAATGGTATATATATATATATATATAAAAATACAGAGTACTGATAAGAGAAAAGAAACTTTAGAGAAGATAATATAAAAAATAAAAGCCATTTATTTTGTTATTTATTTCATTACACATGATTTTCAAAAAACATTCGCTATAAATAAAATCTCAATTTTTCTAGACCTGAATCTATACACAGAAATTTGGCAAGCGGACAGTACACTTTAAAAATTTGGACAGTCGACTACTGAACATTTTCTTGCACAAGTTTGATTGAATTGGAAAACAAGCCATGTGCAGACGTCATAATGGACTCGAGCAATGTCTTGTAGAATTATTATTGTTGAACAAGATTTTGTTATATAAATATTATATTTGATTTTCTTTTTTATTTTTAGGCATGTACCTCGTAATTCTGGTCTACCTTTCTTTCCTTGGAATTCTCATTACATGGTCAAAAGCCAAAGAGACATCTACATTATAAACGTAACTATCCTTACAAATGGAATTGAATTCACATGCATCATATCAAAAGCGCCAATTGCGCCACTATGGCGTCGTCATCCTGCTATCTTAATAAAACAATGGCATTGTATAATTAAAATGGCACGAAACATTAAGTCGAAAGCCGAGGGAATAGCGGCCGGCGTGCTTGTATGCAGACGGCAGACAGTTCATTTGCGACAATCCACAGCCATTGACGACTGATTACTTAATTGCTTCGTTTAATCAATTGACCGTTGCGATGTAGAAACACGCACGACATGTTTAGACGCAACCGAGTTATTGGTAAACTCCCTCGGGTCAATAAATCCTATGTTTAAAGGACGATTTTATTAAGCAACTCGATGACTAGCCCACTGTTAAGGTCGGAACGATCTTCGTATGCACATGTTGGATTGCAATAAAATTTGTTCTGTGACATGTTTATTTTATTTGTGTTTTTATTACAACTTTTAGATATTTTGTTAAGCAAAATGTTGTGATTCCTAAATTTATGGTACATAAACAGTCGCCAGTATAAAAATATTAGGCAATTATTAAATAATTAGATAGACCGATAAATTTACAATATATTTTTGTAGTTTTTAAATTACCGCAGTTAATTATCTTACTTATTTGTTAATTATTTAACAAATTAATATTTTTTATTATGGCTATATAAAAGTTTTCAAATCTACATTTTTCTAAGACTTACTACAAACAACAGCTTTGATCTTAGTAATTATTATATTAGATTAATTAAAATTCAGTACTCTGACTGTCTGTTTAAAGAATTGTTTTTATTATCTCTTAACGTTATTAAAATAAGTGAAACATAAACGTCTGTCATGGCGCAGAGGCACAAGCGTACCGTAAACGCTACAGGTTGTGGGTTCGATTCCCACTCCAGGAAATGTAATTTTTCATTTTCAGGGTTTGGTAACAGGGCAAAGCGCGGTGTTGAGTTCCGCCTCTCATCACGCAATGCCTCAATTCGACGGAAAGTGGGAAACGGAGTGTCTTAACACTAGGTTTCCTCTGTCTACCCTGTTATATGCGGGATACAGCGTGAAGCTATGTATGTATGTAACAATATGCAGGTTATTTCAGAAGACTGAAAGTTGCTTTTTTTAGTAAAGCTATTTCAATGAAAAGAAATATTGTTTTTCAATACAAGCCCCAGAAATTTTAAAGTATGATGCTCATTAAGTCGATATTGAATTTAAAATAACTGGTACAGTAAAATTCGTCATTTTATTTTTAATTGAAAAAGGACAACCAAATAATGTAAACCGATTTGCACAAACGATTGATTTATGAATCATTTGTAATCGGTGTTTTATTCGGACATATATAGCTATAATTTATTAATATTTATAATTTATTAATTAGACGCCTGTCGTGGCGCAGTGGCATAAGCGTGCGACTGTAAACATGACAGGTTGTGGGTTCGATTCCCATTCCAGGAAATGTAAAATTTGTTTTTTTTCATTTCTTGGGTTTGGTAATAAGACATAGCGGGGCGAAAGTGGGGAACGGAAAGGTTGAAAGAGAATGGAGTGTCTTAACACTAGGTTCTCTGTTTCCCTCTGCCTACCCCGCTATATGCGGGATAAAGCGTGAAGTTAAAAAAATAAAAAAATATTAACATCGATTAAATGCGATAATATATCGAATGAATTACTTAAATTAGCTAAGCTCAAGTTTAGAGTTCATTTTTTATCTGTGTCATTGTCTGTGTGTAAACACTGATCTTTGAAACTGCTGGACAGATTTTAATGATACTGTTTTATGATATTAATGTTCAATGTATAAATATACTTCGTCTATATCAACTGTGACATTACCTACACAAACATACATCACTCATAGTTCATAATATCCCTAAACAGAAGTCATGTGCCCCTTTTACATAAATGAATATAAATAAAAGTCGATATATCCTATGATTGCAAAAAACTTTATGTATGTAAGTATGTCGTAGAAAAATTGGAATAATATTTAAAAATAAGTATAATAATATTTGTTTTACAGTAAATAATTATTTAACAGTTACAATATAATATAAAAACATTGAAAAAACTGTGATGACTCACGTAGATTTCATTTTATTTTCATGCTATTCTTGCCGTTAGTATAAAAAATATAATTATTTTATCCTCAAGTGTAATGAATCCACGATAAGCAGATAGAAAAACTTCTACTGCGCCACCGTAGCGCAACGCGACGTCTACTTATATAACGTACGAACGTACTATTAAAATTTAAATTAATGCTATAACGATGCTATTATTACGTATAATCTATTCTACAGATTCTCGCTTTATCCTATATAGCAGGGTAATCAGAGTGAACCTAGTGTCAAGACACTCCACTTCCGCCCGAATAAGAGACAATGTGTGGGAGTGGCGGAACTCAACGCCGCCCTTTGTCTTTCAAATCGTAATTAATTATTAATATGTATATACATTATACAAAAGACACACACATAGCTTCACGCTGTATCCCGCATATAGCAGGGTAGGCAGAGGGAACCTAGTGTTTAGACACTCCGTTCCTCACTTTCCGCCGAAATGAGGCATTGCGTGCTGTGGCGGAACTCAACACCGCGCTTTTGCCTTGTTACCAAACCCAGGAAATTAAAAATTTCAATTCCTGGAGTGGGAATCGAACCCACAACCTGTCGCGTTTACAGTCGCACTTGTGCCTCTGCGCCACGATAGGCGTTAAAACGTTATTATACAAAAGAACTGTACCTAATATATTAATTTCTTTCTCAAATTACAATATTAGTCTGAAACTGGAAGACTCAAAGTTATTTACAATTCATGAAAAACGCAGAACTGTTTTCATCAACTTGTATCGGTACAAACAAGTTTGATAGCCTAGTTCTAGAAGGCACGAAAGTTGATAAATTATTTTTACATATATACTGCTTTCAACTTACCGCTTAAATGATTAATATTCATAAAGAACAAATAAAAAGGAACATTTATTTTTATTAGGCTCACAATTTATAAACTTTGTTTCTTTATGTGGATGTTTAATAAATATAGTATACGTATTTATGTATGAAGTTGCCTCTAATCTAATTCTAGAAGACATATTTATAAAATGCTTTTACCCGCTTTCGCTCGCGTTGAAGCCTAATTAAAGATCATTACATTACAATAGAACTGAATCAATATATTTTTTAAATATATATATATTTTTTGTAAAAAGTATCTTAGGTTTTTTTTCAATACCTCTAAGAATATGTGTACGAAGTTTCATAGTAATCGGTTCAGTAGTTTTGGCGTGGAAGCGTATAAAATAAATTTACATTCACATTTATAATATTAATAGGTATATCTCGGTCAGATTTGACTAACTGTCGGTTTTGGTGTCCACCGCCCAACATATATCATTTAATTAGGAGGAAAGTCGAAAATGGAGGATATATTACTATATCCAAGGGGATGTGAAAATATATTGTTGTCGACCGAGACGGAAAACGGGCAAATAAATTCAATTCAATATAAAATTATATTAAGCTTACTATAAAAAAGAAATTGTAAGATATTAATAAAAATATTTTGAAAAAATCTTTTCAATTGTTATGTTGTCAAAAAAGTTTATATTATTCTTATAGAGTTATTTTTTTTTTAATTCAATTTTAAAGTGATTAGGGCTAAATCATAATTATTTACTCAGTTATCGAGTAGTGTGTGGCATTTCAAAGCCAGTTTTTGAAATATTGTTAATATTTTTATATAAGTATATTATTACCTAAGTAAAAATAATAACATAATTCGCTATATTAATACGCGAAGGACAAACTTTGAACTCCTTTTAATTTTCAATTATGCAGTCGGTGGTGTATGAAATCTGATATAGTTACAGTTCATGTGGATAAGAATAGAAAACTAACATTTTTATTGAACGCATGAGAAATATAATAAATTAAACAAATAATTATATGTGTAAGTTTTTGTATAAAGTTACATATGAAGAAGTTAAAGCATATTTACCAATATGTCTATTAATAATCACAAAATACATACGTACTAGAATGAATTATACGTACTACTTACTATTATTGATTAGTTTCGTCCATAATTTTCTAAGTAATCATGTGTTTTTCCTTAGTTATTTGTTTAGCTAGAAAAAATAAATACTAATAAATTTGTTTCAGTTATGTTAGTCATTTAATTTAGATATTTTCGCCCATCACTAGGACCTGAACAGCTCACTCAGTTTGCTGACAAAACAATTTTAATAGAGCAAAACCTTTAAGCTGTAGCTATTTTATAGCCTATTCACAAAATGTGGACTTGCAGATCAACCCAAGATTTTTTTTAAGTCTTACGATTTATTCCGCATACCAGTGTAGTCAGAAAACCTTTATGTCAAAACATTCCGAGCTGCGCATTCTATCCCATTATGAGACATTGCGTAGTGACAGAACTCGAGCAACACTTGAACTTATCAGAGCAGAGAAATGAAAATAATTTAAATTTAAGATTTAATCGTTCTTTCGAGTAAAAATCGAAGCCACAACCAATCGCGTTTACAGTCTGACGTTGTCCCACTGCGCCACGATGGCCCCATCATGAATATTACGATGGGCAAGAAATTAATCTCAGCTATTGGGTATAGAGAATTCTGATTTATTTTTATAAATGATATCCTGTAGTGAGGCTACTTTTTAAACGACTTAAAAAAATATATTCTCAATTCAAATATATTTTTGTCTTATATATGTTACCGCTTAACTTTTTACTGAGTGAACCGATTTTGATAAATATTTTTTTATATAATAGCTAATGTTTTAAATTTAGTCCCATATAAGATTTGCATATTCATAATATTGTACGTATTCACACTTACATTACTCTTGAAAAATAAATTAAACAGATTTCCGATATAAAGACAAATTTAAGTTAATAATACTACTTGAGAAATGAAAATAGAATTGTAAAAGAGCGAACATAAGTTAAACAAACTTATGTTTCAGATATTAATTATCACGGCACAAATCTATTATGAAAATTTGATATGTTTACTTTCACAACAAAAGCAATATAAATAACATAAATAGTTTTTTGGTAAATTATTTATTCGCCATGTTTTAAAATAGAGAGCTACAATATTTGTCTAACGCCTGTCGTGGAGCAGAGGCACAAGCGTGCGACAGTAAACGCGACACGTTGTGGGTTCGATTGCCACTCCAGGAAATGTAAAACTTTAGTATTTTCATTTCCTATTATCAAACAACAAGGCAACTCGCGGCGTTGAGTTCCGCCACTCTGCACGCAATGCCTCAATTCGGCGGAAAGTGGGAACGGAGTGTCTGAACACTAGGTTCTCAGGTTCCCTCTGCCTACCCTGCTATATGCGGGATACAGCGTAAAGCTAAAAAAATCTATGTCTTAAATATACATGTCTAAAATACTTCGTTTTTATATATATTATTAGCATATATGAAAACAATATATAAACATATTTCCATTTTTATTGACATAAATGTTAAAGATACAAAAATAAACGTATGTAGGTGTATTTTTACGAAGTCAAATTTTACTAGAAAGTAATAGAATTTCTTTGTAAGTGAAATTTTATAAAAAATAATAATTTAATAATTTGAATACTTAAAAGTGTGTACTTTCGTCTTTTATATTTTTTTTCTGATACGGCTAGCTATTTTAATATAACATTTTGTTGCTGAAGTCTCGGACGCCGTAACTTGTGAGCTACTTCGTATAAATGTTAATTTTTTCGACATCAATTGATTAGAAAATTCTAAGGACCGTACTCTTTTCAATCTCACATAGAAATTAAAATAATATAGGCAAATTAAAGTAAGCCAAGAAATACAAGGGCGACTAATTATGAAACTTGACTCACTTAGGGGATATATAGTGATACATTACTCTATGAGACCTACAAATCTAGTTTTAAGTAGCAGAAATATAAAAAAAAATAAAAAATATTTAAAACAAAACTTTATTTAAACACAATTAAGATTATACGAAAAAAAACCGACTTGAAAAAAAAAGCACTAAAAAATGCATTCATTACGAATAACTCAAAAACTATCAACAATAAATTTTAACTAAGTTTAAATGGAGCCATATCAAAAGCACTAGCTAACATATAAAAGAAAATCATCAAAATTGGTTCACCCGGTAAAAAGTTATGCGGTAACAACCACCTCCTTTTTGAAGTCAA
>JAKGSA010000111.1:229106-245212 GCA_033558755.1 Philaethria dido
TATATATATATATATAAATGAAGTTTTTATTTAATTATTCGATATACATATGATATTTATTTTGAAAATATTAAGAAGATTTTTCTCTATAACATTCATTTACCACAACATTTAATTTACAGATTAAACACAGTTTTATGGAAAACTAATTTGAATACATAATATTTTAAATTTCAATTGAAAATAAATATTAATTAATAACAAATAAGTTCAAAAAGAAGAAACTAAAATATACATACTTTAAGCATTTTCCTATTATCCTAGATATCTAAAAGTTAGCGTAATATTTTTTGCAATTAAATAAAAAAATAAGGTTAAAAAATATTTTTTCATTACGTCATATTGGCTAAACCATAATGCACATGCTATATAACAAACTAACCTATAGAACCAACAGACCGTATTTTGAATGAGGCAAAAATTTGATCTCAAAGCATTTTAAATTAAACATCGATTTTAAAATTTTTCACCTATCTAAGTAAGAATTTAAAAATATATATATAATATTTATCTATTGCTTATGTATGATTTTCCCGCTCCAGGAAATCTAAAACTATAGTATTTTCATTTCCTGGGTTCCATAACAAGGCAAAGCACGGCGTTCAGTTCCGCCACTCAGCACGCAATGCCTCAATTCGGCGGAAAGTGGGGAACGGAGTGTCTTAACATGGCGGAAAGTGGGTCTCAGGTTCCCTTTGCCTACCCTGCTATATGCGGAATACAGCGTGAAGTGAAGTATAATGTAAAGTAAAAAAATATTTTTAGCTTCTCTCTATTGATTGGTTCTACTATAGAGACCAAACATTTTTTTTAAAGTAAGCCCACTTTGCAGATCTAAAAAAAATGATCTACAGCCACCACACAAGAGATTAAAAATATTTAGGTATTTCTATCAAAAATAACTTTTAGAAACTGTTGTTACCCGCGTATCAACACCGCGGCTCTCCCGTCCTTGTATTATACTCGTATAGAGCCCGCCGAGCGGAAAATCGATATTTGTTAGGCAATTTCAACAAAACAAAGACTGCACTAAGTTATGTATTTTTATTGACTATTTACATGTTATTACGCGCTTCATTGTTGGCAAATGGTACAAAATTATGATCTTTATTTATACTTATTATTTCTTCTTCATTGTATTATTATCCACGAATTTGAGGCAGTGCGACAGCGTCTGGCTGTAAGCACGATTGGTTGTGGGTTCTATTCCCATTCGAATGAATGGTTATATTTAAATTCATTTTATTTATCTCTGGTAAGACAAAGTGGGGCGTTGAGTTCTGCAACTTTACATGCCGTCACTCGAATTCGGGCAGAAAATGGAAGACTGACTTTAAGTTCTCTTTGACCACCTTACTAGGAAAAAATGATGAAAGTTGGAGTCTTGCGATTTATCCTAAAGGAGCAGAACAAGTGAAAATAACTTTTTTTTTTTTATCCACCCATTGTATGACTTGATTTGGCTGTATGTATGTGCCTATCTTATTGACATACATACATATACAAAATATACAAAATTATACATATACGCACGCATTTGTTGAACCAAACCGCAGAAACCATAATATGTGAAACATAAACATTTTCTCTTAAGGGATTTCGATGTAACACATAAATAACCCTCGCGCGTCCAGTCTGACATTTCCCAGTATACCAGGATGGCATCAAATACAATTACATAAAATATTTACATACTAATCAAATTTATTATATTATAAAGAATATATTCTACCTCAATTTCGGTAGAAAGAAAAGAGAACAGAGTGTCATAACACTAGGTTCCTACTCTAGACGGGCCTACAGCACAAGCTAAAAATATACATAACCTATATAAATTGAACTATTTTAATATTATTGAGGAATTTCATTTAATATGTGTAATAATCACGAAAGTCAAAGAGCTAATTATATATATATATATATATATATATATATATATATATATATATATATATATATATGTAAATATTATATGACATATAAGAACAAATATATTACAGTTATACATACAAAAGTTACTCACAACTATACTTAAAACTGAATAATAAAACTAGATACTTATGTATTTAAAATACTTGAAATTTTCATGTCAAGCTGAATACAAAAAGATGTCACGTCCTAACGAGACATCACGACGGATCTCTACGTATTTTAATAAAACGCTTTTCGAAAAGTTTCTCATTTTTAAACATAAAGAGGAATTTAATTTAATAACTTTTATAAGAGCTTAGGTTTAAAGTTCCATTGTTGAATATTTTCTTTATTTCCTTATTTCTTTTCAACATGAATATAGTCACTGTGTGACATATTGAAAGAAATTGTGTCAGAAACCCTAACTGTATTTATATATTTTTTTTTATGTTAAAAGTGTATATCGTTATCCTAACGTTATTGGCTGAATGTATTAATTTATTTACATTTTTGTATGAAAATATGGTACAGACTACATTACTCAGAACACAATATTCTTAAATAAGCAGAAAGTGAAGAATGAACGAGTGAACGAATGAGAATGTATCAGGTTTTCTTTTTTTTGTGCAACTAAATATGGAAACCGCGTAAAAATATAATATAACAATAATAGACTTAAAAATATATATTTCCAACATTTTAATAATAATTAAAAAATAAATCAACTAACTGAAAATCATTAATAAAATAGTGAACAATTTCGTTCTACAATCCGCCATTAAATTATAGAGTTGTTCATAAAAAAAGAGAAAATTAAAAACGCTTAACAAGAGAATAAAAAAGTAATTTAAAATTATCGCCGCTATATTTTTATCGTGGGTAACCTTAATGAGAGTATATCGCTCAGAGCGCTATGCATGACTACAGGCGTATAACATTAAATCAAAATAAAATCCAGTGCGGAACAGAATGCATAAACTCATTTCCGAACGTCCCCCTCATTTGCTATCAGCTTTATCATCACAAAAGGCAATTTCCATCAAAGTGCACCAATTTCGGGCGTAAGCTATAAATTACGTAGACACGATCATATAAACAATAAAAACGCAAACACTTTACTTTAAATTTAAAATTAATAAAATAATCCTGAACATTTTATGGTGTTTTAAAGTACTTTAATACTCAGAAATAGGATTAAAAGCATTATAAATATATAGAGCCATCGTGGCACAGTGGTTCGGCGCCTGGCAGTAAACGCAAAGGTTGCGGGTTTGATTCACATTCGGGGTAATGATTATATTCAAAATATTACATTTCTTTGTCTTACTAGACAAAGAACCGCATTGAGTAACCCACTTAACAAAGACTGTCTGGATTTCGGATGAAAAGTTAAGAATGGAGTGCCTTAAAACTAAGTACCCTGTGATTACTCCGGTAACCGGGCAATAAGCGTAAAGTTGTTATTTTTCTATATAAACAAATGTTAAGAGTATTCTGTGACAAAGGCATTCAATTGAGTTCAATCTGGTATTGACCACATCACGGCTTACATCAATATACAGTAATGTGTGCATACAAAAGACAGTGTACACTTTTCGCTTGCGCTTGCTTTCTAAAAAGAATTATCTTAGAAAAATATAAGCAAATAGCTTTGAGCTTTGTCCAAATTTCTTTTAAAGAACTTTTTCTTAAGTTATTAAAATATAAAAGTAATTAAAATTTATATATTGCCTCGTAATCGCAACCAGTAAACGATAAAAGGAAATAATTATGTTATTTTAGTTTTTAACTTCCGACTGTTTCGCACATGGAAGAAGGTAGCAAAGTGTTTAGTGTTAAGACACTCCATTCTCTACTTTCCACTGCGTTTAGGGACATTTTGTGTGATTTTTGAACGTGTTTACAGTCATACACTGTTCCACTGTGCCACGACTGACTACCTCACCCAGGAAATACAATATCCTTTTTTTCTTCCTTTGAGGATTTGAACTTAAAACAAAACACGCTGGTGACAATTTAAGGTGAAGACTAAATATAAATTTAATAATAAATTTAAGAGATACTGATATTTTATTTAGGTACCTATATTGCAAATTATCGTGACACGCGAATATCATATTACTAAACAAAAAGTCAGCAGTTCATTGTTATTCTATGTCATGCATTATAATATTAATTACATAGATAAAACATGGGTCACGTAAGTAGGTAAATAAATACATACATAATACATACGTACAGACATACAGGCGGATGCTACCATAAGTTAAAGACTGCTTTTTCTTTATTGTATTATCAATACTGTACAAGTACTACGGAGATATGACTTTTATACGATATGATTTTTTGTTTTACATATTTTCTTTTGATTTATTTGATATATTTGATTACTTCTATATCTATTCTAGATCTAGGCTTAATATTCCTAAGAGCCTAAGAGAGGCCAATTTTTGTAATTAGTTGTCCCTTATTATTTAATTAAGTATAAATAACTTATAAAGTCTAGCCTAGACTTAATTTTCTAATGTTTTAAAACATTTTTCTACACATTATTAAGTACTAGCTTGAAATATGTTTTTTTTTAACTTACATTATAATACCTTTTGTAACTTTTAGTATGGATTTTTCGCTTCTAGCAGTACGCTTTTTGTAACCGGAGCTCTTTTCAAATCCTCTGGATTGGAGTCAGCCGCTTTATAATTTTCGAGTAACAAATATATCGAGTAATAAACTCCCCGTGAGGGGATGGAGTTAGAATACAATTCCCCTCCGCCGCTGGGTAGCGTCCCGTAAGAGGCGGGTATACCAGTAGTTTGATGGTAGGAGGCTCATCCTCCGACTGGCTCGCGACCACTATCATGTCAAAGACGAACCGCCAAATATAATCTTGTGTTCCGGTTCGATGGTATGTAAGCCTGGTTTTCCCCTTTCCCACCCATCCTTTTCCGAAAATGTGGTGGTTCCGATAGCGGACTACTACATCGTCCTCCCCTACTATCTGTATTCTCTAGGTCCGCAACGCATCTACAACATCTCTGGTGTAGTAGATGTCCATGGGCGAAGGTAACCGCTTACCATCAGGTGGTCCTTCTGCTCGTTTGCCATCCGTAATCCATAAAAAAAAAGAAAACATGTTCACACATCCCAACGTCAGAAAATGAAAATATTCAAATTTGTAGTCTTTGTAGGATGATTCTTATCAATACTAAAATTATGGTGATGTGTCCTTACTTTATGGCTCGTCAAAACATCTAGAAATGGTTATACCGGTCTTATGAAACGTTTATTATTAGTATTATATCATTGTAATGTAATATGATGTGATGTTTAGCTTAAATGATACTGCTTTCGTTTACTATTTGCTTTGTTAGGTAATTTTATTAGCTACAATTCTTAGTAAGATTAATCTTATTTTGCGCTGAAGTTAATGAATACAAAACACAAAATGGTTTTTAGAAATAATGTAAAACAATAGAAAATATTTACGTATTTTTCAATTTTTAAGTGAATTTTATTGTGAAATGGATTTCTAAAAACATTTAGACTATAGTTTTATGTTAGTGCAAAATACATTATTTCTGAGTATGCTATGTAAGTTCGGATTCAAACAAATTCATCGCTGAAATCATTGGTAGTGTTTGCGTTAAGCGTGCAACAATTTCACATCATCATTAAGAAAGCGCTTGTTATCCTCAGCTTTATGTACGTAGTAAAAAAGATAGTAGAGTAAATGTATGTTTACGCACCATAAGATAAAGACGAATGATAATTATCAAATAAATTAATTTCAATTTAATTGAGATGGATTATTTTAACAATAGGCGTTAATGTAAGGAATTAAAATTTACGCGAAAGCAAACTATCCCACTGTAAAGAGAAAGTGAGAAATACAGTATCTTAGTTGATTTCATAGTATTCAAGACCATTTACAACCGTAATTGGACATTGTATATTAGGAATCAAAGCAAAAAAGTCTTCCATATGTTATAAAATAAGTACAAGTATAATACTTTTACATTATCGCCACATTACACAAGTTTTTTTAATAATTTCAGCCTATGTATTCATGTCATATTACTATATTACTGTAAAACTCCATATTAATTCATTTTATATTATAATTTTTGCATGAAATAGGTAAAAATATATCGCCTGTAGTGGCGCAGAGGCACAAGCGTGCGACTGTAAACGCGACAGGTTGTGGGTCCGATCCCCACTCCAGGAAATGGAATTTTTCATTTCCTGGGTTTGGTAACAAGGCAAAGCGCGGCATTGAGTTCCGCCACTCAGCACACAATGCCTCAATTCGGCGGAAAGTGGAGAACGGAGTGTCTTAACACTAGGTTCATTCTACCTACCCTTCTATATGCGGGATACAGCGTGATGCTATGTATGTATATATATATCTCCATTCATCCATCCATTCATGTCCATTCATCATTCTCCATTCATTCATGCTATGTATGTATATATATGTATATCTCCATTCATCCTCACAAGTTTCCATATTGATTTTAAATATCTATATATATAGTTAAAATACCTTTTTGTCACTTTTTCACTCATCTGTATACAGTATGGCCGAATAAAAAAATATCAAAGCTAAGCTCCAAGTTAATGTATAATTTTAAGTAAACACCCACACACAATAATTCATGGAACCAATAGCATTTAACAAAGCACAGGGTCGCTACACACTAGTATAAGTATAGCAGACTACATCTTTACTTTAAAATTTGAATACAAAAAGCTCACCTTATTAGGATTAAAGGTATAACATTTAATATGACGTACTCACGATAAGTGGATTGTATTGTGTTCTAATATAAATGCTGTAGCGTAATCCTTGCCCATTCCCTGTCAATATGCTACTCGAATCAGCACATCTCTACCATGTCGGGACTGCCTTTATACACTCTTTTTAATTTATATGAGTAATAAATCTGCAAGGAGGTGTGTTTATTGGACATGAAATCCATTTTATTATCTAGTACGGGTTCGCTTTAAGATCAATGGAAATGTAAACACACTTAGCTGTTACTGTTGTCTGTTGCTTGCATTATAAACACTTTTCAAAAATGTATTCTCTTGACTTTTTTGTTTACGCCGGCGTGCAGTTGTAATGGCTCTTATTGTATAGGTATGTCTCAATTATTAGATATAATTCTACAAAAGGACAGATTGGGTTCCAGGCAATACCTAAATGGACAACAAAGTTGAATTTATAATAAAATATTTTTTTTAGATCAACGACAAATGAAAATTTTGATACATGTATATAGCACGTCTGTCTCATGAATTTAAGGTAAATATTTAAAGAAATACATACAAGAACAAATACATACAGCTAACAATATAAAAAGGCAAGTTTTTATTATAGTGCGACATTCAATAAAAACACATATGCCTCAAATTATTATTACTTACTTAATAAAATAAAAGAGTGTTTGTTTTAGCTACGTCCATTGTTTTACGATTACCAAACAATAGGTTGTGGTGTAAAATATTTTAATCCAAAAGTGTATTTTCAATTGTATGCGTGCGGGTGTGTAGGAGTGTGTAGTTACGGTGCGCACGCGCCGCACTGCGCCAGGTGAGAACGATAACATCTGCCGGACAGCCGGAACCCCTGATAATAACCAAATACGCATCGGCGCCGTATGGACACGTTGGTCACATGGCATATATAAACATGTTATTTGAAAAAAGATAACTTAATTTTTTTTTGGAATACTGTGGAATATTTCTTCTAATAATATGTCCAGGTTGGCAAGTCGGATGAATATACATTTTTCTTTGTTTATAGACATTAAAATTTATTTTATTTATAGACACTTAAAAGACAATAAAAAAATGAGAAGCAAAAAATAGCAAATCAAATAATTAAATTCAATCAACTTAATCACACCTAATATGGACATAAGCTTTAAGGTTAACGCATACAATTTATAGTTACGTAGTAATTTTAAAATGCGAATACTGGCTTACTTTCTACTTCAATTGGTTCTCTCGCTCACTGTCCCCCTTATAACTAATCTATAGATATAGATGATATACAATTTAATTAATTCATTTTCGTTTCCCTTTATAAGGACAAAGCGTAGTATTGAGTTCCGCCATGATTTGGATTCGGACAAAAAACGTAAATCGGAATGACTTGACACTCTTCATATCCTGCTATGCGAAAAAAGTGTGAAACTGTAAAAAAATATAACTATACCTGAAATTCAAATTAAGCAAACTATTTATAGCCCGTTAATTTTAAAATCATTTGGTGGTAAACTTCCTAGATATATAGATATAGTAAGGCTAAATGTAATTAAGTACGTAGATCTATAGTGTAATTTAATTAATAATTAATATTTAAATCCATACGTTGCATAAAGTTGATAGATCGCTGTATTAAACTCCATTATTTATGAGGCCATTGTGGCATGTCCGACTGTAAGCGCGGTGATCATGTGTTCGATGATCACTCGATGGTGTGATTATATTTAGTCTATTTTTATTTTTCCGGCGTTTAATTCCGCTATTTAACACAAAATTTCTCAAATTAGGATAGAATATGAGAACAGAGTGTCGTGACACGACTCTCTCTGGCTGCCCTATGCGGGTAATGGCGTAAACTAAAAATATTTATATTTAAAGCATCATTTACAAGAGAGATATATTTCCAACATATATTAAAGCAAGATAAGCGTGAATTCATTTGTAATTATGAATTTTAAGTGCTTCCGTAACAGACATATACTTATAGCACATATAATTTATAATTAATCATCGTATATCTCCTTTATAATTGGGTATAGGGAGAGGGTATCTAGTGAACACATATCACTCTGATTACATATATCATATTGCATTCTTTCTAGCGTTATCGTGTGTGGTATATCTAACTAAGTCAAAATGAGAATATTTCTAATACATGGAATCGAACCTACAGCTATCCTGGACTGACATTAGAATCATAGTATCATCATCATCGATCAATCATCGTGAAAAACAACGGTTATATTCAAATACATATATGTAGCAAGCTTAACTATAGACCTAATATAAGATTTCATTCTTGGGCCATTTCTTAACAAAGAAGTAAGGTAAAGTAAAACACAAATATTAGTTCCGACAATATTTAATTAATACCGTCATTAAAATGGTACATTTTTTGAAAAAAAAAAACCACTTGACTTTTTTTATAAGAAAAAATAAATCTTCTATAATTGATTTCGTTTTAGTCAATTTGTCTTCGTTAAAACTCAATTTCCGTAGTTCATTCGTGAATAATAAATTATTAAGGAATTTTGGTTTCGTGTTTTGTGCATGATTTTGCGAGAACAATTGAATGAATTCTTTATCATTCTTTGCTTTACTAGAATGCACTCCTAAAATTTGTTTGCTATTTCTGCGAATTGTTGATGATAGTATTTTATCGTGAAATGTTACTTTAATGAAATTGTATTTATGCGAGATTGTATGTCAAATAAGAATGTTGGAATTTTTCGTTCCAAAGTCTCTAAACAACCAAAAATGACATTAGAATATACGAGTATCAGCAGATTCTCTATGGCCTTTAATTTGACCATAATAAAAAATATCGCCCCAAAGGATTTTATTTTTTAAAACATTATATCCAGTTAGACCTAATTATAAAAAACACCACTTGTACCTAATGCAATGAGAAAAAAAGATCTTTTGAAAGATACATGATGTATTTTAATGTATAATTGCATACAAATAATAATAAAAAGCTTCAAAATGAGATATTTGATTTTCGCGATTTTTACTCATATAAGCTTCAAAACATTGGTAGACATAATATAGTTTTTTTTTGGCGGAACTCAACGCCGCGCTTTGCCTTGTTATCAAACCCAGGAAATTAAAATACTAACATTTCCTGGAGTGGAAATCGAACCCACAACCTGTATCGTTTACAGTTGCACGCTCATGCCTCTGCGCCACGACAAGCGTATATAGTAACACGTTTATAAACTAAAAATTATATTTAATATTTTACAAGTCAACGTATACCTTTAATTATAAAAAAACCTATATTTGACATGAATTGCGTTCAATTCCTTGAACCAAAGTGACGGTTGTAAAAATACCTTCCCCCCACAACACAGTAGAAATGTGCCTTTACCGCCTCACAAATAAGATATTATCTTGTTGTTTTTCGACATATATCTATGAAAAACATTGATACAGATATCCTAAAATGTTATTATAATCCCTTCAGGCGCTTATTATGGATCTCGGTTTGTAACTAGCTGTTGCCAGTAAAATATAACGGACAAAGCTAAAAAATGTTTTTTATTTTGTGCTTTATGTTTCCTAAACATCTTCTTACAACACCATTAATAACTCATATAAAAACATTTCTACGCTTTTTATTACCTTGAAGATATTAATCTTATTTATTGCTAGGTGTATTATGTTTTTTTTATATTTTTATCGCCTAAAAGATTTTTCGCGCATAGAATAGGCACAGGTAGAGAAAACCTAGTGCCAAGACACTCTTTTCTCCATTTCCAATCCGAATTCGAAGCATTGTTCTATATTGAGTGAACTCTACACCGCACCTTGTCATACCAGAGCGGGAAAATGGAAATAATTTAAATATAATCATTCTCCTTAATGAGAATTGAACCCAGAACCAATCGCGTTTCCAATCAAATCATTGTACCACTGCACTACAATTACCTTTATTAAAATAAAATATTTTTCAAAATAATAAACTTAAAATTGTGAAATTTAGTATTTTTTTATTTCATTATACTTTTTAAAAGATGTTGAATTGAATTAACTGTTGCTAGCCATTCTCTTTCCAGTTACTAATACGTTTAAATCAATTATAACATTTTTAAATCATCGGCCCTGTAATGTTGACACAACTGATTTATTTTGCAATATCCCGTGATATACAAGATATCATATAAAACAGGAAGATTCATTAATTTTGTGTACATCATTACTTTTTCTGTATTAAATAGTGTGTGTGTCTTAACACTAGGTTCCCTCTGCCTTTCCTGCTATATGCGGGATACAGCGTGAAGCTATGTATGTATATAAATAGATATACAGTAACAGCTGGATTGTATATTTAAAATTGAATTTATTATTTTGGCTGTAACGTATTATGGGTGTATTTTAATTATTTCCTTTTTTTAACTTATAAAACGAAATAAAGCAATTTTTAATTTTATTAAATAGTTTTTGTAACAAAAGTAAAGATTTTACTACTACTACTTACAAAAGTAAATATTCTACTACTACTTTGACTTTGACTTTGACTTTGACTTTGACTTTGACTTTTACTTTGACTTTGACTTTGACTTTATTACATAAATATTTAAACTTTATAAGTTCCTGTTTACAATTTACATATACTCACCTAGTACCGACGTATATCACAAAACCCTAACCCTTTAACTATTTGATTTTATAAACATATAATTTATAGAGGAAATATTGCAAATCTATATATATATAAATGTTTAGGCGTCCGTCATGTCGATGTATAAATATTATGTATGCTTCTTTATGAATAAATAGTTATATTTGAAAGTTATTAGCGAAAATTTTAAAAGTTTGCCTGTTTGTCTCTTAGTCTTAAAAAAAGTATGAAAAATTTCATGATGTAGTCCAAAATTTGGTTATATTTAGTACAAACAAATCTTTCTTTATAGCTAAAATAATATTTTATTAAAAAACAATTCGAACTCCTGTAAAAACGCCATTTCCACTCGAATGAATGGTATATTAATTTCTCGATCTGGGGAGACCGCCATTCATAAGCAATGTTTTTTAAACTAAAAGTCTTAAGAATTAGCCACAAAAAAGTTAATTTAATATAAACTGAGACAGTCAAAAATGATACTTAAAATAAATACATTGTCATATACGTCTTACGTACGTACCTTCCGTCCATATTCGATCACAATAAATCTGCGGCACGTCTACGTTTTTGTAGCTATATGATATGAAGCAGTAATCCTATATTCCTAAACGATATATAAAAACTATAATAATGGCAAATAAATCAAGCAAAATACGACTAAAACAAAAAAGTGATAATTTATGAAATATATATTTTTGTACGCTGTATTTCGCACATAGCAGGGTAGCCAGAAGGAACCTGACAACCTAGTCTTAAAGCATTCTGTGTTATTAAGATTTCCACTCCCCACTTTCCACTGAATTGAGGCATTGTATGCTGTGACGGAACTCAACGCCGCGATTTGCCTTGTATGAAATAATTATAACCATAAGTATGAAATAAATAATAGACTTATATAGTTAAAAAAAAATACAGGAAATACCAGGGTGTGTTTACTAGTATAACATATTCTTACGATTCATATTGAGGAGCTACGCCACATCTCAACCCGTCTTATCGCTTGGGACATCGCGGTTCGAGGGTAAACATCTAATCTGCCATACAAACAAGCTATACCAATTGCCTCTAAAACCATCAAATACGAAATTAAATTGCCTATTTATATTGAGCAATAATATACGTTTATGATACATGAAACAAACAGTTATAGTGAAATTACGTAGGTTTATATACCTTACTAAAGATTTCAGGTTTAAATAAGTCCAAGTATCTAAAATTCTAAAGTCAAATTATGAATTTATTAGAAACTAACTTTCATTCGTGACTGCGGCGAATTTTGATAAAGAATAAATAATTTCATTTGACTTTAATAAGTTTAAGTTAAATAAAAATATAGTATCGTTTTAGGATAAAATCAAATATTTAAGAAATGAATCAAAAAAATATTGAAATTGTTCAAGTATTTTTTAAAAGAACTGCGACTGTCGCAAAAGCAGCCTTCATTTTTTATTCACAATGACTAATCCAGAACCTATTGCCGCGTAAAGTTAATAGGTCAAAAATATTTTAACGCATGTAATATTTATTATATTAATTCAAGTAATTCCTGCCCTTCTTCTCCATATAAATTTGAATTATGCCAATTTCATACCCCGTCCGCAAAATTGTGGTAAAAAGGTGTCAAAAGCTTTTGTTCTACGTAGTACTCGTGCAATCTACAGTCAGCAATATCAGCAGTCAATCAGCCTCATCTACGCCACGTCAGGACTTTAAAATTGAACATGTACATATTTTATAAAGTTTTATTCATAGCCCCTTAATGTTTTGCAGCTTCACGTTTTTTTCTACGTAGCAGGGTCATCAAATACTTCTTTCCTAAATTGCTCCTTAAAATCTAGAAATTGTTCGTTGAGTGACGGAACTTATCACCGTATTTTGGCTTACCAGAACAGAGAAATAAAAATATTTTAAATATATTAATTGTCTCGAGCGGATATCCTACCTACCTTCAACTAAACGCGACTACAGTCAGTCCCACTTCGCCAAGATAACTTATAATATCATTTAATAACTACATTCATCCTTAAAAAGTATTATTATAACTTATTTGTTTGAAGTGTGAGAAATAAAGCAGCTAATTATAGACTTATATATAACTTTCAGAATATATTTTACAGCGAATTCAGCGGATAGACGAATTCCCGCGAGATTGAGAATGGAATTATGAATTTTCTACTGAACTTAAATATATAAAACTAATTATTATTTAACGCTCAGCGTACGCTTCAGTACTTTGTTGTAATATACATTATATTCAGTACTTTAAGAACTAAGTTGATACTTATATTTAAAAGATATTTTATGCTATGTTTGGGATGTTTGTATGTTTAACTATATATAAGGGTGTGTTTTAAGATCTGACCCTATAAAGGCAAACAATATGTATAGGTTATAATAGATTTAGTGGATTCAGCTTGCTTCATTTAATCTGTGTGATTTAGACACAATCTGATGACAAATATTGAAATTTGTTTTATAAGAAGAAAGTTTAAATGGTATACTAATCAATGAATATTAAGTATAAACAAATGTTCCCTAACTCACTGAGTGCATGACAGATTAAAATAATATATTTACAATAGACACTAAGGTAATATAAGTATATAAGTAAGGTAAGGTAGAGAAATGGAAGGTGGCAAGGATCATAAAACCCATGGACAACTAATAGGTATGATTATTAGATATAATTATTAGATAGATACATACGAGTATACTGTGTTGACGTTGAATTTCTGGCCGTATATAATAATTCAGTAATATTTTTGCAGGATTATGTTTAAAATTATTTGTAAAAATATTTCCTTAGTGTAATAAGACAGTGCAAAACCACACGTAGTGTCTCTAAACCAGCAAAAAGTTTTTTTTATTATTGCATATGTAGACATGAAGTTAAAATAAAATTGTTTTTTTTATTATTATTTTATGTCAAAACAATCAAGTTTCAATTTAAATTTAAGCTATATTGGATTCCAAGTGAATTGAGCTTCAGTATATAAGAAATAAAACATAATATATTAAAGTAATAGTTTACATAGAATCTAATCAGGGCAAACGCTCGACTTCATTTTGTAGTTAGTTTAGAGCCGTTACAGCAATCCCAATTTTCCTTCATAGGTCGTACCCACTTTAATTAAGTAAAACAGTGGAAGTTTATAAATTAGTTAAAGACAGGGCGGTTTAATAAGCAGCGAGGCTACTTGTTGCGAATGACAATAAGATGCCGGCAGCACGCTGCACGCCGCGCCGCCCGCCGCCGCCTGCCGCCTGCCGCCGCCACGCGTGGACTTAACGTGTCTAATTTGAAAAGTCAGACCGCGTCTTGCTTTTAATGAGTTTTCGTGTAATGCCTTCCTCACCGAGCAAATTTATGTCATGAATAATAATAGATGCCAGCCGGAGCGCGTTTAAATCCTGAATAGACACGTCCGCGGATAATCCGCCGAGGCAACATCTTAATAAACACTGTTTTAACGAGTTGATGCCATGGCATCGAGCTGAGGCTTTCACTACCACAGAGAATTAATTAAAAAGTCTACCTCCCAGCTTAGTAATATTCATACATTTTATTACGATGAAAAGATTTTCACGAGACATTTTTTAAGACATAATAGTATGAGGGCTAAAGCTGAAAGCTTTGTAACCATATGGCACTTGCATCACTTTAGAATCTAAATTGTTGCCTAGCACAACAGTATATTATTTCATTTTATATTTAAGTTTTTAAGCCTTCATTAGTATCTTATGATACCAAAAGTGGGTACCTCAATTTTAGATTTAAGTTTTCACGAAGTATGACTTACAAACTACTTCTATGTATTTTTTGGCACGTTTCAGACCCAACGGATGTAGAAATTGAACGGGGTCTTTGAGTGACACTCATGTAAGAATAACGTTTTTCTTGAATTACATGAATTCTTTCACTCTCTGTGATATCAATTAGTTCTATATCTGCATTATGCAATATTAAATCAACTAGTTTCGCGGACAACTGCTCGAAACAGACAATTGCTTTCTTATGAAAATGTTCCATCAGTAAATAAGAAAAGAAAAATTACATAAAGTATAAAGGAAAAATAAACAACATTACATAAGACAAAGAATATTAAAAGAATTTAATTTTTAAAATTACTTATATCCCTACATAATGTGTTGTAATCCAAAATGATTGTGTTAAATCAGTTTACATCAAGAAAAGATGGGCGACAAGTGTTGCATACATTAGGGCTTGAAGTAAATATACTGATTTAAATTATAGCGAGCACGTATCGACACTTTCGGCATCCCTAGGAATTCCGGAGAGTGTTTTAGCGACATAAATTACTGGGTCTATTTACATTGGTTGTAAATTAACATATCCCGGGTATTCCCGGGACGATAACCTGAATATATCCGTGAGTTTTACCAAACTATTCCATAAAGATGGACGAGAAAAACGTCCCAAGTGTTTGTTTTAGAAGAATATATGTAGAAATGCTTTTCTACCAACTTTACATAAAATGTGCTATTGTTACATACCCTGTGTCTATAAATTGTTAGGCGAGAATATTTTTTGACATTTAAAGACTGCAAGATGAATAAATGAATTGTACATATATGTTTCTTGTGCAACATGTAGTATTTTGTCACTGCCTAAACGAAAAAATACAGATTAAAGCAAGATACCGATACTGGTACACTTATATCATCTTAATTGTAAAACTACTATTATAAGGGTACTCGTTCTGCACTCATTCTACCCTACCCTATTCAATGTGGACTCATTAAAGAGAAGAAAAGTAATTCCTTAGCATTCCATGGA
>JAKGSA010000111.1:248215-267495 GCA_033558755.1 Philaethria dido
TCCCCAAATTTTATACGTTAACAATTTAAAGTAATAATGAACGCGCTATTCAATTATAAATAAAAACTATGGCTTCGTGAGGGTAAAATAAATGTCAATGTTTACACATTTTATTCTGCCTCAGTTCTTTTAAATACTGGCAAAGATACCTGCGTGTCGTCGACCCTTGAGAGGCTTCATACAATTTACATAAAATTAAGTTCTGCCTTTTTAATTTGTACCGAAAGAAGTAAGGGTCTTATCTAAGTATTTTTTGGAAATCTAAAAAGATAATTATTTCATGAATACTTATGGAACATATGTACAAAGTCTTTAAAATTTCGACACTATCATGACGCAGTGGAACGGCGTTTGACTGTAAGCACAATAGGTTATGGGTTGGATCCCAGGAAAATTATTAACTAATTTTACATGATTTTTAATTGTCCCTCTTTGATGGAAAATGTTACCATGGATCAACATTCAAACGCAATGTTTTGAATTAAAATTAAATGTCGAGAACAGAGTGTATTGTCACTAGGTATTTAAAAAAAGTCGTAATCTGCTTGTTTTTTAATATTCAGTAAATAAGATAGACATTTTAAGGTCTAAGACTTTTAAATAATGTCTCTAAAATGAATAGTTCAAAACGAAGGTAGGTTAGATTCTCTTTTATAGTATCTCTGCCTATATAGTTGGAGGCGAGAAAAGTACGATTCTGAAATAACATTATAACTTATATTAAAATAATAATTCACTTTGTGATTCATGCCAGATTAAATTAAGTAACAAATGCACAATTTACTGACGATTTGCGTATAATGAAACTTAAAACGAAAAAATACCTGAGAAAAAAATGTAGACAAATGTAGATAGCGTTAGGCCCGCTGAATTAACTTTATTTAATTTTGATGAACTTTAAAACTATATATATTTAATACGCTCATGTTTATATATTACTCGTATAATACTTAACTTTCATGTTTGAAGTGAATGGGGATTGAAAATATAATTGTTCTTGACGTATTTATTATAGCTGGTAGAATAAGCAACTTAAAAAATAAGTTGGTAAAAAGTTTAACCAAATCGTTAATATAAAAACGTTACATAGTTATACTAATATAAGTAATTATAATACTAATGTCAAAAATTACAGAAATGTTGTTTATTGAAAGTAAAAAAAAAATCCAATAAGTAAAGCGTCAGTCGCCATCTATGATCGATGCTGAATAAAAAATATTCCATCAAATTATTTTTTTATAAAAATGGCCTGTTAAAAATTTGCTTTTTAATTAATATACGGAGGTAAATATATTAAGGGAGATTACATCAGAAATATTGTGACATTTTTGTTGTAGCTTTTATATGAATTAAATAAATTTACTTTATTAAATTATTTATCCTATGATGTTTTAAAAATCGTGCATTCTAGGATTGGTATTGAGGCCCCCAAACCAATAGTTTCATTTTAATCCCATGTACGTTTACCAATATTCAGTAGGTCAGCTGATATTTTGGAATTTATAGATTTTTTATAATTTTTATTTTTAGAGCCTGTCGTGACGCAAAAGCACAAGCGTGCGAATGTAAACGCGACAGGTTGTGGGTTCGATTCCCACTCCAGGAAATGTAAAAATTTAATATTTTCATTTCTTGGGTTTGGTAACAAGGCAAAACGCCGCGTTAAGTTCCGCCACTCAGCACGCAATGCCTCAATTCGGCGGAAAGTGGGGAGCGGAGTGTCTTAACACTAGGTTCTCAGGTTCCCTCTGCCTAACCTGCTATATGTGGGATACAGCGTGAACAGCAAACTAGAACACGTAGACTAATAACTCTGTGAATATTCTTTCGATCATTTAATCATTGCTTTATAACATGAAATATATATTTTTAAAAATAACTTAGCAACTTGTGATTTTTATCTAGCTATTTACAATCTATGTCAAAAACTATTTGCGCAGAATAGTCTTAGAAGAAGAAAAAATATTTAGCTAGCTTCACGACAACCTGAAAAATTCGTTATCCTAATTACTAGAAGTGCCTCCTTCAAAAGCATTTTGTTTGGATTATTATTTTTTATCAAAGTATTTGCGTTTCTTATCGCTCAACTTTAGTCGGACAACAATTAAAGAGGATAATAAATTAGATGCTGTTATATTATCCTAACCTAAGCTGAGATTGTTGTCCATACCGAGTATCTACTGTGAATTAATTTGCTACAACTGACTGGTAGTTAGCATTCACTTTGAGAGGCTAAAGAAGAAATATTATAAAATATATATTTTTCTAGATTTTCACCATTTTTTTCAATTCTCTCTATGTACCTGTACTAGTATTAATGCCAAAATATTTCAATTTACTACAAATGCGCCTCAAAAACAGCTAAAATAATAAATCATTTTCTTTATAAGTATATTCATAAAATGAGCATAAACAAAAACCTTGACGCTAACTACCTTAAAATAATGAAACCGCCGCGTAATAACTGGGAGCATGTAAATGTAACAATAAGGCGTCGTAGCGCGTTTTCGGCGTCCTGTTTTAATAAATCTCTATTTACAGCCGCCGAGTGGAAGGCTTAAGCCAGAACATTTTTCTTCATACACGAGTCGTGTGTGCCAACAAACTCAAAGACGATCTTTCCCCTCTCAATCTTATGAAATTTCTTCTTCAAAATATATATAATGCTTTTTCATTTTAAAGCAATTCTTGCTAGAATGAACTCTTATTACAACCGTTTATATTTGGATGCCAATATAAATACATCCGAGATCCGGTATATCTTAGATTTATATTAATACACATTTTATTTACCTGTTTAAATATAATATATTTACAATAATTATTTTAAAGTTAAATCTGTACCAAGCGTGAATAAGTTCATAAATCAAAATCCATACTTTTCAGCACAAACATTTTTAAGTTAACATTATCTATGTCATGTCCATCAATTCTGTTTTTATATTATTTTTTATATTTTTTTACCTGAATGTTAAAAAATGTAAAAAAAATCAAATCAAATTGCTTCAAATTAATATTAAGCATAATAATGTTTATATAAACATATATATAAAAGAAATATATAAAAAGAAAATATCCAAGTGGACTTATGAACCTATTCACTCCTAAGAAGGTGCAATGAACGATTGCTATAAGTATATTTGATTGATGGTAGAGAAGAGTGCAAAAAAGTCAAAAAATATAAATCTATGATTTTTTTTGTGTGTCTGTTTGTCTGCTTATCTTAAATACAACACAATTAATAAATTAATTCTAATTTAAACGTTATCTGAGAAAATTGTTAAAATATGGCACTTTAAGCATATTCTTCGCGTCGCGAAGCCGACAGATCCCAAGCTATGAAAGCTGTCAAATGTCGATGACAGAATCGGTATTGTAATTTACTTCAATTGCTTTATGGCTTACTTTATTGTCTATTTCTTCGAACTATATTTTGAAATTATGAATAAATTGACATAATAGATAAGGTTTATTGTCGTAATGACCTATCAAAAACATAATTTTGAAAAAGGGATTCAAGTTCAATGTAAAAATATGCGTCTTTCTCTTTTTATTGATAAAAGAATTGAGATATAAATAGATGACAACTTCTGCAGTTAATCCTGATTTCACATTTTATCTTATAGGGACGGGCATATGCAAATAATTTAAATATTTTCAGTCCCTCTGGTAGGTATTGAAGCCACTACCATCGCGTCTAGAGTCACACGCGGTCCCACTGCACCTTTGTAACACGATGACTTCCTAATATCTATATATATTTAAATATTACATTATAAAAAAGACAAGATATTAACTAGTAGAGTAAATAAGCACATTTTGTTTAAGCTGTATCCGTGCAGTGTAATCTTACAGTATCTAATAGAATGTAGGTCGTCTGAACACTAGCTAAATCTTATCATCTTAGCTTAAGACCCGTGAAATTGTTCTTTCCTAGGTATAGAAATTTCAAATAATAGAATCAGTGACTCGTTTAGGCAATTTCAGCTAACACTTACTTAATACCAGAAAATAACGTTATAACTGAGTACATGTTTAACGCCTGTCGTGGCGCAGAGGCACAAGCGTGCGACTGTAAACACGACAGGTTGTGGGTTCGATTCCCACTCCAGGAAATGTAAGTATTTTCATTTCTTGGGTTTGGTAACAAGGCAAAGCGCGGCGTTGAGTTCCGCCATTCAACACGCAATGCCTCAATTTGGCGGAAAGGGGGGAACGGATTTGTTGTACGAGAACGGAGTGTCTTAATACTAGGTTCTCAGGTTCCCTCTGCCTACCCTGCTGTATGTGGGATACAGCGTGAAGTTAAAAAAAAAATGTTTAAATTTATTTTTCACACGAGTTCCAGGTCTATATCCTTTCAGGCAATAGAACAGCATTACTTACAAATATGGATAAATATTTGAACCATATACAATTATTATAAAACAAGTAAAATACTAAATTACTTGTTTTGCAAAATCGAAGTTATGTTATGGCGCAGTGGGACAGCTCATGCTTGTCGCGATCGGTTCGAATCTCACTCAAGACAATCATTATATTGGAACTATTTTTATTTTCCACTCTGATACGCAGCCAAGAGTTCTGCCATTTAACATGCAATGTCTAAATTTCTGGAGAAATTCGGACGACGTAGTGTCTTAACACTAGGCTCTCTCTGCCTAGGTAGGCAGTAGAGTAAGGTTACTCTACACGAAAAAAGCATGAAGCTGTAAAAAAAGTTGTTGCCTTATGGTTTTTTTACCAATTACTATAAGCTTGAGATATCTCTAGGTACAGAAATTCAAACCCAATAAAACTAAAATATTTTATAATTAATTTAATTTATACGTAATATTAAAATCACGCTTCAAGGATTAGCATATTAACGTTAAGTTCTAAGTAGCTCGTTCTTTACGTTACATTAATCCTATACAATTGTTCGTTGCATCTTATAACATGTCAAGAGCCAAGCCAGCATTCATACGTTCGCTGCGAAGCCTCTCATAAATTTCAATATATTCTGGCTTCATATCTGGAACTCAAACAGTTATAATAATTTTGCTAGCTTCGTATGTTTGTAACTATAACAAAATCATTTTAAAATTATAAACTCGATTGGTCGTGGGTTCGATTCCTACTCGGGGAAATGATTATATATTTAACTTTTAAACAAAAGTTATCGAAAAAAGGTATCGAATTGGGGTAGTGGCGAACGGAGTGTCTTAAGACAGGTTCTTCCTCACTATCGTGCTTTGCGGGATAAAGCGTAAAACTTTTGATTTTCAAATTATTATAGTTTTTTAATATATTTTTTTAAAATATAGTAACTGCATGCAAATTTAGAATTAATAATAATCATACCTGCGGCTTTGCTGCGCGGTTGTTGGTTGTTTGTGCGGTCATGGAACGGGAATTTTCAATAGATTCATCGCATGGACACACGTATGGTGCTCTCTAAAAGCATCATTATGAATCTTTTCTTAGAAATTAGACGTTTTACACTACATGTAAAAAGTTATTTATGTCTCTATGTAGCTTATGCACTATAGTACAGCCTTCAGCCTTCTGATCTCCACTTAAAAAATTATAACAACACATCGCTTCGTTGCAACGTGAAAGAGAGACAAACAAACAAAAACACATTCCCGTTTATAATATTAGTATGAATAACAAGCAAACAAGCATTTACCTACCCTAAAAAATACAAGAAATAGAGTTTTTACCAAATAGCGATATTGCCAGAATCGTGGAACTCAACCCCCTGTTTTATGTTACGAAAGAATTATATTAAGATAAATGACAATAATTTAAATATAATCGTATGATCGGGGTATCCCGAACAGGGATCAATGTACTATAATACATTAATTTCTAACATACAGTATGCCTGATTATGTCAGTGAAAATATTGCAAAGCTAGTATAAATATAATAATTCAAAAGTAAATAAAATAAATACACATAAAAATAAACATATCTATAAGTATTGCAATAGTAAGTAAAAACTGTATGGCGGAAATCGATATTCTACTCGTACAAAACGTTACAAGGAAGCTAAACAATATTTTCAAAGAAATTGAGATAAAGCGTGTGTACTTACTGAGGATTGCTCTTATTTGCCTTAGTAACAACGTCTAGTTGGTAAGACGAAGAAAACTCTGAGATTTTTGCCGCAAAGCCTCCTGTCACTGTATAGCACGTCGTCTGGGAGATAGAACGCTGCATTTGTGTGTAAAATACATATATGTTTATGATGCGGCAAATGAAAAGACACTCTATGTTTTATGTTAAACATTATATATGAATATCATATAAATATATAAAGACTGTCGTGGCGCAGAAGCACAAGCGTGCGTCTGTAAACGCGACAGGTTGTGGGGTCGATTCCCACTCCAGGAAACTGTAAAGGTTAGTATTTTCATTTCCTGGGTTTGGTAACAAGGCAAAGCGCGGCGTTGAGTTCGATACGTGAGGAACGGAGTGTCTTAACTTTAGGTGCCTACCCAGTTATATGCGAGATACAGCGTGAAGTTAAAAAAAAAAGAAAAATCATATATTATAACTTGTCCTGTATATTTTGAAAAACAGCTTTTATCCTGCGTAGCAATACAGTCGGAGAGAATTTAATCAAGAGATATTTGCATGCTTACAAACCAGAGCTGAACGCTGCCTTTATCTTATCGAGGCGAAAAAATAAAAATAAGTATAAATATTTTACCAAGAAGGCAGAAATTACTTATTAAAAATGGATCCCAAAACTGTTTCGTCTAACGAAAATGTAGCTACTAAAATATCTGAAATTAGCACATATTCTTATAATAAAATAACACTCAAATTTTCACGAGTGGGATTCGAATCCCTAATCATATTACTTTTTATGCATGTTCTTATTGCTATATTATGGTAAAATTAGACAAAATATGTCTGATGTCTAAGCTATGTTACTGAACCTTTCATCTAGATCCGTCGAGTATTATTTTGGTGAAAAAATAACATTCATCTATCCGCTGAAATACTAAGATGGTATGAGAACTATTAATCATACAAGTATTATAAATTCATATTTGTAATATTTGTAACAAGGCAAAGCGCGGCGTTGAGTTCCGCCACTAAGCACGCATTGCCTCAATCCGGCTGACTGTGAAACAAACCACTGTTGAAAGACGGATTGTCTTAAACTAGGTTCTCAGGTTCCCTCTGCCTGCTTTGCTATATGTGGAATACAGTTTGAAGCTAAAACAATAGTATTATTACATCTTAGAGGTTCACGAGATCGCTAAAAGCATAAAAGTTATTTTTGCACTTTATCCCGCATAGTAGAATGAATGGTGAGAACACAGAATCATCCTCTTTCTTTAGAGAGTTGAGTGGCGGAACCCAACGCCGCGGTTTCTCTAACCAGGACGGGGAAATTAAAACCATTCATACTGAACAGTGGAATTTAAAATCACAACCACTCGCCTACATTGTCCCCTAAAAGATTTTTCATATATTATAGTAATTTTGCTTAGAAAACGCTTTTTCATTATAATATTGCTTCGCCAACTTTATATAAATTCGTCTGCATGCTTAAAGCTTTTTTTCAGAGGTCCTGAGAGCTGCGAGCGCAAGTGGCCACGATAGTACTACTACGGTAACAAGCACAGCGAACCGCTAAAAGTACTGCAACATATTATTCTCAAGCAAAATTGTCTATTAGAGTACAAAATATTCGTTTTACAGCTTTTCAAGTAGAAATATACTTTTATTATCTTTTATTTTTATGTGTCGTAATATATTCTGTTGGTAATATACGTTTATTTGGTGCTTTAAGCTGTATTTATAGAAAAACATTAGAGAATTACATAGTATATGAGTAAAAATAAGTTTTATGCTTGCTAGTGCTATTTTTTAACGATGTTATAAAAAATGAACATAGATATTTTCTTAATTTGAGAATAAATAACTTAAACAATGTCTGACTTATTGATAATGTGTAATTATGGGTTAGCTCAATTTAATTAATTCGGCGGAAAGTTCCTAAAAAAAAGGAGAACAAAATTATTGTAAGAGAACGGAGTGTCTTAACACTAGGTTCTCAGGTTCCCTCTGTCTACCCTGCTACATGCGGGTTACAGCGTGAAGTTAAAAAAAATCAATTTAATTAATATAATATATTTTTTTTTATAAATAAGTGTTAATTTCTTAGATAATATTTTAAAAATATATATTTTTAAGAGTTTTATAAAACTCTTAAAATATAGAAAAGGACGTATAAACATATAGAAAAGTAGGACAGAAGGACGAACTCTAAGGTACGCTTTGTCTAACGAGAGAGATTTGAATTTAACTTTTCCCCGAGTAGGTTCGAATCCTCAACCACCGTATTTGCAGTCAGACAGAATCCCACTGCGCCACAATTCTAAAAAAAACACAAAATAAAAAAAAAATTCAAACGAATGCAACAACAACAAATATAAAATTAAACAAAAAGTATGGCGCGGCGTTGAGTTCCGCCACTCAGCACGCAATGCCTCAATTCGGCGGAAAGTGGGGAACAGAGTGTCTTAACACTAAGTTCCCTGCCTACCCTGCTATATGCGGGATACAGCGTGAAGCTATGTATGTATGTAACAAAAAGTATGATTGGCAAAATACTAGGTATATTATAAATTGTAGTATAACTATCGCTAATCTAGTTACTTTGTTTGGTGGTAGGAGGTTCGTCCTCCGTCTGGCTCGCGACCACTATCATGTCAAAGACGAACCGCCAAATATCTTATGATGTGTTCCGGTTCGATGGCATGTAAGCCAGGTTTTCCCCTTTCCCACCCATTCTTTCCCAAAAATGTGGTGGTTCCGATAGCGGACTACTACATTATCCTCCCCTTCCGTCTCTATCCTCTAGGTTGGCAACGCATCTACAACATCTCTGGTGGTGTAGATGTTCATGGGCGAAGGTAACCACTTACCATCAGGTGGTCCTTCTGCTCGTTTGCCATCCGTTATCCATATATTATTATTAATATATTTACTTTAAAATAGCAAAACCAATCTTATGCTGATATCTGAGAATTAATTTCTTACCAGACTTCTTTACATTAGCTACGTAGTACATACTTTTGTGTTACACGAACAAAATGTTTAAAGCTACAACTAAATTTAGACGCGTGTATTTAGTTAGGCCTATTCACGTTTGTCTTCGTAACAACGTCTAGTCGGTAAGATGGGGAAAACCTCCAAGATTTGTGTCGCAAAGCCTCCTGTCACGAAACAACGGATACAAGATTGGGCTTATATATAATGTACATTGTACATTGCTTACTGTATTTATATTGTGTTAGAAGCTTATATTTGAATAATATTTAAATTAATTTGGTATTAATTACTTATTAAAAATTTATAGATATATTTTTTTTAGCTTCACACTGTATCCCGTATATAGTAGGGTAGACTGAAGGAACCTGAGAACATAGCGTTAAGACACGCCGTTCTCCAGTTTCCACCGAGGCATTACGTGCTTAGTGGCGGAACTCAACGCGGCGCTTTGCCTTGTTACCAAACCCATACACATACATACAAAGTTTCACGCTGTATCCCGCATATAGCAGGGAAGGCAGAGAAAACCTAGTGGTACGGGCAAATGTGAGCCCGTGTATGTAATTTAATTAAAAAAAAAAAACCTAGTGTTAAGACACTCCGTTCCCCACTTTCGACAGACGACGAAGTTAATTAAAGGCATTCTTTGTAATTGATTGGAATCTAATATAACTTATATATCTAATTTAACTTATTTAATTGTTTATGAATATTTTATTGTTTTTATTACATTTTAATAATTATAATATTTTTATTTATTTTATTCACTATAACCTTCCCTTTCGTCCCATAGCGTATTAAATGGTACCACTGGTAGCTCCGTTGCCACAGCAAAGTGTATGTTATTGTACAAGTGTTTAATAAATACATAATAAGTGTTTATTAAGTGTACTATTTTTATGTATTTCTGATGCTTTATTATGAAAAATTTTGGCATTCTGCACTTCTTGTTCGTATAAACTTTAATTATGCTAAATTTCATACTCCTTCGTCCGTAATTTATGTAAATAGGGGCATAAAGTGTTTTATTCACGTATTGGTAAAACGATAAGCTACCGTCACTCCTTGTTAACTCACATAAGGAAAACACCTTAATACTTATAAACATCCTGTCCAATCCAGCATGTGATAACGGAGTCGAAGGAATCTTTTTTACCCTTAAATTGCGAGAATTTGTATTCCAATACATAAAAATAACCACGTGTTGTCCTCCACATATTAACCTAATTTTCGATGAACATACAAAAGCAATTACTTACACCTATGTAATGATTTTGGTAAAAACTTCATTTTCGACGATAAACAAATATTTGTATGGCAACACCTGACATCCGTTAAAAGTCAAACACAAAGTCCCTTCCATTAGTGATATTAATGTTCCTTTGATTACATTTGTCGTATTGCAATTGCACAAGAATACATAAAAGAAGTCAATATTTGTCATCATTGCCTCTATGTTTGGAAATGTTATTTGGTTATTCTATTACTGTGTGTGGTAAGACAAAGCGCGGCGTTGAGTTCCGCCACTACATTTTCAATGTCTTGATATCGAGCGGGAACTGGTAAACGGCGAATTTTGACACTATGCTTTCTGTCTCCCTGCTATGGGCGGGATAAACTGTGAAGCTGAAAAAAAAGGAAAAATATATTTAAATTTATTATGTATTGTGTTATAACATGTAATATACCTATTTAACGTTAATTAATTACGATTATAATAATAAATGAAGGAAAATTTTCCTCCATTGGCCCTCTTTTTCCGAAAATTATGCAGACGGAGGAGTGAATTTTGTATGGAAAACGAATGCAGAAAGTCAATAATCAATTATGTATTAAAAATATATTTAATTGATAAAACAGTTATTACACGCACTACATATATAGTAATGTTTATGTTCATCTATTTTTCGTGTGTCTACGTGTTTTAGGCAGCAGCTACACAAACATAGTGACGGAACATTCGATTTTCGATTCGATTGTCTCACCAATCAGATCTTACGCCATCGTCGACGGAAATGACTCCGAAGTCAAGCTCATTTAACGGCTACACCCCATAGAACCCCAAACCGCAGAGCCCCAACCCCCGACCCCTAAACTTCACAACTGTAAAAGAAAACTTAATAAATTGGGATATGAATGATCGGCGCGGACACAAACATTCCACTGAACTACGATGAAATGTACATATTTAATAAATTATATTTTATATTCATATAAATATGATTCATCTGAACTAATTGTATAAAAATAATGTTTTCAAGTAAATGCCGGGTATTTTTGTACTTCTGTAAATTAATTGGTTCACGTCGGGATTGAGTAAGAACAAGGGACACTACTAATTGAACAACTTCTTTATTATCTGAAATCCAGCACAAACTGCTTTTCATCTGATTACTGAGAGTTGTTGGAGGAAAAGAATTATGTCTCTGGACATAGGATAATAAACTATTAAATTTAAGAAAATTAGTATCAAAAACATACAATTAAAAACTTGGTATTTAAAAATTATTAAAAAAATAACTTATGATTATGCGCAATGTCTCGAATTCGAGGGGAAAGTGGAAAACAGAATGTCGTAACACTAGTTTCTCTCTGCCTAACTATGTGGAAAAAAGCGTGAAGCTGTATTTTTTTAGCTTCACGCTATAGCGTGAATAGAGTGAATATGAATAGAGTGAAACTGTGTGGGATATATCCCACACAGTTTTAACATTTCACATTGAGTGATGGAACCCAACGCCGCGTTTAGCCTTATAATAAAGAGGAAATGAAAATACTAAATATTATTTAATATTTTCGTTTCCTGGTTGAGAATCGAACCCATAGCCTGTCGCGTATACAGTCACACGCTTGTACCACGACAGCCGTCGCCAAAAGTTATGATTTTCACCACCACCCATCCTTCCTCCACCATATTGATTCTCTAATTTAAATAAAAAAAACATTTCATGAATTTCAACAGTGCTTTATTATCTGTAAAGCAATAAACTACATATACATGAGATATAAAACGTCTCTTATACGGACAAAGCTTAGATTCTTCTTATAATTTTAATGAGTAAAGCGGAAGCAGTCAGTGTGACTTAATTTTATTTCAAAAGACATTAAAACTTGCTGCCAGGAGTGAAAAATAATCTCTGTGGAATTATTGCTTACAAGATGAACGGTCGCAGATAAGCACGCGGGGGGAAGAGAATTTATTAATCTTGTACACTAGTGGAGAGACGTGGATCGTGATAGCTTAGTGGTAAAGAAGTCAAAATTAGTTGAAAGATGTGTATAAAGTTATCATTTTGTTTTAATATAACTTTGTTTTAGTTTCATGTTGTATCCCGCATATAGCAGGGGAGCAGAGGGAACCTGAGAACCTAGTGATAAGACACTCCGTTCCCCACTTTCCGCCGAATCGAGGCATTGCGTGCTGAGTGGTTATTCATCTGCCAATATTTTAGTTGGATGTAATTTAGGGTAGCATCTTCACGATTTCTTCAGCAGGGTAGGCATAGAAAACCTAGTGTCAAGACACTCCGTTCTCCATTTAACGTTGAACTTGCTATGTAGGTATTGTAAGATTCTTAAAGAATAAATATATATTAGTCACTTGATTATTTTGTTTTGCTTGCTATATTGCTTCCTATATTTTAGTTTTATGAATTTTTTATTTCATTTTCTTAATAATATATTTATTTACGTAATTGTAGGTAAATAGTTAATAAAATTTTATTTACTAGTTTCAATATTCATACAGTGCTTAAGTTCATAGATCTTATTTAAGTTAGTGCTTCATCATTACCGGATACAGTTCCGTCATAAAAGAAAAGTATATAATAAAATTTATATAAAAAATAATATAAGCTTAAGAACTTGCTTCTAATTTACGCAATTTTGAACATTATGCGCCGTATTATTACGTGCTTAGGTGGTTTGAGCACGTCGAGAGAATGAGTGATGAAAGAATGGTGAGAAATATACATAAACCAATAGTGTGTGGCAAGAGAGGAGAGACTTCAGTTGACCTTCGAGAACACAGTAGCAATGATACTGGACAATGATGATGAAGATCACGAAAAAAATGAAGACTTTCCGGAGAGCATGTACGAATAGGTTAATGGCTGTGGACGAAGCGAAGGAGGTATGCAGGGACCGTAGCGTTTGGCGCTCCGTTCTCTCTGACTACCCCGCTAGGGACAAAGCGTGAAGCTAAGTAAGTAAGGATATACAATTTTTGGTATTTTTCAAAGCAAAGTAAATGCATTAAGCAGAATTTAATAAGAATTAAATAAAATTGTCAATCAAGCAAAATTAAGTTTATTTCCTGTTCATATTGTTTTATTTATAAATGTTTATATGTATGTATGCATACCTTTTTCTTTTTTAATATAATATTTTTTTTTATAATTTGATTTATATATAAGTACTTATTCGATATGATGATAGGCAATTAAAATCTTAATATTTTTATATTTATATTTTATTATCGCCCTCGTTTTTAAGTAAAATATATTTTAAAATATCCTTTGTTATAAGAAAAAAATATAAAACTTCGTAGACGTCTGAGATCTTATTTATAAAAGTAAATAATAAAAAATAGAGAATCTCTATAAATTGTTCCAGTATTTAAAAACAAATTTATACAAAACCTTTTTCAAATAAAAATATCTTTTAATAACCTTCAATCTAATAATACTATAAAAAGAAATATAGTCTCGGTAGAATACATAAAAATATTGTAACAGAAACCGGCTGTGAACATTATATATTAATAATAATGAATGCGGTAAACTTGGCTAATAACTTGAAGATTTAAAGCTTAAACAGACGCTCGAGTTTACTAAAATTTGCTGAGTATCCAAGTACAATGATATCCGAGAACTCTCTTTGCCATTTAATATGCATCAGACCACATAGAAACTTACAAATGAAGTCATTTTATACTTTTGAGAAGGTAAATGCAACAAAAGAATTAATTATTAATTGTTTTTTTGCTTGAATGATAAAAAAGAAGAATATGGCAATTATACACAACCTTTCGTTATATTATTATATTGTGAACTAAATATATACAATTTTAGGGCCAAATTACACAAATTATTTACATATAATAAGCTTTGTGTTATTCTAACAAATAATTTGTATTATTGTGAAATTTCATCTAAATTCGTTCAGTAGTTTTTATTTCAAAATAAAAATAGCCATCCTTCAGTCCTCTTCAGTTTTCACAATTATAAAATTAGTAGAATAATATATGTAGTAATAAAAGATCCTAATAAATTGCTAATAAATTTTATTTTATTTTTTTATTATAATTAGATGTTAATGCATCTGTATAGTAAAATGGAATATTTGAGGTATCACTAATAATTTAACATTATGTCTCACAGTCATCCATTAAGGTCTAATCAACCGAAAATTATTATAAACAAATCAAATTTACAATAAAACATGTTTCTTACACAAATAATAAAATTTTTTAAATACGTTTGCCGCACCATGAAAATGTCTAAAATGCCCGAAGGACTCAGTTCTTTGTCCTATTTATGCGCGGAACTCTAGCGTTCGAGAGCAGATCTCCGCGAAATCTAAAAGCTAATTAGATTCAAAGACTTTCTTTTATTTTCACAATTACGGCAAAAACTTGAAGCTTAAAGAATATGGTTGTACTAGCAATTTTATGTTTAACAAGCGCCCGTTCTCGAATGCATTTGATTGTCGGTTCTTACCGAGTGTAAGGTATCTTTTAGCTTGTGTGGCTGTAGCTAAAACTGAAATTGGCTAAATAAGACCATACCGTTTACAACTATTTTACAATAAATTTCATATGGTAAAGTGTTATTGTATAAATTCATAATGGGGCAGTGTGTCTTAACACTAGGTCTTGAGTTACCTCTGCCTACCACTTTATGTAGGATTACAGCATAGGATTAAAAGATAATAAATAAGTTATATACACTGTATAGGTATTTGGTGATTAGTTAGTTTACTACTAAAGCATACCATGTTTCCGGAAATAATTATACATAAATTATTGTTTTTGTAAATAATTTCATTATGTAATTAATTAAAATTTCTGCTTTATCTAAATTACTTCAATTATTGTTAAAAGTATATATTTTAAAAATTTGTGACTACACCGGAAGCAGTCAAAATTGAATTAAATTTATAAGGAAGTACTAGCTTTTTCGTACACATACGTACATGTAAATCTTCACATATGACTCACATTTTGAAAAGCAAACAATAAAAACTTAATAAGATTAATGCCTTGAGTTAAGAGGGGAACTATACGCCACCCTTGGCTTACAAACAATCAAAATATTTTAAAATATGGCGTGGCGCAGAGGCACGGCTGAAAGCGTGCACGACTGTAAACGCGACAGGTTGTGGTTTGATACCACTCCAGGAAATGTTAGTCTTTTCATTTCTGGGTTTGGTAACAAGGCAAAGTGCGGCGTTGAGTTCCGCCACTCAACACACAATGCCTCAGAAATCCAGCGAAAAGTGGGGAACAGAATTGTTGTAAGAGAACGGAGTGTCTTAACACTAGGTAGCATGAAGTTAAAAAAAAAAAACTTCTCTTCGCTTCCCTTCTATATTACATCATCATATGTCTTTATTATTTGTTGTTATTGTTAGCATGTTTTTGTGTTATTTCTTCAGAAAAAAGAAGGCAGGTAGAACCTAGATAAAGACACTCCGCTCTCTGTCTTAAATTTTGTAATGAGAAAATGTTTGATCTATTTAATTCTCTCAGGATTAACTGTTCTAATGGAGGCCGGAATTCTAAGAAGTTATTAGACCTCTTCTGTGCTTTAGAAACTGCCGGTCTAACGATTGCAAATTTGTTAATATATATTCTAGGAAGGAGATATAAATCCAATGAAACAAATATATAAATCCAAGAACGAAATGTATTCTATTTGACGTATATCTGTGATCAAAATGAAAAATAAACTATTATTCGTTTATCATAAAACTCTTTATTGAAAAGAAAATATTTAAAAATGTTTACATGACTGAACCGAACAGTGTAAAGGCGACCTTATCGCTAAAAGTAATTTCTTACTTGTCATTTAATGTAAACCTCTATGAAAAACTTTAATTGACAGGAGACGATGGAAAAATATTCTTAAATTATTATATCACATACACTGGTATGTTCATACAAATGTACGTACACGACTGTATACAATAGATATGAATAATAGTATATATTATACGCTATAAACATCAAAAGTGTTCTTTGATAAAATATTGAAAAGTAATTAACACAACAAGTGATGTCTATACCTTTGCGGTATATATGAGTATGAGAGTAAAGTGCTTAATTAAAAATGTGTGCACCTACGCAAACCGTATTGCTTGCTCACGTTGCGAGAAACTTATCGTTGAGGCGTGCCCTTTATCCTTTCCATTTGGAAAATATTTATTTAGCATCCTTTCCTTAAGCCCCGCGCCCAGGTGCGAGGTGCCCGAACTCAAATAGAAGCAACCAATTTAAATACGACGCAGTTGCTTCTGCCATTGTACACAATTTCTGGGTGGAGGTACTTGTGCTCGAATACAAACATAATTTGACTTAGTTTCTATTTTTCTTTAATTAATATTTCAAATCCATCGGGGCGCTGTGGAACACCGTCTAACTGTAAGCGTGATTAGTTATGGGTTCGACTTCCACTCCGGGAAATGATTTTATTAATTTAATAAATTTCACTTTCTCGCTTTGACTAGACGAAATTCATTTTCTCGCTTTAATAGACGCTAAGAAACGTATGAGACGTAAAGAGGCGAAAGATACATTGGCGAAGGAGGTGGTGAGTTCTGACACTTCCGCGAAGTCTTGAATTCGGGTGGAAAGTGGAAAATGGAGTGTGGAAAATGGAATGGATACTAGGTTCTCTCCGATCCTGCTATGCGGAGAAAAGTGCGAATCTGAAAAAAACATATTACATCATAGCTCTTATTAGATTAGGCATTTGGAAGCTAGAAATAGCGGACGTAGTAAAGTACATGCTAACATATTATTATAACATGTTAATTTCTATTATTATTTCAATAAGAGAATCCTCAGTATATTTTGTATTTTTATTGATTTACCAAGCCCAAAACGAATTTGAATATTTTGAAAAACATTCAATTTACGCTGAAGCCGTTGCTTAAAAGGCATTTTCTTGAGATTGTATTCCTAAGAGAATTGAACGATACAGTGAAGTTTATATGAAACTTTTCATAGCTTTGATGGATTGATTTAAAACTTTGTACGAGTATTAAATGAAACATTAAATTAAGTTTAAGATCTTAAAATATTATATTTTGAAATGAAAGTAAAAAGCTTACTTTTGTGTAAGTTTTCACGTAACAAATTGATTGAATTAACTATATTTTTATGTTAAAGAATATATTGTTTGTAGATATATTTAAATAATACCAAAATATGAAATATTATTACGTACAATGATATGTTCACGTGACAAAGCAAGATTAGAGGGACGGTATGAGCAAACTAGCACGGTAATAACAGAAGCCTACCGAACTGTTATTGAGGTTAACAATATTCCTAATTGAAAATGAATTGATAATGCTAGTGCCTACTACGAAAATAATAACATTGTAAAATAACTTACAATAATATTAAAATTCTATATTCGTTTTCTAAAACAGGTGCATGTAATGGTGATTTACTCTTCCCTTCGATCATGCTACCTTTTGTCCGGAAATTGCATATTTTCAAGATTTCAATGTTATTTCTTGAAGGAATTTCCACTTTTCACTGTTTATATTAAATATACAGTTTTGTGTTTACTATAACGGGTAGAAAGTATATGTAGATATATAGGCTATAGCCCAATTAAATACTGCTACCTGCCACGTTAAAAATATTAATATTATGCAGGCATTCATTATAATTATATATTCGGCGAAAAGTGGGGAACGGAATTGTTGAAAGAGAATGGAGTGTCTTAACACTAGGTTCTCCATCTCCCTCTGCCTACCCCGCTACATGCGGGATACAGCGTGAAGTTGAATAGATTTGAATAGTATTAAATATACACTATAGATGATAGGAATCGAATGAGATTTTGTAGGCGTGCGTGGGACTTACAACATAGAGCTGATGGGGGGTTTTAAAATGTACATTTACGCTTAGCTTCACTTTCGAATCTCCAAACCGAACTGACGACAGTTCTAGACAGGTTGCCATCTATTAGAGTATTAGTTATTATTTCTCTTGAGGGATGTTTGTTTCTCTCGAAAATATATTTTCTACCAGAATTACATGTTTAAGGTGTCTAGAGTAAAGGAAAATATCCATGGTCTGGATGAGGCGATACAAGTATGCTCAGGGATTTCGAACTGTTTCTCTTACATGTTCTTCACGAGGTTCCGGTCAAGATTAAAACCTATTGTTCATTTGTTGATCGTTATTTTTCTCTTTCTTACAAACATTAATTGTTTCATGTGTTTGAAGGCTATGTTGAAACATATATACTTCCAACCTACCAACAAATGTAGAGCTACTCTACTAGAGATATACCATAACTTTTTGGTGGCTTTATCTCATTTTACCAAATTACTTTAATCTGGGAAAGAACTTTAACATTGCGATCAAATTTTGAACTAAATAGTATACAATTTTTAAGTAAATGAATATTCTTTTTGAAAAAAAAAACATTTTTACAACATCACCGCTAATTCTCAAGATACAAAGACAACTTGAAGCACTCTCATTTCCCAGTTTCTAATATTTTAATGGATCATTTTATATATTAAGACTCCTTGTTGATCCTACGTGCTCAAGTGAGGTCGTCAGCAATCTAGGAGAGGCACGAGTTTTGAATTAATGTCGTCCAATCGTGATTACCTGTGAACGAAACGAGCGGGAAAGTGCTGTGTGACGCTCGTGACTTAATTAGTGGGAACAAAATTTCTTCCTATTTAGACCCTTCAAATTATTTTTTTCTTAAAATTAAAGTTTATTTCTTTTAATTTTCAAAAGGTATATTTAAGAAATTAAATCACATTTCGTATGTAGACATTAAGAACAGGTTATTTCGTTAACGCTTATATCTTCAGAGGTATTTTCAGATGAGGCTTCTAAAAGTGGTGCCGCTGACCTAACCTATATTTTAAATTTAAATCTATTGCTAATTGATATTGTTACCGCATTACTTTTTATTGGGTGAACCGATTTTGATGATTCTTATTTTATATGATAGCTGTTTG
>JAKGSA010000111.1:270500-338131 GCA_033558755.1 Philaethria dido
ATACAGTGTAAGAAAGTGCATTTTTAAACAATGCTTAAAAGTTAGTAAAGCATAAGCCACACTAACATTTTTTATCAAAATATATAAAAAAAAATACCGACATAGGATTCATTCACATTAAAAAAAAATTAACAAAACCACGTGATTCGATTCACCTTATACATAACTACTTATGAATCAATGTATGTAGTTGGAATCTTAATAATCGATTAAATATAACCTACAATTATTAAAGCAAACCTATTCTACATTCTGGGAATGCAATTATAAAACATTAACACTACAATTATATACAACGAATAAATTATAAAAAAATATATTATAATCGATAACATATACAACTCCTTATTGGCTTACAATTAAATAAAAATCGAGATTCGTTCTTTGGAAGAGTCAAGGACACATAGTTACAACGTATGCTTAGAAAAAAATAAAAAAATGTCTTAAAAAAAAATAAACCACAGATCTGGAATGTACTGGAGTTATCACTTAACATATAGGCAATTGTTATTTTAAACGAGATTCGAAAATTAAACTTATAAAAGAAAATAAAAGATATCAAAAAATGTTACAATTACTTTAACTGTGGGTTATAATTTTACATTAATAATAATAATTTCAACTGAAATTCGACAGGAGGTTGAAATACAGTTCACTTTGTAAACTTATTAATTATTTTTGTATTAAAATAAGTTAAAATTAAATATACCAAGACATAATAAAGATTATTATAGTCAATTTGACAGGAGCTGCCATCTTTGATAAACATATACGACAATCTTTTTCAGCTTATTTCAATACAAATTATTACATTCCTTACGTTTCACATCAAAAACATTTGCCTTTACAAATGTTTATTTAAAAAAAATAATATATATTATTTAAATGATCAATTGACATATTTCTGACATCTATCAAAGCAAGTTACCCAACTGTCAAAAAAAAAATTAAAAAAGCGATTTTTGGTGTTATTGTAAAATCACATGTGATTTTTTAAAATAATAAGTTATAGATTAGGTTTCTTGCAATGATTATTTTTTAGAACAACTTGCACAGGCTTACAGGCGCCTGTCTTTTTTATGTTTAATATTAAAAATTGGCGTTAATACAGTTATATTTCGTTAGTCAGTGTGTGGTGTTATAGCGGCTGCGAGGCGGCCTCGGGCGGTAACGCGTGCACGCGCGCCGACAGCAGGTTGTGCAGGATGAACACTGCCGGCTTCGGACTGCCCTCCATGTCGAGCTCCTGTTAGTTAAAGTTATTAATTTCATTCGAAGCCGTTCCGGCACATTAGGACGGCGTCTAAATGTTGATGGTCGTGGTTCGATTCTCATTCTAGACAATGATTATATTTAAATTATATTTATTTTTTCATTTTGATAAAAGATAAATCGTGATGCTGAGTACATAATGTTTGTTATTTTTTGCGGAAAGAGGAAATGGTGCGTTTTGATACAAAGTCATTTTTGAATACCTAGCTATGTTGTGTAAAGCATAGAGTTGTTCTTTAAAAGTAAGATTTTAAAAATGAGCAATAAACATAAAAAAATTTAACACGTAATTATTAAGTAGACAAACACTTACTTTAAATAAGAAAAAAAACTAAAAATATCGAACATAAGTCGAACTATAAATTTATGACTCACAAGCGTATCATCATCGGCGAAGTGCAACCACAACGCAGCACGATCATCGTCCGCGGAGGCCCGCAGCGCGTGCAGCGGTCGGCGGTACAGCGCGCGCGCCCCGCCGCGGCCCAGCGAGCCGGCCGCCTCCCACACGCACACGCCGGCCGCGCCCAGCGCCAGGCGCGCGCCCGCGCCCCGGTAGCGGCACCGGAACGTGAACTCGGGCTGCGCGCGCACGGCGTGGTGCGCGCCGTCCACCAGCGCGCCCGCCACCGCCGCCAGCTCGTGCGGCGTGTCCGCGCGCAGCGCCCGCACGCGCAGCCCGCCCGCCGTGCCCGCGCGCACGCCCAGCGCGCCCGCCCCCCCCCCCCCCCCCCCCCCCCCCGCGCGCCGCCACCACGCCAGCCGCGTCGCCGCCAGGCTGAAGCTCTCGCTGGGCGCGCACCACGCCTCCGATGACCACGGCGCCGCCTCGTACAGCCTACGAACAATTATTAACATACCATTTACCACCATACATAAGAATATATGAACATATAACTAATAAAATATCACTAATGAAGATATTTTAATAGGTGAACAATAATACTTCAAAATTAATTGAATCACAATCACAATATAATAATATTAGGATACTTATTAATATTCTATATGACATATATTTAGTTATATTTTAATAACAGTTTATACTAATCAATTGCAAAGTAATTTTATTTTTAGAAAAAAATTTAAATAAGCAAATCGGTATAATATAAATTTACTGAAATATAAATTTACAATTATGATATAAATATGTCACACTAATTAGTAAAATATAGAAACCTCAATTCACGATCAGTAATTGCAACAAATGTAGGCTGCCAACCCTCAGCTTCATCCGAGTCATCAGATCCACCAGTAGCGCCCATCTGGAACAAAAATTTATATTATCTTTCACTATTAAATCAAAATGAAAAAAAAAATCATTCTAAAAAAATCTATCTAGTGAACTTGAGCTGTGATGTACAAATATAGTACCTAGATTATTATTGGTTGAATTAACGATTGGAAATGTTGATTTTCATTGGCAATCTTTTAATATTTTGGATGACATTCCTAAAATTTTGCTTAATTTAATTTGGTTCTAACTGAAATTTAATAATTTGTAGCATTTGTACGTATTGCAAACAAATTTGCTAACTTTTATACTGTTATAACAGCAGGCAATTAAAGGATTACCTTTAAAGGTATTAACCTTTAGTGTAAGGTATTAACCTTTAGTGTGATCTAATACAAGATAATATACCTCAGAAAAACTATAACTGTACATAAAAACAAAGGAGACAATAAGAACAAAGCTTCAAACCGTAACGTAGGCAGTTTTTTTTTTTTTTTTTTTTTTTTTTTTTCTTTTTTTTTTTCGAATGATCCACATGCTGTTGACCCTAGCGGTCTTTACAGCGACACCGGGGGGGTGAGGGAAGAGGGTGCTCAGTCCCTGCGAAATGCAAGCACTAACTGGCTGCTTGAGAGGATGCCGACAGGCGCAAGGGTCCGTAAGGTAACGTAGGCAGTATAATTTTACATACAATGAGCAAGTATAAACAAAACATGTTAGTCACTGGCAACTTTCACTGATACATTAACTCAGCATTATTTTGTAAGATTTAACTATATTAAACAAAGTACTTTATTTCGACGTCTCTATAGCGAAATATATTTTTTTTTCATAATAACATTTTAGTTGGGAACCATTAAAAAATCGTCCCATATTCATTATCAAAGTTTTAGTAATGCTTAAAAAAGAGGAATTCTTTCCGATACGGCTCGATTTTTTTTAGTTTCACACTTTATTCCGCTTAATACCGCAGGGTAGTTAAGAAAAAATCTAGTTTCAAGAAATTGTTTTGAACTTACTACCCCCGAATTTGATACATTGCGTATTGAGTGGTGGAAGTCGACGCCGTCGTCATCTTACCAGAGCCGAGAATTAAAAATAATTCAAATACAATCAAACCCACAACTGATGGAGTTTGCAGTAAGATGCCATCCCACAGCCCCACGATAGATAGATTAGATATTTTATTATTTTTTTTGATTTCTATTTTAGCTTCACGCTTTGTCCCTAACGGGGTAGCCAAACGCTACAATTCCCGCATGCTCTTTCACCTCGTTCACAGTCATCAACATTTTCTTACTTCATATTTGTCCTACGGGAGCATATTTTATTATTATTCCTCTATGTTTAGAAATAATATGATTATTATGTCCAAGTTTATATTGTGCGAGATGTAAATTAGTCGCAATGTCTCTTATTCTCGTATATAGTTTTTTTGTTCCACCGCTCACTATTTTTCTTTATACCAACGCTAGTGTTTGTTACTTTCTCTTTATATTCTTATAGTAATAAACGTTGATACAGCTCTGAGGTTACTTCACTTTTTCACCAAAATACAACCTGATTTCGTGGACACTCTAATATACAAAAAACAAATTCATAACACAGTATATACAAAAAAGCGAACACTGACGTGATCTTGCGGCGGGCGCCTGGCGAGCCAGCCGGCGTAGCGCACGTCGCCTATGAGCGGGCGCAGACGCAGACGCGCGCGGGCGAGCGCGGCGCGGGCGGCGCGGCGCGCGGCGGCGTGCAGCGCGCGGTGCCAGCCCGCCGCCGTCGTGCTGCACGCCGCGCGCAGCGCCAGCGCGTGCACGCCGTCCGGCGAGTAGATCTCTATCGTGCGCTCTTCTGTTGATGCCGTTTTATGATTTTTTTTTTTATAAGTCTTTCGCGTTATGACAAGTAGGCGAAGTAGAGTAGAGTATCGAAGTGTTTTATCACTAGGTAAATAAAAAAAAAAATAACTCAAGTTTCCCTACAAATGGATGACAATATGTGCTGAGTTAACACTAATAATTCCATTCTTTACTTTTTACTTAGTTTAGACGTACATTTAGTGAACATATTCAAACCCTCGTTTTAACAAAACCTCGTTTTAACTATAACCAAAGTGAGAAAACTAATATATATCAAAATAATTTAAATATTCTGGGTATCTAACTCACAACCATCTCGTCTACATTCAGATGCTGTTCCTATACCACCTTAATTCTACTCTCAATATTGTAAATTCAAAAGTTTGTGAGGACACATAGGAATTTATTACTCTTTCACTCAAAAAGTACTGGTTTTTCAGTAATATATAAGTAGCTTATGCATATAAACACTCACAGTTTATAAAAATAAATACATAAATATATAATATATTATGACTAAATTACTTTTGCCAGTAAAATTTTAAACCTACAAAAATACTAATCTATACTGTAGTTTTAACTTACCTGGGTCATGATGCCGCAGATTCTTAGCAACGCAAGCCATAAGGAGTGGTACATATCTAGTATCGGCTCGTCGTCGACGAGGAGAGGGCGGTGAAGGTGGTGCCTCCACCATATAACCACGTTGTAGCTCCCAACCTACTTCACTAATGATGGACGCTTTACGAAAATAAGGTGTCACTTCACGCAGGTACTTTACTGGAATAAAAAATATGATTATTTTTATTTAAAAATTAATATCATATATTGTTTATTTAAACAGGTTACAAGCACTTTTGAATCAATTATCATAAAAATGTTATTATTGTCATTCTTATCGAAAACTACCACCGGCTCGATACGCAACGCTCCTAAGAAGAGCCGTCAAGAAACTCAACAGTTGCTCTTTTCAAATATAATTTTACATACATTACAATTCACAACTATGATAAGTCTCCCAAGCAAGCATCAAAAGTATTGAATTCCACACATTAACATCAGTATTCCTAGAGAGTATAATAAATACACTTAGTACATATAGTATATGTACATTCATATTATATGTTGACATTGCAACTTCTCTACAGCCATCTTGTTACAGAGGAATAACATCCAACTGTAACACAAGTAATTGTGGGTTCGATTTCCACTCAAGGGAATGATTATGTTTAAAAATATTTACATTTTCACACTTTGGTAACACTGTGTGGCAAAGAGTTCCTTAATTCTACTTCAATGCAATGTCAAATTTGGGGGAAAGAGGAGAACAGAGTGCCTTGACACTAGGTTCTCTCTATCTACCCTGCTATGCGGGATAAAAGAAGCAAAGCAAGTGTAAAAAGTAATCTAATTTACTCTAAATAGAAGTGTAATATATAGATTGTCTTAACAATGTACTTGTATATGTCACTTTATGCAAATCTTAATGAGAAAAATAGAATTAAATATTATTAGTGTATTATCTTTTTTTTAGCTTCACGCTATATCCCGTGTATAGCAGGGTAGGCAGAGGGATCCTGAGAACCTAGTGTTAAGACTCTCCGTTCCCCACCTTATTATTTATTTATTTATTTTATTAATTTACTGTATTTCTAATGTGTTATTATAAAAAGCATATACAGCACCACAATGACCTCAGATTGATAAACTTGCTTTGAACTGGCCTTAAGTTACATATAAATTACAAATTAAAAAAATTGATCTGAAGAAATCTGTGTCATTTACGTTAATAACATTTCAAAATGTGATAAGAACTGAGTCATATAATATGAAAAAAAGAAATTATATTAAATAGAAAAGTAAATTATATTATATTTATAACATATTAAAGAATGAGTACTATATTCTTAATCATTATCATTAAACATATTAAGAGCCAAAACATTTTCTCTTTACATGAAAGCACATGACTATGAAACTGGGTAAAAATACTAGGGTGTACCCCTCATGCTATACGAATGCAAATATGATGAAGCGGATGATCAAGCCCAATTGACTGAACCGACAACCCAAGATTGCACGTCTTGGCGCAGAAAAGTAAGGAGACCCGAACCCAAATAAAGGGATAAGGGCTAGAAGAAGAAGGTTAAAGAATGAGTACTTAGCAAAGAGTATAAACTAAGACTAGAGATCTAATGTCTGACAAAAGTAGTATAAATGCAAAGGTCAATTTAATCACTTGATTGTACTACTTAACACATTTAATTAATAGGTTAATTCAATTATAAACCTCAAGTTATGTACCTTGTTCTATGCTCATAATACAAATTATATAAAAATGTTTTATATCTACTGTTATATATCATACCTTCAAGCTGTACCATTTTGCCTGCTCTTTTAAGAGCTTTTACTGCTTCCTCATGTGTGGCATCTTTTAAATCTTCTCCATTGACTGAGAGAATAGCATCTCCAACATAAAGCTGTTCAGTGAGGTCAGCTGCCATACCCTTAAATATTTTTGATATAAGAATTGGCATGTTATTTTCTATTCCTCCCTTTATTGATATTCCCAAACCATTATTGTCTGATTTAACAACTTGAACTAAACGTTTTTGATTTGCTATTGCTTCTGGTACTTCGGTAAAATCACTATTTGGTGTTTCTACATTATTATTATTTAAGGTTCCATTGAGAGTAGTAGTGGCATCGTAGCCATCGTCCAAGCAAACACTCAGATAGTCATCCTCTAATGAACAGTGTACTCTGTACCATACACCACGTACAAGGGTCTCTAATAAACCAGATCTTACGCCGGTAGCATTTGGACTCTCACTGCCGCCACTAGAAGCTCCGTTTTCCACCATAATTTTCACAAAATTAAAATATCAGCTTGATATTTTAGTTGTCTACGATACAATGTAAAATTGTCACAAAATATACAAGAAAGACAATGCAAATATTAAGAGTTTATAGTTAAGTTATGTATCTTCAAGGCATCTTACTATTTTACTTTATAAACATTTCCTTGTTGCTAAAATAATACATTGACACTAAATAAATACAACCTATTTGATTATTTCTCAATCAATATTGGGTGAATACTGAGCACAGATAACGTTTAAAATAACAAAGCTATAAAATATTTTTACTCGCAACATTTACTCAATGCGCTTTTTTTTCAATATAATTCGTACTATTCTATAATTATACATATATCATACATCATATTTTATTTATAAATTAATACTAGTTTTAAATTATTGAAATTTCAAGTAAATCAGCACTTAAATCGAGTAATGAAAAATGTACTCCATGATTAATTATCATTGCCTTAAAATTTTAAGAAAAAAAAGTTGACAATGATTCTTGACAGTTGACAGTCCAAAAATCAGAGGAGACATTCATTAACATTGCTGTATTTTTCGTCCGAAGTGAGCCTCCTACAACAGTAAAAATGTCTTCAAATTTGTCTGCTATAGAATTATTAAACATGGGAAATGAAGGGAGAATAAAACCAACTTTAAATGAATATTGGTCGTATATACTAGGAGGATTTTTTGGAATGGGAACAGGACTCATTTTAAACTTTGCGACAAAACGTCCTCTCATGAGCGGTAACATTACATAATAATAAAAACAAAATTTGTCTGTTTATGCTGTAACGAGCGAGAATTGCATATCTCCCATGTGTTTTTTAGGAATACAAAAGCATATAATTGGAGTAGTTGGCTGGACTGCTTTGTTTACCTACGCCTCTAATAAACGAGAAGAATATTTAGCAGAAAAAGATGCTGTTTTGAGGCACTACATTCAATTACACCCTGATGATTTTCCTACACCTGGTTTGTAATTTATTATTTTTAATCATTGTGTGAAATTTATATTATTTCTATTAATTTTGATTTATATATAACCTGCAATTTATTTTTTGTATTTTCAGAGAGAAAGAAGCTTGGAGATGTTTTGGAACCATGGATACCAGTTCGTTAAATATTAGTGTAAACTTGTTGATGATTTGTCAATGATATAGTTATTTCCCAATCATGTTAAAATACATTATTACTGTAGTTTTCATTTCTTTAAATAAAGTAATGGAAATTTGTTCAATACCTTTACTTCTGTAACTTAAAGAGTCCTACATAGATAGAAAGTACACCTTAAACAAGGTTTGTTTTGGGATATAATATTTAGTAGTACATAAATTTAAACTATTCTTACCAATTATTAACTTTATTGATAAAAGGTTCATGACTTTAAGGCTTATAATTATAATTTTGAGTTTATATTACACTTATTTATAATTTTGTTTTATTCAAAAAAGTAAATTGTTTCAATAAGTTGAATTTTGTTATAATATTGTTATATATAAACAATTAAAGTTACATTTGATAGTATTTAGTTTTTTTGTAATACTTTTTAAGAAGAACACAGTAATATTGGGAATTTTATGAAGATTCTCTTGCTGAAACAATTTGATTACTGTGAAAAGAGAAGGCTATAGTAAATTCAACAGTGAACAGATGATTTATTTTACATAAGCCAAAAGGAAAAAGCCAGTTCCAAGTAAAAATCTTAACTTGATGGAACACTGTGTGTTTTATGTGTAAGTACATATAGCCCTCAGTACTTGAGATGTAATTGCAATTAAGAGGGTTTAATTACTTGGTAATTTTAGACAGCTTGGGGCTTTATATTGGGGAAAGTTCATTTACTTAATTTAACCACATATCAAGAAATGATAAGTGATTTTAATAGAAATTGGAAAAAATTATAAAAGATTAATTTATACAGCATATTTAGCGTAATTTTTATAATACATACAAACATAGCTTCACTCTGTATCCTACATATAGCAGAGGGAACCTAGTGTTAAGACAATCCATTCCCCACTCTCTGCTGAATTGAGGCATTGCATGCTGAATGGCAGAACTCAATGCCTCGCTTTGCCTTGTTACCAAACCTAGGAAATGAAAAATTTCATTTCTTGGAGTGGGAATCGAACCCACAACCTGTTTCCTAATACTTCTGGAATTGTCTTATAATAGTTTACAACAAAATTAATTTTCTTGCAAAATATTATAAGCATCTGAATGAGAGATTCATAATATTGCAAATTTTTATTTTATCTCACATCATAGATTAATAAAAAAAATCGCAAGACCTTTATTATCACACTTGAGCTAGCTTTTTATGTTTCTAATTGTGAGTACCAGCTAATATAATGAAATTCTGAAGCTAGTTGCTGTAAACTTATATCGTCAAGGGGAGGATAAATAATATAGAATTTGTTTTAAAATATCAATATTGAAAATATCTGTTGCTTAAAATAAAGACGTGAATCCACGTCAATGGCAACCAGGTATAGAGTTTTAAACAATGTGAATTCACATCAGCAGTCGTGTGTAACACACAACAATAAGTTTGCGTAAATAAATGGTACCAAAACAAATAGGCGTAGTATGTTTATCTGATACAATAATTTATTATGCCTACAATTATTTTTATCTAGGAATAAGCAGATTCCTTATTAATAAGAAAGGCTTACTGAATCGTAAACAATGCATGGTCTTAGCAATCTGTATGTCATTACATACAAGTATGTCAAATGTATGGTAGTTGTGTCATATTTATTTTATTAACTTAATAATTATAATATTATTGTTTTTTTTAGTTTCACACTGTATCTGGCATTTAACAGGGTAGGCAGAGCGAACCTGAGAACCTAGTGTTCTCATTCTGTTGTCTTTCAACAATTCCGTTCCCGACTTTCTGCCGGATTTAGACATTGCTGACTAAGTGGCGGAACTCGACGCGCCGCTCTGCTTCGTTACCAAAACCAAGAAATGAATTAACAATTATTATTTAGAAATTTCATTTCCTGGAGTGGGAATCGAACCCACAACCCATCGCGTTTACAGTTGCACGCTTCGTCTGCGCCACGAATAGAAATACATTTACTAAATGTATTTCTATTACATTATTATTCACTTTCTGGATTCTTCTTTATTAAATTTAATCCGCTTTGTTAACTTCCGTAAATGGGGATAAAAAGTTTTTTCACTTAATATTATAGTAATAATTAAACATGAATATTTTTATGTTGATGTAAATAATGATGTGCCAGTGGGGCCATATAGTGGAAACTCTCCCCACAAATAGTGCAAGCTATCGGCTCGTGAACTAGATTATTTTGATACTGGTCATCTTTTGTTTTATTTTGATATGATATTCCAGGTTTCGGCAAACAGTGGTTTTTATCATTTGGCAAGGCATCTTTGTCAGGCATTGTGCTTCTGTTGTCATCTATACCAATTATATCTATATTAATAAAATCATTCTGAGCTTTGGAATGTTCATTAACATCATGTTTTTTGCGTTTGTGTATTTTCTGAAAAAAAAAAAAATATATTTGTGATAAATGACATGTGACATCAAGGTTCAACAATATATTTATTTTTCTTATTGATGTTATTCAATTTTTTTTGCAGTTCTACGCTTTTTCATACATAACAGATCAATACTCTTACTGATAAATGGGCTGAAAGTAGAGACTCAGCCCGAATTCGAAATATATCGTGATGTATGGCCTCAATACGGCCTATACCTTTTCGTACCAGAGTGGGGAAATGCAAATAATTTAAATATAATTGTTCCCTTCAGTGAGCTTGAAGCTATAATCATCAAATCATGTTTACAGTAAGATGCTTTCTCATTGTGCCACATTGCTGTTTAAATAATAGGCATAATTATAAATTAAAATTCAATATTACTTTAAAAACAATAAATAAAATTATCGTTACAATAATTATATTTTTCTATTTTTATAAAAAATTACAGTTAAAAAGTAAACAAAATAAATTACAAGCACTTACAAGATCTCTATTGTGTATGTATGCAGCACCACAAACATCACATTTGAAATTTTTAGTTCCTCTATGTTTAAACATATGCCGAGTCAGCTCACTGGATGTTATAAATGACTTATTGCATATTGAACAAACCTGAAAACATATTTAAATTACAATTACTAAATAACATATTGTTGATTTTTTTTGCTTTAATAATCATATTTATTGTTATTTATTTTATAATTTTATTATAAAAGTTCATTTTTCATAGTAAGTTTCGGAATTCTAAGTCTACTATTATATGCTAACTTAGTCTTCAATTTGGATGGAAGATTAAGAAATTTGGAGTACTTAAAGTTTATATGAAGAAGAGCAAAAAAGTTATATTTTCCATAATAACTTTAGATGAGTCCACGAGAGAGATGTATATTAAATTAATAAAATAAATATTGCACATTACCATGTGTTCATATATACTTTTGTATATATAAATATATATAGGCGTTCACATTAATACTAACAAGTTTAATCACAATGACCAGAAGATCTAAGTATGGTGTGAATCCAATGTCAGAGGAATAATCCTTTTTGTAAAATAGACATATTGATACACATTTTTACTGTTATGCCATGATAGTTTCTCCAAAGAAATATAAAATTACCTATATTGTTTTAACTGTTGTATTACATATATATGTATGTTTGTAATGCTGAGTAACTGAGAAACAACATAGAGGTGAACTTACTGGCTCTAAAAGGCTGACATTTGATATGTAGATTATAGGAGTATTATACTCCTTGGAGGTATATGAGTGGGCACTAAGAGAGGATTTCTTGATATTTTTATGAAATGGTTTTCAGCTAGTCCCTAAAATGTGTAAGTTTAGGCATAATTACTTACATGATCCTTTTGTCCTGTATGTATCTTTAGATGGGCTTGTAAATTCGCTTGAGCAGAGAATCTTTTGCTGCAAATATATTTAATGAGACATTAACAGTTATGAATTTATGAAATTATTATTTTATCTAAATACAATTAAAAATATAATACCTGCAAACATCGCATTGAAAGGGCTTCTCACCAGTATGGACTCTAAGATGAATAGTCAAATTATGTTTTTGTGTAAACCGCCTCGGACAGTACATACATGCAAATGGCTTATCTCCTGTGTGTGTCCTGAAATTATTATTAATATAAAATTATTTAAATTATACATATATTATTTATATATGCATTTATTTTTAGGATACATAAAATTTTAGCTTAGTAAGATTTGAACCAATTATATATAACAGTTAGGAATCAAATACATTAGTAGCATAAAAGATTTTTTATGTATTTCAATAAAAAGTATAATAGATAAATGTTTGCAGTTTCCAAGACGCACAGACTTAAATCCTGCTAAATTCAATTTCTTATTCATTTCTAAAATATATTTCCTATCTTATAAATATGTGAACAACATTTTTAAAAAATATTAACAACTCTTACATTTTTTTTAAGAACGCAGTCATAAGAAATGCCTTTTTTTTTCACTGGAAAATGCTTTTTAAGCAGACCGCCCGTAGTGCGTAAGACAGATTGCCTTACAAAAACGGAAAGGTACTGTGGGACTTACTGATGAGACCAATACTACCCACTGAAACCCAGCAGAGCCCCTCACCATCTACAGAAGATGCCGCAGGATCACTTGTGCAAGTCATAAGAAATGCCTGCTATAAGTATTTTTATTTGAAGTAACTATTGAATACAATAATTATTTAAGAAACCCTCACCTCACATGCATTTCCAGCTGAGCCTCACATCTAAATTGCTTATTACACTGATAGCAGGTATGCTCCTTTTTAGGTTTTGGTTTTGGGCCTCTTTTTAATTTTTGACACTCAGGCTTTTTTTTATAATTTGATGTTCTCTTTTGTTCTTTAATACATTTGCTGAGAATACAAAAAATATTTTACTACTTTCAAATTTCCGAGATACATTTTATTATTATAAAAAAAATATACACACCATTTTTTAATTATAGTTTGTTGTGTCATAACCTGTGGAAGAAATAAAAATATAATAAAAAAATTACAAAATTAACAAATATGAATTGGCTGCGACTAATACAACACTCACAATAGGGTCTGTCATAATTTCAGCATCCTTTGTTCTGGAAAGAATATATTATAAACAATTAAGCACTATATGAGCTCAAATTTACGTGATAAATATTTGAGGAAAGCACTATATCAGCTTAACCCAAACTATGCTAAGCAGGTCAAATGCACTAAATAATAAAAATTAAATATATATATAGCAAGTTCTATTATTCTAGGACTTCAATAATAATGTAAATAAATTGCATGCCTCTAAATTTTAGCTATACTTCATAGCTTGTGTAAAGAAACGGCCATACTTGCTTATTATCTCTAGACCTAAATATTGCCGCCACCGAGAGTCAGAACTTTCACATGTCTGTTTGAAATGGTAAGCAATGCCTAATTTGTAGGCACAGTTACTGCACAATTGATCAGGCAAACCATCATCTTTATTAATCTGTAAAGAAAATTGTTTCATTGGTAAAATTAAAGAATATTATTCTTAAACTTTAGATAATAATTTTCAGTCAATGAAGTATTTAGTAGATGTGTAAAAGTATCTTATATTACACTAGCGAACGCAATACTTTTTTTCTTAAAATTGGGTAATGGGAAAATATTACAACAATAAATAATTTAAGATCAATGTCATAAAGTATACAAAACCAAGTAATATAATATAAAACTATTAGGGTTATAAATTGCCGGTCATTTTGTTATTAAGAAGTCGATAAAATATTTAGATGTTAACTAGGTAGTGCGAGTTGAATAAATAAAAAAGATTTACCTTTACGTTAGTAATATACTCTATCATGTCGCTTAAGGACAAGTTGTAGTTTTTTGTGAAAATTGACGACAATATTCCCTCCTCCAAGCAAATTCTGCATATTTTGTTCATTTTATGTTTGACCGCTAAGTAATTTACTAATATTTAAAAAGACTCAGATAATTGATATATTACTTTTTAAACCTTGCATTTACAATGATTTTTTTTTAACTATCAACTTATTTAATTGTTTTAAAGTTAAACTGTTATTATAGAACCATTTTTTATTTATTATTATAAATTGTTGTTACACTTAAAATAACTGTCACTAAAATTGAAAATGTCCCATAGTAATGTAACTGTAGATAATAATTTTTTACACATTAAATGGTATAAGTCTATGGTTCGCTATTGTATAAAGGTTATCTATATTCCGTACAGAAATCTCTGGTAGCTTTCCAATTATAGCACATAAATGCAAGATTACAGGAAATTTGAATTAACGTAGATTTTTTAATTATAATACTTATAGAATAAAACTACAAAAAATAAAACAAAATTTCTTTTAATTATTTATTGTCACTATAATATAAAGATAGGTTAAACATTTGAATACAAAACAAGCAAAATTATAAAGCTCACTTAACACAGCATCAGCTTCAATACAACAATAAAACTGTAAAATAAATCATAACAAGATTACATAACCATTAAATATAATTTATTGCATGAAAAATATTCGCATTTTAAACATTAGCAACAGCGGGAATCAATTTAGTATAAATATCGATTCCTTTCAAATAAATGCCAGCGTCGAGATACTCGTCGTGATCGTGTAAGAGAACGGGCGTGTGGTTCATGGGTGAGAAGCCAATAGCAGGGATACCAACACGGCGAACGTATCTGCTGTCAGTTCCTCCAGGAAATATTCTAATGTCTAATTTTAAATTCCTGTAAAAAAATAATAAATTAAATATATTGTTTTTAAAATAGGTATGGAGCAGAAAGGGTTCGAAGCTTGATAATGTTATGAAACTGAATGATCTTCATACATATTTAATCAATAAGTCCTAGCTAAGGATGCACATAAAAATCGGTCGAGTTTTCGTTCTAAAGGAACAAAGTTTTTGAATGAACACATAAAATTGATAATTTTGTAGCAATTGAGCTATTTACAAACTAGTTGCAAACAGAATGAAAAGGAAAAACAATAATTTAGGGCGAAATAAATTGTTTTTATAATATTTGTGTTTTTTGTACACTTACAACTTCGGAACTACTGGACGGATTTGAATAAGCTTTTGTTGTCGGTGAAGTTTTTAAGATTACTGACTTGTTCGTCGTTGACAAAAAAACCTTGAAATTTAAGGAGACCGCCGTTCACGGCGGTAAGACAGTCGTTTGACTATAAACAAACTGGTTATGAGTTCGGTCTTCATTCGGGGGAAAAATTAACACGCAATGTGTCTAATTTTAGCGGAAAGGGAATAGCGGAGTGTATGGACCCTGGGTTTTTACTTAATTTAGGGCCACTTTTCAAACAAATAGAAAATAAGTAAGTATTAACATTATAATGAATAATATAATAACGTACATGTCATCTGCAGCTGATTTAAAAGCAACCCAGAACGGATTGCTGCTATCCGTCTTAGTGCATGGAACATTTGGATTCCTCTGTTCGAATTCGTAAGTTACTCCTTCTCCAGCTTCCTTACACCATTGTTGAACCTGTCAAATAACAATATATAAATAAAAAAATACATTCTATATATATAAAGACTGTAAACACGATTGGCTGTGGGTGCGATTTCCACTCGGGGTAATGATTATATAAAAAAATAAATACATATTTTAATTTCTTCGTTTTGACGAGGCAAAGTTCCGATATTTAACAAGCTATGCGAACGGAGTGTCTCGACACTAGGTTCTCTCTGGTTATCCTTGATGATATGAGGAATACAGTGTGAAGCTGCTAAAATATACAAAATGCTTTGTTATGAATGATTGACTGATGGATCAACGTATAGCCTAAAGCACTGCTTACAGAGACCTAAAATTTCGGGAGTGAGTTCTTTTTATCACGTAGACATCCGATAAGAAAGGATTTATCGAAACTTCACCCCTAAGGAAGTAAAAAATGGGGGCAAAGTTCCGTGGTCCAATCTAATATACCTTTAAAAATGCGACTTCCAGATTACATATGAATATGACAACACCAAACGCTGTAGTGCAATTAAGCTTAAAAAAAGTAATCCATTCATGTCTTAAAATGATTCACATAGAAGGCTAGAGAATTATCTGTTCAAATAAAATTATAGAAATATTAATATTAGGGTTAAGTACTTCTCATTCATTTTTTATGTTATTTAAATATTATATTGAGTGGTCTTATTCACCTCGGTCATATTTTCTAAGTATCTCTTGCTATGTGGTACATAAACCAAATAAAAAAAATATTGTCATATCAGATCAAAGCATTGTGTGTATAGTAGGCACATGTTTATTCAGGCTGTATTCGTAACATGAATACAATTGATCCAAACATTTGTATAGGCCACAGATATTTGATTCGGCCATCTATTTGAATTCAAACGTTTGCTACGTTTAGGCTTTTATCTAAATACGTTACACAAATCTAAAAGCAAAACAGAATTAAATAAACGTTTTTACCGACTTCCAAAGAAAGAGGAGGTTTTAATTCAACTGTTTTTTTTTCGGTAGTCAGAGAGAAATTACTATTAACCTGTTAACCGGGGAATATACTTTTGTTAAACTCGTTGTACAATGGGGAATATTGTTTCATAAATATAAGTAAAACTTTTCTTAATAGATAAGAACAATGTACAACATAATGTTCAATATATTACGATTAATTTACATGACGAAAATTGTCGTCATGTTCTATTGCAATAGACTTTATGTATGACGAAATATTTTGTCATGTCCCGTTAACAGGTTAAGACAATTTGTTCGCGGCTTTTCGCCTGAATTTAAAACATTGCGTGTTGATTGGCGGAACTCAACGTCGCGGAGAAATACACGCGTCACACGAAAAAATGAAAATAATGTAAATATTATCATACCCCGAGTGGGAATCGAACCCACAACCAGATGCTGTCCGACTGCGACACGATTACCTCTAAATTAATGGGAACAAACAATTTTAAATTATTAACTATTATTATTTATCGCCATACCTTAGGTGGGAAATTCAATTCTTATGGCTGTACTGTGTTGTAAAGTAAAATAAAGTAAAACGATATATTTGGTACTAGGTAGTTATCGCCCGCACTTTTTATTAGTGTGGACTATTTCCATTTTCAACGGATTTTCATGACCTACTTACCATTTTTTCAAACTCCACTTGGTCAACAGTGACAGCGAGTCTGCAGTCGAATACGACTGTCAATTTTTCCGGCACCACATTTGATTGTATTCCACCCTGTAACGTTATTTTTATGAATTTCTAGATATACTACGACTATTTTAAAAAAAATCTAATTTAAAACAAAAATAAAGATTTTATTTTTGTTTTTTTTTTTTAAATATTTATAGCTTATATCAGAATAAGCTTAGTTATAAGCTTAGTTTAAGTTTTTAGGTGAAAGCGGAACAAACAGCGATTCATTCTTTTTTTTAACTTCACGCTATAACCCGCATATAGCAGGGTAGGCAGAGGGAACCAGAGACCCTAGTGTTAAGACACTCCATTCTCCTTCCACAATGCCGGTCCCCACTTTCCGACGAATAGAGGCATTGCGTGTTGAGTGGCGGAACTCAACGCCGCGCTTTGCCTTGTTACCAAACCCAAGAAATGAAAATACTAAATTTTACATTTCCTGGAGTGGGAATCGAACCCACAACCTGTCGCGTCAGGTCGCACGCTTGTGCCTCTGCGTCACGACAGGTGATCTTTTTGGCGCCATTCTTCTTAAAAAACTTTATCATTTATAATATTAGCGTAATCCCATTGCGATAGTAAAATTTAAAATCGTCATTGCTTTTGTTTTTGTAATAGCAAATTAGCACTTACCATCATCTGAGTTTATAGGCAGCTTGAAAAAAAATGAAATAATATACAAACAAATAGATAAAGACTATTCCTTTTTTATTTTTTTTATCTTCACGCTGTATCCTGCATATGCATATGCAGAGGGAGCCTGGGAATGTAGTGTAAAGACACTCCGTTCTCTCACAATTCCGTTCCCCTCTTTCCGCCGAATGGAGGCATTGCGTGCTGAGTGGCGGAACTCAACGCCACGCTTTGCCTTGTTACCAAACCCAGGAAATGAAAATACTAACATTTCCTGGAGTGGGAATCGAACCCATAACCTGTCGCGCTTACAGTCGCACGCTTGTGCCTCTGCGCCACGACAGGCGTTTCCTATAAGACTATTCCTGACAATTATTTTAGAATATTCCCTACTATGGAACTTCAATTCCTCGAAAAGATTATTTAAGGTACATTTATAGAACATAGCAATAATAAAAAAATACTTACAAAAAGTTGTGTCATATTAATCGTAGTCACGTCTCCAATTGTAAATTTGGGGTTGCTATTTAGAATTTTTTTCTGCTCTTCTCTCAAGTCCATGAATTTATCAATAATATATCGAATCTAAAAATAATATAAAATTATCTTTAATATCATAATTTAATTGTTCAATTTAAAAATAGTATATAAATTATAATAATTAAAACCTTTTCCCCAGCGGTGTTGGGTAACAATAGCGATCCATGACCTGGTTGTCCCGTGCATATTATATGAAATTCTAAAAAGACAATATGTATTAATTATTTTTTTTAAGTTATCAGACATAAAAATTGTAAAGGCAATATAAATATTGTAATATATAAAATAGCCAGTAACAAATCTTACTAATATAAGAAATGTGAAAATTTGTGAGGATAGATGGATGTTTGATACTCTTTGACGTAAAAATTATTAATCTTAACAGCTTATCAAAACTACACAAAGGATATAATTTATTAAGATTTTTCTTTAATATGTAGTGCTATATACAAAGTAAAGTCCAATCTTATTTCGGATTCTGGTTTTCTGGTTTTCGAACTGACATCGTTCTCTTTCTTAAAAAAAAGTATTCTCTCTAACTTGAGGATGTTTGTAATATAACAATATAATCAAAAGATAATAAAAAATATTTTCACTCACGCCAAATGCTTCGTTCTCCGTTAAATACGATGAACTCTTCGTCAGGATTTGCCATACCCTCATCTAAAGCGAATCCTATGTTGAGAGCTTTAAAACTGTCGGTCTGCACAAATTTTTCCATACCATCATGACCGCCGATTTCTTCATCTAAAAGAGAAATATGAGTGTCACATAATGTTATTACAAATAAAGTATAGTAATAATTAAAAAATAATATTTTTGAATTTTATGTTTCACGCTTTATGCCGTGTAGCAGGTAGAGAGAATCTATTGACACTCCGTTCACCGCTTCCCGCTAGAATTAGAGACATTATGTTTTGATTGGCGGAACTCAACGCCGTGTATTATCTTGCCAGAGCGAGAAACTTAAATATAATCTTTGCCTGAATGGAAGTGCAATCAGTGCTCCACGATCGTTACGTCTACCTTTACCGATGGGCTCATAAATTCAATACATTTTCACATAAAATACAAAAACATTTGTCATTTTAAAATGTCGCCTGAATGGTTTTTTTGGTTTTGATATCGTACCCGGGACAAAAGAAACGTGTAGAGTTCGTTTTAATTGGATTCCAGAGGATTTTAATTTCCGTATAGCCTCCAAATATTGAATGCCGACGCACTTCATATCTTGGGAACCTCGGGCGAATATTTTTCCACTTTCATCAATATGACCACTAAACGGCGGATATGTCCAGCTGTTCTGAAAAAAATATAAAAACTGTTAGCATTCGGCAAAGTGCTTGCAATTTTTATTAGAAGTATCTAATAAAAATTGCAATTTGAGTATCATCCTAGATTATATTTATAATTGAAATATACCATAATATTAATTTAATTTTTCATAGAAATACACGTATCTTCCTACTTTTGTATGAGGTAAGCACAAAGAATATCTAAAAACTAATTTAGGATAAGTTTAATTGACCATATTGCTTAAGTTAATTATTGAAATATAATTAAGTATAATCTACAGTAGGTATTTCGTTTCTAATCAGAACATTACAATATTTTGAAAAAAATAAATATTTATACGTTAAATAATGACAAAGATAAGAGTTATATTAGTTTCGCTTAAAAGATAGAGGAAAGTAACTAGTTTTTCTATTAACATAGATATGTATCGTAAGAAAATTAACTAATTAAGTCAACAAATGCAAATGTTACCTATACACATTGCATATTTATTAAATTGATATAAAATATTGATTTTTATGGTTCTTCAAAAATTCGCATTTAAAAAGTCTGGTGTGGGATAGAATAAAGTAAAGGTATATAACTGAGGTTTTTCTACCAATAAGCGTGCAACAGAAATAAATAAGAGTATAATTTATTTGTAACGAAGACTATATCAAAAAAAAAAAACAAAATATAACATAAAGATTATTCTCTCACTTGACCTTCTTTTATTTTATTTATTGTTATTTTTTTTAAAATGTTGCATTACACGAATCTCATTTAGAAATTTGAATAAATATTAACTTTATACTTAAGCTATTTTTTTTTTCGATAGAAACAACTGGACAAATAAGTATTTATACCCAGTAGTTTCTAAAGTAATAATATATAAATTGGCTATTTTACGTTTATGTATGAGAAAAATCCTTCATAGAGGAAAAAATTACTAAAGTACGGAAATTGAGAATATATAATAGATAATTATTTAATATAGATTGATGGAAAATTTTCATATTATATGTATGTATCTATCTACTTGAATTCGTATCACATTGTATGGCAAAGTTAAACAATATTAGATAGCATATACAAATAATGTATTATAGTTTAGTAGTATATGCTTTAATTAAGCAGTAAAGATTTTTTTATAATTTATTATTATAATATCTTGGTCAGGTCATCGATTTAGTAACTGTCAGCAATTACCTTCTCCCTAATTTAGTATTGGTTATTATTAGCGACATCCATATTTAATTTGTAATTAAAAGAAATACAAATAATGCATTAATTTAAAAGTAATTAATTAAACGTGTTGTAATTAACGTAATCGAAATTACGCACAGTAATTTCGTTAAATTCTGTAGATAAACCTATTTTTTATTTATAGTTTATTTTAAGTATTGTACATATATTGATTTATAGGAAAAAGGAAAATAACTGCTGTGTGTTATATATTATTATACAATTTCAATGTTATCAGTGGCATTGTTAGCTAACCTAATCTTATTTAATATGTAAATAGAGTGAATAGATAGAGTCGATTTTGTTATTAACGCACGTGTTTCTGTTCAATACAAGGAATCTCTGTTTTTTGTTGTATTTTTTACTTTACGTAACATACAGTACCTATATTTATTAGTTAGAAAACAATTTGTTTAAAATAAAAAAAGTGATAGAGTTTAATTGAAAACTGTGACATTTGCTGTCAAAGACTTAAAATAGTATTGAAAACTGAAAAACGTGTAGGCAGAATAAAAATGATGGCATTACTTTCATCTAAAATATATGTACATATAAAAATTATTGCACTTTCTGAAAAAAATATATAATTGCATTATTTTTTAATTATATTATGTTATAAAAATGAAAATATTTATAAAGTATTTTTATTTTTAGACATGCCAATGCATACTAAACATAAAGTGTTGCCATTAAACTTCTTATATAGTTATTAATGTTCTATAATTCAAGACGTTTTGACGGTAGTTTTGAGACTTGAACATAAATTACTTCGCCAATGTCATGATGTAATCTAATTTATTTAATTTATTGCTCACAGATTACAGCGTCATTATCTTCCTGTTCCTGGTATTTCACGGTTGTAAGCCAGGCTAGTTCTGCTTCTTTCATTACTCCAAACTTTCTTTATATTTTATGAATTCATTGCTTCAAAAAAATATACGATCAGCCGAAATAAATAAGGCAGAATTTTTAAAAATGTGTCCTTAAATTTCCTTTTAAAAAAAAATTTGCATATATTTCTATAAGTATAGTTTTATAGATACTATGAACATAGCCTTAAGCAATGTGAATCCATCACCATCGTCCAGTCGCAGTGAATATTTTTATAAGTAATTAAAGTAAATAAATTTATCAAGATGAAATTCCAGTAGTAAGAGAGAAACTCCTAAGCAATCCATGGATTTACCTTGCGGGTGCTGGGCCCATCGCGTTGCAGAGAGAGGAGATATCAAATAATTGTTTAAAAATTCGTGTGCATAAAACACATTTTAAATTTAAAACATAATCTTACTTATGCAGTATTCACAAAAATAAATTGGATACAACAAACTGCTAGTGACGCAGAAGATATATTTTTTCGAATGTAAAGAACGGAAATGTGGTTAAATGTGGTACTTTTTATTTGGATTGTATCTCGTTTAAAGAGCTTAACGACACTGAGGTCGACGCTTAAATGGTGCCAACTTGACTGGAATCAATGAAATGCTTAACAAAATAAATACTGTTAAATTAACGTTCGATTCGAAAATACGGTTGAAAAAAGTGACTTTGTTATTTTAACATCGACATGAAAAATGTACTCTGAATTTAATTCAAGATGTTTTGCTAAACTACGGCCCAGTTAAATTTGTGCCAAACAGTCAAATTTATCGCTATCGTTCAATAATAAGGTTTGAATAAACCATATATATATTACAATTTTTTTTTGTTTGAAAAAAATATATGTATTTTGCATACCTTCTTATTTATTTCCACTGTAAGATGTAAAATTTCAGTACTTAGCTATCGTGCGAATTTCGGGAAATCCTCTTTTGGTGTTCTAGACTCCTCATGGAATACACATATGCAACAAACTTTCTACGCCCAATAGTTTCAATTAGACATTTCCTGCTAGAGTACCCAATGAAAGAGTTATTTTTTATTTTATGCTCAGAAGGGAAGTGAGAAGCTAGTGTAAAGACACTGCGTTACTAATTAACACCTGAAACCGGGATATTACGGTTAATGGCAGAGCTCAACATCACACCCTCTTACCAGACCGGAAAAATTAAAATAATTTGCAACCATTCGTGTTTACAGTCAGACCACGCCATGATGGCCTCAAATATACAATTGAATATGAAAATTTAAAATATGCAAATCGAATCCATTAATAACGGTCGAATTCTTTGTGTACCACTCTATTTGTCTGGAAAGTCTGTAAAGAAGTAATTATGTTCTTAATATTTAAGCCCTTTATACTTAAAATATTTAAATATTTAAACACTTTAAAGTATTTTATATTTTCACCTGATGGTTGTGGTAAGTTTATCAGATTATTGCTATGAAAATATTGCATTGTCATCAGATTGTACGAACGAAATGAACGTAAGTAAACTAAAATATAAATATGTTACGATATAGGTAATTACCTACATAAATATATGAACATTCAATATACAAAAAAAACTAACACATAAAAAAAACATATCGCTTAAGTTTTTCCGAATTTTCTTTACAATATTAAATCGGGTAACAATTTACAATATTATATCTCAAAATAAATATGCCATATATTCTATGTAAAGAAAACTAAATAAACACTTTGTACGTTTTATGTCTACAAAAACTCTCTCATAAAAAAGTAATTTGTTAACAATACCTACACCTATTTTTATTGTCGTACACTATAGTTCCATCTACTGTAATAAATGGAACATGTAACTGAAAATCCAATCAGAATTGGCCTTTAGCGTGAACTATTTCGCTTTGAACTTCCATTTGTAATTTGTCTTTGGAATGCTTTTGCGTATAAAGCAGTGAAATCATGATGGATCTACCTAGTTTGTACTTTGTACCTACGCCATGAACGAAATCAACATTTTGCAGCTACTTACGTGACACCTAAAGCTTCACGCTTTATCACTAGCGGGGTAGTAAGAGAGAATATATATTTTATTAAATAACAACTGAAGATCTGAGTGACTTTACGGATGATATAAAAGTAAATGAAAATAACATTTTTAATCCATTGTAATCTCGCAATTATGCCAATTAATATAATTGTAATTGTTGTACAACACGAACAAAATGAAGTCTGGCAAGTAATTAGTAAATTAAACTTCCCGTAAAAGCTCAGATTTCACTTGGAGCAGATTTGAATACATAAATTTTTATATTAATTAACATGAAAAGCTCGTTACAGCCCATTTCGCCACTTTAAAAATGTAGATTGCTATCTTATTCACGTTACGTTGACTACCTGCTACAGTAGGTTGATGCGGAGTTTGCCGCTTTAGTAATTTCCTGTATTAAAATACGGCTTTAATTAAGTTTCCATAATACGAATATGAGTTGAAACGTTTTATGTACTCGAAATGTGTACTTTCCACGAGAACGATGTAGCGATTAGAAAATGTAAATTTTATTTTCAATAGTGATTTTTTGTGCGGTAAAAAATATAATTTGACTCGCTATGTTTTACCTTGGTTGAATAAAGTGATATAGTTAAGTAATAGCGATAGATAAAAGGCATTGATTATATCAGAATCAACAAGCAGGTGTGTGATGACAGGTTTGAATGTAGTTGGATTAAAATAATATGCCTAAGCATATGTAGTTATTAATAGTAAAAAAAAATTTCTTTCTTGCCTTCGACAAGAAGAATAATCTTATAAATCAATAATTTGTTTATACTCGTTCAACTGACGTTGTAAACTGGTTTAGATGTTATTCTTCAATACTTGTGCAATAACCATTCGAGCTTAAAAAAATATTTTACTCAACTTATAAACTTTTTGCAGCATTAGGCTTTGATTCTGGATATCAATAAGTATGTAAGTACTCTAATCTAATATTTAGTGAAATGAATATAAAAATATTAGCATAGCATACGATCTGAAATTAAAAACTATTAAAATTCTCAACGGATGCAATTCTTATGGATTCAGCGCGCAATCTCAACTCTTCCAATCAATTTCCGCAACTGCACTCTGTAGGGTTTACATTTCTCGTCGTCTTTAGTTCTTCAAGAATTTTACTATTCCAGACGCACGTATAAAAAGCTTTATTAAAATACTTACCTAGTTATTGTTAAGCCTAAAAAGTCAAATTAAATAAATATTAGTATCATATTTTTATAGGTCATCGTGGCGCAGTGGGACAGTGTGTCATTGTAAACGTGATCGTTTTGTGGGTTTGATTACCACTCGTTGGTATATTTATATTAATTATTATTTTAATTTCCCCGCTTTGGTAAAACAAAACTCTCTGTCTATACTACTGAGCAGGTGAAAAATTTCCCCATATTCTTTACTCCTTTAGAGCTACTGCGCACTGTCGACTGGTCGCTGGCAACTTGGTCGACGACGACTAAAACTTCCAACTAAGACCAGAACACCAAGCCAGAGGGACTGATTTACAAGTTTATTATTAAAACGTAAAGCATATTCGTCACTCAATAAATCCCAAATAGCTTTACTGGATTCTATTTTCAATATAATTTTTTCTGTGTCGAAAACCTTCGTCATTTTTGTAAGTGGTGCCTGTTCGTCACTACCCGGCGAGTCGCCGAGTTGCCCAAGCGACTGACGACCCAGTGCGTAAGCACCTATTTAAACTATAATAAATTACACGTACGACTAGTCGACAATCTAATAGCTCTTAAAGTTTAATTCATGTATCTATTATTATTATTGTTTTTTAGCTTCATTTTAGCTTCATGCTGTATCCCGCATATAGTAGGGTAGGCAGAGGGAACCTGAGAACCTGGTTAAGATACTTCGTTCTGTTCCCCACTTTCCGCCGAATTGAAGCATTGCGTGCTGAGTGGCGGAACTCAACGCCGCGCTTTGCATTGTTACTAGACCCAGGAAATGAAAATACTAAATATTATTTCATTTCCTGGAGTGGAAATCGAACCCACAACCTGCCGCGTTTATAGTCGCACACTTGTGCGTTTGCGACAAGACAGACATCTATCTATTATGATATAACATAATACTTGCTATATACTGCTTTTATATTAATTTCTATTGTAGCTCTGTGGTTCTCAAATGCTCACATACAATCGTTTTCTTTTTGACGTTTAATGTGGAAAGTCCATTTTGGCTCTATATCGATTTACACTACAATTCGACAACAATCGCTTTTGGTAAAGTGCGCTTTCTATTATTTTAATTATATTTTCCTTATCATTAAATATGATCAACTTAAAAGTTGAATATTGGTTAATATTAGACTTTGTTTCCGTTAATAAATTTAAAATATAGGTTACCTAAGGTTTTATTTTAAACTCTCCTGCATTTTTGAGTAGCGAATACGGCTTATGTAGAGCTTGAATCGCTATTTCCGACCCTCACTCCCCACATACTTTAAAGGTAGCGTTTTGAGAAGCTAAGCCAAAACTTTTTTATTATACTCGTACTTATACTTAATATTTTTTTTTGAGTTGAAGTTAGAAACAAATTATCGAATCAACAAACGCGCATATATATCCCTATATATGCGCGTTTGTTGATTTTCCACTTTTCAAAGGCGTCATGATTATGTCAAGGTTTTTAAAACAATAAATGTGAGCTTTGGCGTCTAATTTTTATAATTTTAATAAAATTGAATAAAAAATCATAATAATCATATTATACATATTATATTATTAGGGGCCTACCCTACTCGCTTCGCTCGCCAATCTCCGCTTGCAACGATATAAAAATACAACAACCAGTTAAGTATTTTTTTCAATAAATACTGTCAATCGTCGCGCAACGGCTAACTATGCCTAATAAAAAAAAATACCCACCGCAGCGTTAAAAACCGTTTATACAAAGATCTTGAAATCACATCTCTAAATAAATATTAAAAAAAAACTAGCCATTTAACAGTTACTAAATTAAGAACGCATACTAAATTGTTTTAATTATATTTTTGGAATATAAAAAAAAACACTTGTCCATATGAATGACTAAATAATGAATAAGTAATAATAATACATAAAATGAGTAACCGCCAGTAACTCGTACTTTCTATACCGTAACTTTTCAGTTCAGTTCTTTAATCATGGCGCTTCGAACGTGCCAGTTGAGCACAAATCACTTCGTGAATGTCACGTTGTAGAACACGCGAAGGTAGATTGATCTGTAACAAGAGATATTTACACTATGAGAGATTGCATGTTAAAAAGAGATCCAGTAATAAAGTACCGTAACTTTTACTGCAAACTGTAATTCCTTTATTTATTAATACCCGTGACTACCAGTTCCCTCGAATTTTCAAGAAATGCTTTCTTAGTATTTCTCTACTAAAAGCTACATGCTGAGAAGTTTCTATGCTCAGTAGTTTGGTCTATCATTCATTTAGTGTATTCAAGATAAAAGTTTTTTAAATTATGATATTGATAGAACCTTTTACAAAAGAATGTAAGAAGAATAAGGAGTAGGAGTATATTTATAGGGAAGCCCCAATCCCATTATTTCCTTTGTAAGAAATAATAAACAATATAATTTTTTTAATTCTTATTTATCATTTTAAACTTCTTTGGATTATTAAAACATTAAAATATAAACAAATTTTTCGTTTATCTGTTTCACACTGTTCAACACTCAACTGTCAAGTATGTGTTTTGATTATGACAGTTAAATTGTGAGGTTATGGAACACGAATAATTAAAAAAAACATCAAATTATTTTATTACATTACTTTTAATATACAATTAAAACTTATTTTAAAATGAGCTCTGCTTTGATTAACGCTATAAAAAAATTACATATATCAGTACTACCTCAAATAAGATCATGTTCATCTGTTACTAATGTTGTGAACAATAATAAAGAATTAAGTGTTATCAAAAAGGATTGGAAGTTTGCACCTCAGTTCACAAAGCCTAGAGAAGTATGGATCGAAAATCTTGATTCTATTGAAGAAAAGAAACTTGGTCTCTGCGAATTGCATCCATTGGTATACGCCGCAGTTCCTCGTATAGATATAATACATCAAAATGTTATATGGCAGAGGAAATTTAGATGGGTGTCGTTCGCTCATACTAAAACTAGAAGTGAAGTAAGAGGAGGTGGTAGAAAGCCATGGCCACAGAAGGGCTTGGGGCGGGCTCGTCATGGTTCAATTAGATCACCCTTATGGAGAGGAGGTGGTATTGCTCATGGACCTCGATCAGGCAAAACACATTTTTATATGCTCCCATTCCATTTGCGCATACATGGTCTTACTTCAACTTTATCAGCTAAATTTGCACAGGATGACCTTCATGTTGTAAAGGATTTAGAGTTGCCTACAGATGAACCTGAATATTTTGCTGATTTAATTGAGAAAAGAAATTGGGGTCCCTCAGTATTGATAGTTGATGAGTAAGTTAAAATGCATAGTGTAGTTTAATTGCAGACAGCACAGTTAAGTGTCTAGAATAATAAAATATTAGTTTATATATTATTAATCCAGTAAAAATAGCATTTTAATTGGTTAATCAATGCTTATAAAACAATATGTACCTACATTATTTTTTTTTAAATTAATAGACAAGAACTATATAGTGGATTTTATATAATATGTTTAATCAAATAAAAATCTATAATATATATTTGAAACAAGTAATGTTAATTAAAAAAAACTTTTTTTTTCAGTACTGATTATGCACCACGCAATATAACTGTGGCAACAGATCCTCTTGCACATGTAAATATCATGCCAGTATATGGTCTTAATGTGTACTCAATGCTTAAACATGACACTCTAGTTTTGACACAAGCTGCCGCAGAAAAGATTGAAGAAAGAATTCTACAAAACTTAAATGCAATTACAACTCAACAGCAAGCTGAATTTAAATTAAATCAAGTTTAGTTTTAAATATAATGTAGTGTAATTAGTGTTTGGAATGTTAATAAAAAAAATGTAATCTTTAAGTTATTTTATTTAAAGTTCATAAAAAGTATATTAATATTTAACATCCTCAAAAATATTAATAGAAAATATCAACTAGTTGGTGGTTTGGTCCTCTTTAATTCTGGTACAACCTGTAAAGTAAAATAAATTTAAATAACATGAATATGTGGAATTCATAAAAAATATAATTATTATAAACTAATTCTTACTTTATTAGATGTTTGAGAAGTGACACTTCCCACCATTTTCTGTCTAATGTTCCACCGCAGATCTGCCCAGTTATTTTCTCCTGGTACATTGGGTTTATATTTAGCCCAAAGTGATGTGTAATAGTGGTACAAAGCAACAGGATCATTTTTCTTTTTTACAGTTTGCTTTGGGACTTTGATTACTGCAATTAAGTAATGAACTATTAAACATCATAATATTAATCATAGAACTAGCATAAAACCTAGGTTACAAATACACTTTGTTTAGAAAACATACAAAAATTAATTTAACCTGCACCTTTTAAAAACTGTCTATGTATGTGATTAGTGCTTTAAAAATATTAAATATCTCTACAGCTCCCTTTTTTTAGAATAGCAAAACATTTATAAATAAAATAATAATTGATATATTTCATCTATACTTAAACAGTAGTTAAAATATTATTTACAGTTGTTGCTAGAAGTTACAGGTTTCTGTGATTCTTTTGCTGTATCCTTCTTATTTTCAATTCTTACACATGAGCATGCTCTTCGTGGAGATTTTTCTTCTTCTTTCTTATTACCCAAGGTAGGTGCTGAAGTTGTTGTTTGAATATTCAATTTTCTTGTTGTTTGAAAGTGTCTGTTACATTTTATATTAGAGTTCTGAACTTTTGATCTGATTCTGGAAGAAAATGTACTAGCACTGTGCAGCCTTTCTGGACCTATATCAGACTTATGAGTATGGGTGTTTTCATCTTCACTTTTATGTTGCAGGTCATATTTAATAAGTTTTTTAAGATCTGAAAATTAAGTTATATTAAAAGTATATTGAATACAAGTACTTCATAAGATATTAATAATTCCAACTAAGTTTAATATATTTTATGAAGTGAATTATTATTTAACTTATTATATTAAATAACACGAGTCCTTTGTCTATAAGTCACTATAATCTGACTGTGTCAACTCACCAGTTATGAAATATTTAAGAACTTCTCCACTTATGTTACGAATTCCTATGTCATTTAAATATCTTAATATTTCTCTGGCATCTAATTGTGATATAATTGCACCGTAGTCGTCAATATCCATGTCTCTATTGGACATGTTTGGAGAATACTTATAAACAACTTTAATTATACAATATTACTTCAGAAGTAACACTAAATACAACACAATGTGTATATTGTCAAAAAATACAATCAGTCGGTTCTTTAGGATATAAGTGATGACTTAATGTAGTATATAAACTTTTTTTAATATCTTTTAGTAAATTAGCAAATAGTTAGTGCCGCCGAATTCCAATGATTTGATTTGAAAACAACGGTAAATTGTCAAATGTCAATGTCAAACTGTATATACAATAACCATAGACTAAAAACTAGTGCTAGTGCTTAGTTTTTCAGTTCGTCCAAAATTGCAGCACTTACTTGTTAAAATATAAAATTATCAAATTAATTATAACAGGATAATAAATTACGAGTTAACAAAATTATTTCTTTTTGTTTAAAGTATAACTTTCGATAAATTCAACAAATTGATACGGATATTAACTTCTCTTTAACCTTCTGTTTGTGTTTGTTACGTGAAACTCCTGGGAGTATGGCCTCCAGAATTAGGTCAAAAGTTCAGTAGCATAAATATAAAAACTTTAAATGTACTCTTGTATTAATAGTAATTTATAATTAGTAGAAAAACATATAAGACAGTAATGTCTTATAAATAACTAGCTGTATGACGTGATTTTGAATTGAATTGAATTGATTGAAATTTTTTTCGCAAACGATTTTATAATCAAAAATTTCGTTTTTTGCAGTTTTCTAAAATTTTGGAAAATATTATTAAACTAACCAAGGAGAAAGATCGTACATGCATAATTTCACTCTTCTATGTCCAGTAATTTCGCCTGTACGTTGTTTGTCAGTCAGCTAGTAACGCAATTATTTTATTTACGAGTATATAGATAATAATTAATTTCTGGATTTGGTAAATTTTAAATTTTACATGCCTAATATTTAGCATTTAATAAAAGTTTAGAACTATACAGCACATACAACCTTGTGACATTTTATTATTTATCATCAAAAATAAACATTGGTAAAAAAAATTGAAGTTGTACATGCAAAATATTTTAATATATATTATTACAGGTACGCTAAGTTAATAATGAAGTAAAAAAAATATATACAACTATTATTTTAAACGGAAAAAATATACCTACAATAATATATAAGTTCGTTTTTCATTACGCTCATGTATCGTAAAATATTATCTGTTTTCGCAGTTTGAAATAACATTTACTTAAACTTTATATTCTTTAGGTAAGAGATACCTAAATCTTTCTTATTCCTTTTTGAACTATATTACAAAGAAAAGTAAATAAAGCGAAGTCGAATGAATATGGAATCACTTAGTAAATACGACTACAAATGCTGGAGTTCAGTATTTATTTAATATTGTTTGTTCTAGCTGAATAAGGCTTGTTTCCGAGCGGCTATACGTAAGTGGTTTGAAAGCTAGTATGTACTTACGCATCACATCTCCGTTGTCCAAAACCACATAAAATACATGGAATACAATTTTAAAAATATTATATTTATTATATTTTATTTAAGCTGACGGTATAAGTATGTATGTGTGCTTATATTTTGGATACCTTCCAAGAGCTTTAGCTTATAAATTAGTTTGATCTTTGCTCGTGGAAACGTTTACAATTATAATACTTTCTGGTTAGTGTTAGATAAAGTGAGACATTGGAATCCACTATCTAGCAAGCAATGTTTCTAAGTGGGAGGAAAGGGAAAACATATCTATTATTATAAGTATGTTACGTATATGTATAGATTGTGTTTGCTTATCTAGTTAAAACGTTACGTTAAACGTGTGAGTATTGTTATATTTTGTCTTATAGAAAACAGCTAGCGTTAACCCATTACTATTGTAGCAATAATTCTACCTGATTCATTATAATAATGATATTTTTATATTGAACCAGTGACCCGTTTGCACCTTCATAGTCTCTTTCGCTTTGTTATAGATAACAATTGTGCAGTACTAACAATAATGGTTATTTATTCATTTTATTTTAATGACTAGGTAATATTTTCAATAAGTATTGGTGAATATTTAATAAACTCATATTTCTTTTAGAATAGTTGCTGTTTATTTTTCATTAGGCCCATATCTAAGTATGTTTTTAAATAAGTGACATGTTTCTTTCTTCCTTCCTATAATTTTATTTTGCATGCGTTCACAGTCGTAAATCTCAATAACATGTAAGAGTACAATTACGTGTTATGTGCAAAATTTCATTTTTACATATTTTTATAGAATTCTTCTACGATTAATCTTATTTATAAAAAATGATGAATGACTTTTTAGTGATATTAAGGTATTTTTAAGAAATTTATTGATCCTACTTAAATTCAAGCTATTTTTACCTTTTTTATATTTCTAAGATTAATAAATGAAATAAGCAAACATCGCCAGCTATATTTGCTAGTTAAGTATAATCGTATGACCAGCTGGCCTTCGATAAACTAAGCTTCCAATAATGGCTACGGAACTATGTGCATGTCACATTTCTCTATCCTATGCAGTAGATGCCTCTAATTGTTCAGACGTTTAAGGCAACGTACAAACGAGCTTATAGAATTTTAATTAATAAAAGTATTATACATTGTTATTTCCAAACTATTTAATTTTCGCCGTTATGTTATATTATAAAGGCGTGTTTCTCAATTTTAATTATTTTCTCATACCCACTATCTATAAAACCTTGGAACATTTGGGAGAAATTTGGCGGTGAAACAAGCTTTTATCTATCTAATAAGAAAATTGTGTAATCATTTTAATGTAATTTGATTCAAAGAAGCAAAATCATATAGTTCCCATATTACGCACAATAAAAGTTAAGTTAATATGCTATAACAATATATTAACTTAAGTGTAGTCACATGTATGAATTTTAATAAAATAATTAATAGTTGCTCACAGCTCAGTAGGTATAATATTTTGAATGGCACAACCTATCATGTCGGTTTATACGCATACTGACCAAATTACTATTGAGTTGTAGATGCTCATATAAATCTAATATGGGGATTAACCCAGATAAAATCTGAGTCTATCCTTCTCCGGAATTGATAGCAATTTTGTAGATTGCAATGCATGCAGGTTATTATTAATAAATTGTGCACACATTTGTGTTTTTTATTACATATGTAATAAGAATATACAAAACAAAAATATAACACAACCAAAAAAATACATTTTATAAAATCATATACTGTAATATATTTGTATATTTTTTATATAGCATTGAATTTGTCATTCATCCATGAGTATGTTTTTTTTTGCTTAAACAGTGTTTTTACGAAACTGTACAAAAATAAAGTTATAAATATAAAAATTATTATTGCAAAAAAATATAAATTAGAAATTATAAGGTTTGGTAAACTCACTCATAATAATAAGCAACTTCATTTTAATTAGAGTATATATATTTCAATATTGCTATAAAGCATTTATATTAATAACTGCGAACTGTAATTACTTTATATTAGGCGGTTGCTTAATGTAGGCCTAGTCATAATAACCGAATCTAGCCGAAAACGTATTTGATTGAAATCTCTATTATCATAACATATTGCGTTACAGGCGCCAAATTGACTTCCCCAACACATTCTTTTCTATAATACTTTATTTTCCCTTTTTTAAAATCATTACTTTCGTCGACTAATACTTAATCTAAACTAAGAGTTGCTATTGTTACAAAAAACAACTTTACGCTGTATCAAGCATAGTAGGATTGTCAGAGATATCCAGACTGACGTGGTAATAGCGGAACTCAACGCCACGTTTTACCAGGGCTTAGGAATGAAAATAAGTCTTAAATATTATTATACCTCCAAATGGGAATCGAAGCCACGACCACTCGCGTTCACAGGCACTCTCCCAAAGCGCCGCGTTTTCTATGTTCGCATTAGATTGTTAATAAACTAATGTTCAATATATATGTCTTAAAGCGTAATATATATATTAGTAGCGTAATGTATTTTCATCAATTTTATTCAGTAAGTTTATTTTCTTTGTAGTTTTGTTACTTGTCACATTATAGTGACAATTTAAATTTCAAGCACTCAAGATGTAATTTTTTATTGCTCACGTCACACATTTTTTAAGGACACTTGGTACATAATAAAGCAAAAAGCTTATGAATAAATCAAAGTAATATACTAAATGAAGTATATATTGTTATTTTTATAGTAATCTAAAGTATTATCGGTCCATTTTTGACTTTGTCCACGTAGAGGTGTTACCGTAGCCATGTTAATAGATTTTCTATAAAAATACTTAACCTTGATGTCTACTTGTAAATATATCTTGTTTTTACATATTTGTGTGTGTAAACCAACGACTATTTTATTTCAAGCACTATTTGATAGATCATCAAATCATGACGATAATATGACTGGGGAAAAAATATACGAAAATCTTTTCAGTATGGCAAAGAAAATTCTTTAGATATAAGCCGCAATCTTACGCTAGAACGGATTTTATTTTATACCGGTGTACTATAGCGGAGCAAGTGGAAAGTGGCATTTTAATGCTACAGATCCCTACTTAAATATAAATTACTCTAGGTAAGTATATAAGGAAATGGAAGAAAACATTCTGTTGTACATAAAATTGAGGAAGGCAGTTTTAAATTTCGCTTGTAGACATTCATTGTTCTATCGATCGTATATGAAATTAGGTTAAATCATCCTTTGGTCATCACCAACTGAAAGAAAAAAAATACTTTAAAAACGTAATAATTTTGTGATAAGTGCGCTTGAAATCTGAAAATCATAAACCTACTAGCGAAAAATATTTGTGACATAAATTTTTCTTTTACCTTTATGCCTTAATTTGTTTTTCTTCATGTTATTTATGTATATGTATATATTTAGAAATATCAGCTATCTACAGCCCACAATATCGACTTAGTCCAGTTTAAGATCGGATAGCCGAGTGTAAATTGTCTAAAGGCATCTAAACATTTATGACTTGGACAAGTTTCAAATGGTTGTAGATAGAGCTTAAACACTTTTATATCACTATTATTTTGTCAGACGAAGAAATTATCGAACTTTTTCTAATTATATTTTCTAAGTGAACCATAATTATTTTATTAATCATGAGTAATTTTCATATTAAGACTGTTTAGACTTATATATTTACTTAAATGCAAAAATGTTTTGTCCTTAAGCGCTGAATTTCCATCGTAAATTAAACTTTTAATTTAGAAGCTTTTGTTTTAATTTATCTTGTGAAATATGTCGATTATCCCTCAACACGCAATATAGAATATTGTCACGTATATCGTCGCGTTTCTACGACATTTATATGATGTCTTAATAAAGTGCGACCCGGCCTAGAACGCTCGGCGTCCATATCAATAAGTGCGCGTTGAATTTAATGAAATTCCTTTCAGCATTCTTCGGATATCTTATCAGGATGACATTCCAGATCCTATTTTCTACACCTATGGTTTTATAAACGCTGTGTAGTTTTAAGTTTAAATCTTGCTTTAGTCAAATTGCTTGTTAAATAGCAGAAATATACCGCTACTGTTTTGTTTGCATTTTTTTTTGTAACAACATAGTCATAGAGAACCTGTATCAAGACATCGTTTCGGTCCCGGTCGAATAGAGATATTGCATGTTGATTGGCGGAACTCAGCGCTGCGTTTCGTCTACCCGAGTAGAGGGAAATAAAAATAATTTAATTACTCCCCCAAGTGCGAATCGAACCCACATCCAATGACGTTAACATTCAACACAACACACATCACAACGATGGCACGTTTTAGAACAAATATCTCAAATCAATATACATGTATATATCATGATGAATATTTAAAAATTACATTAAACCCACGTCACTTTGTTACTGCAGCTTTATCTTTTTCGATAACAGTTGAATTTTTAAACGTACTTTTTTATTGTTACAGTTTGAATCAATGTTAAAAATACAATTAATGATGAATGAAGTTTAAAAAAATCGATTAATATTTTAAAATTGTACATTTTTCGGTTAAATTCGAAAAAGATAACGTAGTTTTATTTTACATTTTGTGTCAGTAAAAGGCTATTAAGAGTTTTGAGTCAACTTTGCTGTTTGAAGAATATATAGAGGCACTCATTTTGCCAGGTCGACATGTAACATTTATTTAACATTATTTTATTTTTAATCTCATTACTTATATTTTCAATATGTTAATTATTTAACATTAATTAATTAATTTAAATTAGGCATATTTGATCATTCCAATATAAAAAAATATGCATCGTGTATATGAGGCGAATTTGATGTCAAATTTGTTTCGCTTTTCTTTTGCATAGCAGATTTGACAGAGTCCTAGTGTCATGACACTTCACTCCACCTTTCTTCATTTTTCGCTCGAATTTGAAGTATTTAGTCTTTATCTTACCAGAGCGGGAGCGGAAGTGAAGATGAAAATGAAATTTAATCCAACCTAGTAGAGATCCAACCCACAACAATCGCGCTTAAAATCAGAAGTCGCCTTTTTCACTGCGCCATGATGGCCTAATTTGCAATAAGCATATTTTAATATAACAATTTTGTAACTCATCGCATAAAATACTCAATAAAGATTTAAAGAAATTACAACTTAACCTTATTTAATTAAATATCAGAACAGAAACATAATATTTTACTTAGTACAAACATTACAATAATTTACTTAACTCCAAGGTGTTTTCCTTAGCGATACCTAAATCTGTCAAATGTAAATTTAATGTTTGAAACTGGGCCCGAGGGTTTCAGTTACTTTCTTGTAAAGTACCGCTATACATGTTTGGATTTAGGCTTGGGATTGCGTTTTGTGAAATATCTCACAAAGCAATATGTGTCACCATTCTATGGTATAAGAGTTTAACGTACAGTGTTTTTTTATGTTCCATATATAATTTTGTTTATTTCTCCTAAGCTTATATGCTATCTTTTATATAGTCTTAAATTAACCTTTGTTAAAAAACCTGAGTAGTATTTAAGAGGCGCGGGTTCTAATCCCGATAGGTACAGTTATATTCCTAGCACTCTCGAAAGATGAATGAGTAGTGCAAAGATTTATTAGATATATATTTAAGCAAAAAAACGAAACTAATTATTTTTTACATGTTTCTTTTAATAATTCTGTAAGTATTCAATATATTCAAGGAGTAGGTACCTAAGACATTTATTTTAGGATTGAGGTCAAAAGTAAAAACTTTAATGAGGAATTTTATTATGACACCATCTGTTTACTGCCAGTTTCCATAAAAATACGAAAAGGGAGAGTTTTATGTTTAGATATAACCGTTTCGCACGCTGCACGATCTTTACTTATAAATTCTTGACGTTTCGCTTGCTTATGCATTACAGTATGTAACCTATAATTTACGTATTAAAACTTCACTAACGTTTTCCTTAAAACAGAAAATTTAGATGCAGATCTCGTGTATCCCCACTGCAGATGCACCTCCTATATTTACACACGTTCGTCGCTTCGCGTCGTGAAGGCAGTGAGCGTGCTTCACGACACATTCAAATGCTTAAGCTTTCTAAAACTTTACTTTAATCAATAAAACTATTAAGTATGCTGCAAAAGGCTTTAATCACTGAAAGCTCTTTATAAAGCCAACCGTAATACTAAGAAATCTTTGATCTACACAGTTGGAATTAGAAAATATATTTCACAAAGTACCCTAATACCAAGTTATTATATAAGATTATGAATATTTATTTGACGTTTGACAATTAGGTCACAGATATCTAAGTCACTTTGTTAAAAAAACTAATACAACTGAAGTGAAGTAAGATTCGAGGACAAATGTAATTTTTAAGTATAATCCCTGAGGATGTTGGTGTCTCGAAATCCAGACCGGACATTTTCCTTTACTCTTGAAGCCTAAAACTTGTAACGTTAGTAGAATTTACAGTTTCATGGTAATAAATATTTCTAAAGACTATTATTCTAAATGAAACAAGTACTTCAAAGTTACTTTTTTTTTTTTTTTTTTTATGGAAAGGACAAGGCAAACGAGCGTTCGGGTCACCTGATGGTAAGTGATCCCCGCCGCCCATGGCCCCGCCTTTGAGGTGGGAGTAGGCACGCTTTTTGAAGGTACCCATTTCGTATCGACCTGGAAAAACTGCCGCAGGTAGGCCATTCCACAGTTCAGTGGCACGTGGAAGGAAATTCCTTCGAAACCGCACAGTACTGGAGTGCCACGCATCCAGGTGGTGTGGATGGTATTTAAGCTTGTGGCGTACTGTGCGGTTTGAAAATCCTGCGGCAGGAATCATGTCAAACAATTCCCCAGAACACTCCCCGTGATATATGCGATAGAGAACGCACAACGAGGACACGTCTCTACGCAACGCCAAAGTGTCAAGCCCTGCACAGATTACCGGGTCCCCAACGATTCGAATGGCTCTGCGTTGTATGCGATCAAATGGTTCAAGCTGATACTGGGGTGCACCAGCCCAGAGGTGAGAACAGTATTCCATATGAGGCCGAACCTGAGCCCTATACAGGGCCAAACGGTGTTTTGGCGTGAAGTACTGTCTCGCTCTGGCGATAACACCCAGTTTCTTCGAGGCCAACTTGGCCTTGCTTTCCAGATGATCGCGATACTGGCACTCACTCGAAACGCTAAGGCCCAATATGCTGATACTGGGCGCGGCTTTAAGAGGAGTGTTCTTGAGAACTGGTGACTTACAATTACATTTCTTTTTAACTTACTTATAGTTAATTTGTACGCAATCTCTCTGTAATGTATTAAAGGTCTCGGCTTGCCTAAAACTGTCATTAGAAAATATTTCTGAAACAGCATTAGTAGGATCTTTTTAAGTCTGGTTAAGAATGGACCGGATAATGGAGGCTAGCGTTAATGCACATTTTAAACCATTTAACCACTTGGGTTTCGAGTCTCAGGAATTGCTTTGAGCTTCTTTTTCTGTAACGCCATGGACCCGTTGCCCACTGGGTTAATCCATGAAATGTTAAGGAGTTTGTTTGCACTATGGAATTGAAAAAAAATGTATTTCAAACTGATAAAAGTATTTTTTAAATATTTATATTAACACCATAATTCGTTTAATAGTTACAATCGATTGAAATCGATATTTTTATCGATAATATATACCTATTAATTAGGTTGCGTGTAACTTCAAGGATTATAATTATAAAATCAACATTTATAATAAATATTGTCTTAAGGCTTTCAAAATTTCTTTTCAAAATCGATAACAGTTTCAAGCAAATATTAACCAAGGCGTACTGTAAATATCATTTGTTACGAACAGTTGAAATAAAAAATGACGAACAAATAGTGAATCTAATAAAACTTCTTTTTCTGTTCTTTCAACTCATAAGTAATTCCATTAGAACAAGACATCTAGGATTTGTTAGTTTCTTCGATATTCCACTGTTTTTATGCTAGCATTATTATTTTAAAGTTATGATATTAAGCCCTGAGCTCTTCTAAATTAGCTAAGCTAATTTATAGTTCTAATTAGTTTAAATATGTAAATATACCGTGTTCCATTTTATGTAATGTTGTTTAAATTGGTCGATTGCCGTCGATGCGACAGTTCTTTAGAAGTATGGGAGCTGGGGAACGGAGTAGAATATGAAAATAGGCAGAAGCGTAAAGATTAAAATTAATGCTTGTTAAATGGTGGTATAACTTTCGTTTTTTCTACGTAAAAACATGCGTAAAAATATAATTAAATAGATTTTGAACACAATATCAATAAATTATAAATCTAATAATCCTAAATAAATATTATTTTACTATATTATGTTAATATATAAACAATAAACATACAACAATTGAACAGTGCTGTTTACTAAATTCATTTCAATATTCCTAAATTCTTATTGTGAAATTGGGTAACTCGATATTGAGATATTTATGCTTTAGTTAGTGTTTATTTTACTTTGCCTTATAAAGTCTCAAATTAAAGTTTATCGTAATGATTAGCAGTTGTTCCCTTTTTCAATGTCTTTGAAAATACGAGATTGATTGATTAAAAGCATGTATTGCGCTAGCGTTAAAGCTTTAGTACACATTATGGATATGAAACTAGATATTACAATGCACTTATCTAATAAATTATATGTATAGTACATCATATTTGTCATATTAAAATACAGTTTATGTATACAGATCGCTAAATATTGAGATAAAAAATATCAATTTCGGGGTGGAGTAACAGTCGTCAAGAAGAGAAAAACAAAAGTATATTTTTGTTACTTAGAAAAAGTGAGACAACACATTAAATTGATTACAATGATTAATTAGAAAGCCTTTTTGTGGTTTTCCGTGGATTAGTCTGGTTTATTGAATGTTTTTTTCGGTTATGACAGTTTATGCTGCTAGTTCTTCCCGGGAGGGGTGTCTCTATTTATAATCATCTATTGGATAATTCTAACATAATGATCGTCGTGGTGTAGTGGAATAGTGTTTGAAAATAATTGAGATTGATTGTGAGTTCGATTCGGACTCCGGGTCATGATTTCATTTCCCCACATAAAACTTTTTATCTATCTAAAAATTATACTCATTGATTAGTGATTTATTAATCTAAATGTTCAGCAGAAATTTGGCAAGTAAGTTAAGTGAATTTCAGCTTACTAAGCCCAACAGTGACTGTGTGTTGTCTGTCCGTGAGTACGTTGCTCACAGAGAACGTTTTACATATATATTGATTGATTAATTAAGAATACACTCTCAAAAATAACTTTATAGCAAAATATACAGTATTTTTATTACAAAAAAAAAATTGTATTCATCATAAGAGAATTTTACTAATCGTTTTTAACAAAGGCGTATACAAATGTTCCGTTAGATTGATTTCAGTATTAGCTATACGAGTATGTAGACGTAAAGCATTTGGAATATGCAACCTCACGATTGTTAACACTCAAGCTGGCTTTGTTGGGAATTAAATTGCGCTTTGAACGCAGTCAGATCTCCAAACACAGCATCCACAAACCACAATCTTGTGTGCTGTTTACTATTGTTTCATTCTATCCAAAGTAAGTCAGTCAAAGAGGGACTAATTCCGGTTAGAATCATATAATTTTTTATTATATTATATACAAAATTTAGATGTTATAATGAAAAGCATGGTGAGTTAAAAACGTGACAGCTCATTTAATAAAATAGCGCAATTACACGCTTTTCCCCGCATCCTTTCGCCAATTTCGAGACATTTACTTACCAGTAACAGGAATATATAATGAAAATGATTTAAATATATTTATTACTCCGAATAGGGAACAAATCCCCAACTGGGTCGTTTACTGGCAGATATTCTCCAATTCCAGACATTGCGAGTGGCGGAATTCAACGCCGGGTTATATCTTACCAGAGCTTTATTGTTGACAAATTGATCATGTGTCACATTAGCTATTTTAATTTAAAATTTGTACCCAAAAACTATAATATACAAATATTTTGCAAGTTATAATAGTGTATCACAATTTTGTCCTTACGCCCGTGAATATATTTTTATGAATACCTTTCTTCTCATGAGAATTCAGTACTTAATTGAATAATAATAGCACATAAATACGATGTTTCAATGTGAACTATTGCATGGATCGGACCAAGATGAGACAAAATACATTATAACAATATTTATATCACCAAATATAATTATTTTATATTTAGATTTTCATCATTATGCCATAAAGGTCAAAGTGTAGGTGAAGCGATAACGATATTTAATTTTTTTTCATTATCATCTTTCATTAATATCTATTTTTGGAACTTAACTTCGTTTAAAATTAAGGACTTGAGAAAGTTATGAACTACACTTAAAAGTTTTGAATACCTCTATAATCGGATACTCAGAGATTGTGGGCGTGATTCGATCCTTTTTAAGTGATTGAGAAAAAAATAAAATAATATGATCACGAATTTCGTGATCATCGTGAAAAAATTGGTTAGTTGTTTGTTATACACACTATGATTCATATATTCCTTCTATTCGTCGGTTTGTTAAGGCTTATTCAAATTATTTGCTTATAATTTTGTTATATTGTTAGGTGGTAGGAGGTTCGTCCTCCGTCTGGCTCGCGACCACTATCATGTCAAAGACGAACCGCCAAATATCTTATGATGTGTTCCGGTTCGATGGCATGTAAGCCAGGTTTTCCCATTCCCACCCATCCTTTCCCCAAAATGTGGTGGTTCCGAGAACGGAATACTACATTGTCCTCCTCTTCCATCTGTATCCTCTAGGTTGGCAACGCATCTACAACATCTCTGGTGTTGTAGATGTTTATGGGCGAAGGTATCCACTTACCATCAGGTGGTCCTTCTGCTCTTTTGCCATCCGTTATCCATAAAAAAAAAAAAAATAGTTTTCAAATTTCAATGCTTAACATATCATCTCATGATATGAATATACAATAAAAATAATTATAATTTCGTAATATAAAATTAATTTGTCTCCAAATTTATTTAATGTTTAATTGATAACAAAATAAGAAAAACAAATTAAAGTTAATAATTGTCCAACAGTAATTTAAAAGGTCCTACAGTATTTAATTTACGAAGCGTGTAGGGGCGATTCGGGTAAAAGAATAATAGTTACAATTAAAAATTAAAATAATACTCGTTTTTTTATCAGTGGTACAGCGGTTGATCGTTAGGTCGATCGGTTATGGGTTTGACTCTCATTCGGGGAATGATTATATTTAAATCTTTTTCATTTCTTGGTTCTGATAAGAAAAAGAGCGGCGTTGAGTTCCGTCACTCGACATACAATCCATATCCCGAAATTTAGTGGAGAATGGAGTGTTTTGGCTCTCTCTACCTAGTCTGCTATGCGTAAAGTTAAAAAAATATATATTTATTTAGAATTTATAAGTTTCCCATTTTTCTAATTTCAATGTTAAAACAGAACTATAGGTAAATATTGTTTAAAGTACCTATATTAAAAATAATTCCTAATCTAAGGAGGTTATTAATGTAGGTGTTCTAAATAATAAACATATCACCTACTTTAGTGATTGAATTATATAAACGAACTGAACCACTTTAAAACTAGAACTCACGAAAACAAATGATAAAGTAAAAATGTCACATAAGAACACGAAAAATTGACCTAGTTGGTGGTCGCTTCTGACGTTTTCCTTAAGCTTTCACTGAATAACGTACGGCAAGCTTAAGCTACGTCAAACGTAACTGCGATTTTGTTATTCATTTTAAATGTATACGATTTTTTTTATAAACAGCAGCTTCACGCTTTATGGTGCGTAGCAAGGTTGTCAGAGGGAGACCTAGACCTAGTGTTAAGACACTTTGTTCGTCGCTTTTCGCTTTTTCCCGAATTCCAGAGGCCATGATGGCGCAGTGAGACAGCGAAACATTGTAAGTGCGATAGGTTTTGGGTTCTATTCCCAATCGGGGATATTTAATTTTTAGATTTAATTGTTTGATTATATATGACCTGTTTCCGCTCTGGCAAGACAAAAAGCGGTGTTGATATCCACCATTTAACACATAATGTTACGTCGTCACGTCTCGAATTCTGTCGAGTTTTTTTACATATATTTTGAATTCGTTGTAGAGCAAAAAGTCGTGCCTGACATGACGATTATGTTTTTTTTATTATTAATGTATATATATAAGGTCCATACTGTCTGATAAGTTTTTGTTTTACATGTTTTTTCACATTTTCATTACTTAAAACTAATTTACTGTCTCTATACGTTACTTGAAAGAGTCGATGGCTTTTTCTTGCTTACTACTATTCAACAATAGCTTTCACAGTATACATTATTGAGTAAAATTCTTTTATTCTTTTAGCATGTATGTAATATGCATTACTTTTGCAGACATCCAACCAACTATTTTATTAAAATACCTCAACTAAGTAGCCAAGCAATGCTTTTGTGAAATATTAACTAGAATTTTTGAAATATTAGCTGGAAAGTTTGTTTTCAAATTAAAATAAGTCTGGGGTAGTTCAGTAGTGAATGCGTTTGCTTTTTTACGTATTATTATTTCTTCTATCCTCACTCATCTTCCGCCTTCGCTTCTGCTTTAATTCTATTTTAGGGACATTGTGTTAACATTGTGGGCAAAATCAAACACCACACTTTTTCGAATCAGATTAGAGACACAATATAAGTATTTTCCCCAAGGGGGATTGAGCTTGTACGAACTTTGCCTTACTTTTAAATAAAAAAAAACAGGTTCACACTTTTTCTGCAGTGAAATAGAAAAAGAAAACTCCACTCCTACTCCACTTTCCGCCTCAAACTTGAGATATTATATGTTAAATGAAAGAGCTCAATGCTGTATCTAGCTTTACCAGAGCATGATGGTGCAAACAATATAAGTTATAATTATTTCCCCAAATTTAAAAAAAACCCACTACTACCGCGCTTACAGTTAGACGTTGTTCTACTGCACTACGATGGTTTCTATTTTTATAAATATTATTATTAATATACCTTTAACCTATAGCGGAATTAATGGCTTCACCTTAATTGACACAAATTTTTTCTAAACAATTTGTTATTCTTTTATTTTATTAAATTTCTACCTACACCATATTACTTTTAAAATTTAATTAATTCATGTATGAAATTAACGAGGTTACTCTTTGTTACTCATACGCGTATCGTCCCTTTTGCTAATGACGAGTCGAGTGCGAAGTACTTAACTAAATCAATTTAGCAGTACGTGATGTACATGAGTAAAGGCTGGCTAATAGAAAATGTAGTTAAAATATCAAATAAATTTAGTGTCACAATTCTGGCACAGATTGCTTGACTGTATGTCGTTTTTTAATGCAAATTGTTTGTAATAATGCCAATTTTTAGCATATGCATATTTTTTTATTATAGTTTCTGTAATATTTTAAATATAATAGATCTTCGAATAGCAGGTGAACGAATGACCACCGTGTTTGTAGGTATTTCAATGTTTTACTTAGTAATATTGCATGGAATTTATTTATCCGTCAGAAAGGTTTATAGAATCAAGTTGAAGCTGATAAAAATCAGTAGGGGTTGAGGGAAGGCGGTCGTTCATAAGTAAGGAGATCTGTGCCAGCGACAAGCGAACGTAGCCGACACTGTGGCGCCAGTTACCCTTCATTCAATATTCCATTTAGCGGCTGCAGCGCTTGACGCTTAAACTACCTCCCATGTTTAAAATACTGTAGTAGTAATAGAAATAAAATAATTTTGTTTATTTTTTCTTCTTCTGTCGTTAGGGAAGTGCTATTTATGTACATTTGAACACTGTATTATTAACATTATTTGTAAAATATACGCACAATAGGGTAACCATAGAGAACCTAGAGTCAATTCACTCCATTCTCCACTTTCCACCTAAAATTAAAACATTGCGTGACTAACCGCCGTCCTTCATTTTAGCAGAGACGGACATGAAAAAAAAATTACATGGAATCATTTTTTCGAATCGAGATCGAATCCACCACTAAACCAAGTTTACAATCAGACGCTGTTCCGCTGTGCCATAATGACCTCATATATCATAATAAACTAAGTTTTATAAAATATAGCAAAAAAAATTGCAAGCTATAACATTAAAACCTAACCTAACATTAAGCTAGTGCAAGCTTATAATATTCTTATGTAAATATAATTGAGCAAAACTTGAAAACTACAAAACAGCTATAGGCGCTGTGTAAGCGCTTAAGTGCTTTAGTTATTTGGTATTGTTTGTTCTGGCTGAATAGGTCGTTGCCCGCGGCGGCCGCTGCATCGAGACTTTTTATCTCAGCCAAGATTAATCTCTGCACTTACCCTCTTGCCAATTTTTGCTTCACATTTTCAATGCTTTGAAAGTTTACTTACTTGACAAGTATAAGTTACTTCCAAGTTATAAGTAACTAGCACTGTTTTAGAAGTTTCATAAAGTGTACTGTTGTCTACATTTTATGTTTTGTTACAACGAAATAATGCTGTATATTAATATAAATATGTTATTTTTCTATTTTCCTAAGTTTTCATACACTTAGAATAAGAAAAATACTCAAGGGTAGTCATACTGGGTAGAAAGCTTGGACGGTTTCCAAGAAGCACCAGTTCGAATCCTGCTATGTTCATATTTTTATAAGTTTCTAAAATTTTTTTATACATTTTATGCTAGTTAAACGTGATGCATTTCATCTGCGGTAATTGCTGGCTTAGGAGAATGATTACAATATGCGGCATTCGGTGTCTACGTTGGAAGAAAAACAAAGAGTGGAATCACTCCATTTCTGCGTCCTGTTTGCCATTTTTTATATGATAGGAGATACTACTTAAAAAATTATAGTTTTTATATGTTTTATGGTTATTTCCAAACCTATCTAAATTATATAATAATATCCAGTAACTCAAATAGATAATTATTGAGTTTCTTTCAAGGGAATTATGAATTTATGAATCTAGTAAAATGAAAATAGTATGCCTAATAAAAATAATTATACTTACTATCTATTAAAAACAAAGCAAACCAAATTATACAAAATCTGGTAAGACCCACATATTCCTATTAATATGATTGGACACAGTTGTTCAAACTTAGAGCAAGGTACACTGTTTGACTGCAGTATCTAAGAATTCCATTATACCCGGCTCGGTTGAGTAATTCAGAGAGTCACACCATTTTACTAGTCGCATTTGTGTAGATGCTGGCTAACACATTCCCGATATCGACTTCGTGATTGATTTAATAAAACGAATACCTTGAAAAAATATATATGTATTTTTTCAAGGTTTCTTTATGCACTTCTAACATTGTGTTTAAATAAATATCACAATGATATTAGTTTAACGTAAATTTTCTGTCCTTATATTATAATAGAGGAAAGTGTAAATGTTAGCAAGTATAATTATCACATGCCCATTGTCGTGCAGGGGATGGTGTCTGGTTGTAAACACGATGATTGTGGGTTCGTTTTCCACTCGGGGGAATTATTTTATTGAATTATTTTTAGTAAGATAAAATTACTGCAAAAACGTTGTTGAGTCCGTTCACAATTGCCACGTCAGATCACGCCACGAAATAATTTGTGCTCAACTAGCACATTCGAAACGCCATAATTAAAGAACTGAACTGAACTGAGCACTAAAACTCATAAAAAATAGTTTTATAATTAATTACCTGTTAATGATTTGTAATTATAAAGTGATCAATAATATACACCTACTGAAATCTATGTTGACATCTTCTGTTGTAATGGAGTCGTAATAGAACTATACATATAAAAAATCTTCTTTCAAACGCCTAACGTGGCGCAGAGGTACAAGCGTGCGACTGTCAACGCGACAGGTTGTGGGTTCAATACCAACTCCAGGAAATGTTAGTATTTTCATTTCCTGGGTTTGGTAACAAGGCGCAGCGTTGAATTCCGCCACTCAACACGCAATGCCTCAATTTGGCGGAAAGTAGGGAACAGAATTGTTGTAAGTGAACGAAGTGTCTTAACACTATGTTTTTAGGTTCCCTCTGCCTACCCTACTATAAATGGGATACGGCGTGAAGTTAAAAAAAAATAGGTACAATTTAAAAATAATACAAATTCTCTTACTTAGTTCATTTAAAATATATAGCTTTATTTTTACCATCCTTTTTTGTAGTTTTGTTTGTCCCATCTCTATTCCCATAAGAGAGCTGCGTAAAGACGTCTTCGAAGATAAAAGCACTTGGGACGTATGACGTAACTTGATCTGCCATGCTATATCAACAACACTTAGATATTTGATATTCTAAATAGCATCAACACGTAAAACCATTATTCAACGTACTCTAGAGAATTTTTTCCATAATATATTTTTTTATTTCCGTGTTTATTCCTGGCAAAAGGGAGCGCTTTTCTGCCTAACCAGCAAAACTGAGATAATGATTTTATATAGTTTTTAAAGTAAAGGAATATTAATAGTTAAATCTTTTGATTTTCAAATATGATAAAATATTTATCTTGTATATCACATATATATCAAAATTAATTTGGTATTACATTATTCTAATATATTTATATATTTAATTTTAATATAATAATTAGGCCTCAAAGATAAATATTTAAGATTAAAATGAACATATTTGTCATGAAAATAAATAAGAAACCTTGAATCAATATCAATCACTTAAACTAATTTATCAACCTTGTTAATGTTTCTTTAATTTCTTGTAACATTCCAATAGTATTTAGTAACATGCTGTATGACTGTGTAAATAAATATAACAATTCTTTATTTTCCTTTTAATTGTATAGATATTATCTTTAATGAGCGATTCGTTTAAGGTTCTAGTAATATACAAAACGCTTGAAAGGAAAAACCAAGTTCGTTCACACCAAAATCATGTTATAGCCAGTTTTAAAATAATATCCGATTGCGGTATCAAACAGTATATAGTATAGTTATAGAGTAGATAAATTGCCTAGCTTATGACGAGGCATAAAATATTATTTGGATGATCTTCATGGATCGTGAATTTGGGAACGAATAACGAGCCGTCATTGTATAAATTAATGATAGCGGTAGTCATTTCGGGAGAACGTTGATCTCATCCTATAATAGAGGCGATTAGCATGTCGTTATTTACCATTCACTTTTATTATACAGTTCTAAGTTGCCCAAACATCCACCCTCATGTACTTTGTTAAAATCAAATAATAACATAAAGGAATATCAGTGTTTATATTTTTTTAATGGAAAAGTCAGATACTTTACTATAAAACATCTCATTAAATCCACTTCATTTAGTGTTAATGTTTTTTTTTAATATTGTTTAACAGAGAGAATCTGGCAATGTAATACTTTTTAGTATCTGTTGAAACTATGAGACTGGCTGTCGAGTTGTGAACGAAAGCCGCCTATGTCGAATCTAATTAGAAAAGAAAAATGAAATCAAGGAATGAAGACAAAATGCGGTAAGTTCCACCCCTCATCACGGAATGTCTTAAATTAGGGTGAAAAGCGACGAGCGGAGTGTTTTAGTATTGCGATCTTTCAGATTACACAGCTATGCGTGATAAAACGTGAAGCCACTTTCTTATTATTTAAAATAATATTTGGAAGGATCATTAACACGAATAATAAATTTGTTGAGTACAGAGCTCAAAATATTCTCGCTGGTAACGCCTACATATTTTAATTTTGTTCTATTTCAAATATCCTCTTCTAAAATTCAAGATCGATAGAAAGTCCTGTTTCTCGTTTTTGGTCGAACATCATTATTTCAACAAGACCCTTTCGTATTCATAACTTAAGAAATAATTACTTCCCTAGCCTCAATGAAAATGTTGATGCTTATCTCACCCTCCCAGAATGAAATGAAAAGAATCTTTTGCTGATTAATATTTCATCTGTGCTGTGATAAGATAATCAATAATGTATGTTTCTATTAATTGATTATTTTTTGTATGTATTTAATATTTATTAAGCTTAGAGTGTACAAATAAAAAACGCATAGTCAGAACTACAGGGCGTAGAAGTTGAAATTTGTCAAATAGGTTTATTGGAAGGCATTAAAAAAGGATTTCCGGAAATTTCATAATGGACTGCTCGTCCATGAAATGAAATCTTACGCTTTACAATCGGCTCTAAAGTCTACGTAAACGAAGTAGTGGGTAACAACCTATCCTCTAGAGAGAACCTATCTTCTGGAACACAGAGGAAACAACTTTTTTACTTTTTTTCTCTTGTTTTTGCCAATAGTCACTGTATGATGTAAGGTGAAGTTTTCCCCTCAATGAAAAAAATAACATACAAAAAGTTATATAACATCAATTATAAATTTCAAACGTTATTGGTATAGCGTTTCAAAATCGTCTATTGGTAAAATAAAATACTATATAAAAATATAACATTATATTAAATAACAAATCTTGAACACTTAAATCCACTTTATACTGATATGTAGGTTACGAGAGCTACGTAGATATTTCTAATGTCATGCTTTATCCTTATATAATATACTGTATTGGCGTTTCACAATGTAGTAGTTGTTACGAATTGCAATGGTTATGGGAGCGTAAGGTAAGAGCGGAATACTAGGAGAACAGGATAAATTTTTCAATTACTTAATGTGAATAAGCAAGTTTATTGCTTATAAACTTATATTATATCCATAATGTTGCTTCTTACACTCTATAACATTGCTTATTTTATTTCATTAACAAGAAATACAGTTTGAGAAAATTTCAAATTATTGTTTAAGCTTTAAGTCATTCACTGTGACGGCAATATTATAAATACATGCTAATAGTAAAATGGGGAAAAAATAGCTATTCTTTGTATTTGAGATATCTTCTTGAGAAAAAACGACATGTGAATGAATTTGACACTTGAAATTGATATATTTTATATAATCTTAGAGATTTCTTTTCAGAAAAACATTTGAACGAACAAAGAATGACTAATATTGGATTTAGATGATAAAGTATTTATACACTATAACTTATTTTCCCAAATAACAAAGTACACCTTACTTACGGTAAAAAAAATTAGCAGCGTATAAATTTTTTACGTAACAGGAATTGAAACTGCGCGTCTTAAAATCCATCCAAGCGCGCTCGTCAGCTAAGCTATATGTTCTTAGCTATCAAAATCACTATAGTACATGTGCTCCTGTAAGGAGATTATTACAATTTTTTTTTGCTAAAAAAATATTTCTAAAAATCATTATTTGACAAAAAAATGCAAATTAATATATTTCTTCTTCTATGTACTATTCACACAAAAATAAAATATTTTTTTCATACGTTTCAAAATATTTTTGTGTGTAATTAGTAATTGGTTTTAAATGTCCAAGTAAGAAAATCATGACAGTACATATATTGGCCCATTGGCTGTCTATATGTGAATTCCGTTCAGTTTCCGGCTTTTAGTGCGGGCTAAATGCTTCTATTTGCAATATACACATATACGATTTATTCTAGATCCACGAATAAAAGTTGTTTCTAACTTGTCCAGTGTGACAAATCGAAATCTAGTATTTCATGTGAAAAAAAAAGTCAAAGTCAGTTTTATACGTGAGTCACTTGTTCATTTTATACGGGACGCAAGTTTAAATACTACTGCTATTATTTTTTTATTAAATAATGATATCACGGACAAAACGGAGAACAGAGTGTCTTGTCACTCAGCTGTCTCTGATTAGTCTACTATGCGGGAAGGGTGAGTTAAAAAAAAATACTCGTTCATTGTATGATTACTTAAAGTAATGAAACATTATTTATTAATGTGTTAAAGCAAATATCAATCATGAATATTTCCGAAATCTCAAATAAAGAGAAGTATTATAATGACGACCTTCGCTAAGTTTTAAGCCTTTACAATATTTGTACAAAGGGTAAGTAAGAACCCTTAAGTTTAAATATTAACAGTCCACGGTAGAATTAAACTTTGATTAATTACTAGACTCTAGGGCGATTTTACGCATAATGTGAAGAACAATCACATAATTTGAGTAATTTATTTCAAATTGTTGACATATTATCATATTGCTTCTGTGCTAGTTATGATTGATGCTTACGAATTAAATCTTTAGTGTACCACTTAATTTATAATGAAACGTATAGCAAGTTCAAATATAAAGCTAGGTTAAGCGATATTCTTTTATAAAAGCTTACAAGATATTATTTGGCTAGAAGAAATGATTGATTGCTAAGATACGAGCTCCGCAACGGATCTATTTTCTACGAGTCAATGATCGATGTGAGCTTCAACCAATTATTGCTTTCGGTTTATTTTTTAAATAGAAATAGACCAAGTGAAGTGAATTATTTTGGCAAAATTACTATGAACATAGGAAAAATAAACGAAGCTGCACAATATTTTTTAGTAATGTTAAATGCTATTATATGATAAAACATGGGAATTAATGTTTATACGTCATTACAAAACATTATCATCAGATAGATAAAACTAAAAGTTTTATATATTGTAAGTTTTGTATATGTTTTTGAAAAATTATATTTATATTATTTTTACATATATCAACAATAAAATCATTGGTCACAGTTGGTCTAAACTAAAAGATACACTGTTTGACTGGAGTAAAGTTTGAGTGTGGTAAATTATTTGACGTTCAAAAAATGAAGCTTGTAACTTCTTATTTTGAATAAAATTATTTGACTTTGACTTTGACTTTGAGTATCTAACAATTCCATTAGGTTTACCTAGGACTCTAGTGAGTAGTTCATAGAATCACACCATTTTACTAGTCGAATTTGTGTATATGCTAGCTAATTTTAATTATTTATTATATATTAGTTTTGTATGGCGTAATGTACAAATACATTAATAATAAATAAGTTAGAAAAGAATCTAAAAGGAACACGTTTATAATTGTTGTCATGTTCTGGCAAGGATATAAGGTAGAAGTTGCAAAAATATTGTATTATCATCGGAATTGTGTGCAAAAGTTTAAAGCAAATCGACAAGAAGGGGTCAAAATGGCGTTGTAATATTTTCTATAGATAAGAATGATAGAAAGACAGACGACAGGTGAAACTAAAAAAAAGCGTGTTAAAAAGTTTTTTGAAGTGAAACATCTACGAGTATGGGCGTGAAAACATCAACTGCTTTATTAATATTAAAATTAAATTATTACTTTATTTCATATTATAAACAATAATTTTGTTAGACATTGTGATTGATAGACGACGTTGTGCCAATATATATAAAAAATATAAGCCACTTTGCCGTGACGGCCCTATTTTCATACATAATAAAGTATTAGAAGATTTTCTCGGATTGTCTGTTAGAAATGTTTACTTTCTGATTGGAAGATATAAGCGTAAGCCATATAGATATCTTCCCAATTTTGGCGAAAATCTGAAGGAAGAGGCAAAAATGTTCATTACATTTTTAGTTTCTTTGTATTAGTCTCGTAGTGGTAAATATCAATTGGTTTTGTAATTGCTTTTTTTAATATCCTTTTTTACTTTCTGTCACTTGTAAGAAAATTTATAATAGTTTATAATAGCTTGAGACCCATTTCTATGGGTTATGGACAAGAAATTATGTTTGTAAAATAATATATTATTTTTCTGTTGAAGCTAAACATATATGTAAGTGATAGCTAGACATATATGTAAGTTGAACATATATGTAAGTGATATGAACATTTTATGATGTTTTCTTTATAAAGAATACTTTTAAAATACATGAACATTCTAACCATTTTTTTCTGAAATGGCTGGCAACGGTATTTTATATAGATTGCCTCTAGTGTTACTCAAATTGAATTCAATCACGTTTGAAAAAAAACGTCCCAGTTCTCGTCACCTACAGAACGATAGCTAGTTGTGATGAAAACACATGGCGTATGCCGTTGTAGGGTAGTTGAATGTAATCTTGTATTCGGATTCCGCCCAAATACGAGTTCCCCTAAGCACACTTTGACATACAAATAGATTACATTGATTGATTCGATGCTAAATCGATTTTGTCTGTCGCACGATCTGACAGAGCCGGAAAAGAGATAAGGAAAATTGTAATTGCAACATCTTGTGTGAACATACATACAACAAAACTTACTAATACATTTTCATGGAATTGATGCTTGTGGTCTCAGTCAAAAAATTGCAGATTATTTGGTCATATTTATTATAATAATTTAATAATATTATAATTGCGAAAGTCTATGAGGATGGATGGATGGATGGATGTTTGTTGTTTTTACACGTAATCTAGATAAAACTATATACAACAACTAAACAAATTTAGTTATAATAATATAACGACATGTATATACTTTATTATAAATGTAATCATCTGTCTAGTTGGTTTCTAAATGAGCGGAAAATGTGTCCCTTTCTTGTCTATGACGTTGATCATGATTGATCATAAGGTCCTTTCTGTATATGCCGTAAAACGAGAAAATGAGTGAATCATAAAATATTTTTATACATTTCCTTTTTAATCCTTAATTATTCTAAGATATAAACAAAACACTGCTAGCTGAGGCTAAGTACGAAATTAAGTTTAGTGTTGTTTAGTTTCTGTTTTGTTTTAAACATCTTTGTTATGACTTTGATGAAATGTAATGAAAGGAAATCTTACCCCATTTTAATGAAATCTGTGTGAACACAGGAATTTAAAATTTGACATAATTAAGGTTTATATGGTCAAGAAATAAATCAAATTAATAAAGTTACACATATTACCATATGTTTGACTTACATTATTGTTTTAATATATATGTAATCTAGTCTGTCTAATATTTGTAAGGCTTCCAGTAATTACTGAATCAAGTATATAAAAGTGATTTTTTTTTATCACTGTAACATGATGTTGTAAAAATGAACTTTTAGTTTACTATTAACTTTCACCCACGATTACGTTTTTGGTTGCAAAAGAGATGTGTAAAAGAAAATTGTACATTTTATCATGAACATTGACTAGTATATGATTATTTCATTTATAAATCATAGTTGTGAACTGTCTATATAATTTCATTCGAATTTATTGTCTTAAATTAACTAAACTTAAAATATAAGTATGTCGGCAGGGCCGTATTATTAACCTCGTCATTCGACATAGTGGGCGTATAAAATGGGTAATCGAACAAAGAGACAAAGAGAACACAATTAACACAAACACAATTCACAATTTTATGAACACGGTTATAACTAAACGTAGGTAACAGTTCCTAGCTTGGAGGAGAACCGATCTCGACGACGACCAAATCGTAAGTCCGTCTTGGTCCGACGTCACCCCACCGGCTAGGCTCTGTTGTAGCACGAGCCAATTGCAACACTGCGACGGTGCTGCCATCCACCGGAACTCGTGCTTCGTTCAGTTATCGGTCCGTACTAATAACCGTCTCCGACAAATATAAATGAAGTTAAACTTTTGTACTAATAATAAAGGATGTCGACTTTTTTGTTACATATACCACAATAAAGACCTCCATCAAAAGTAAATTAAATAATGCAAAGCTTATAAAATCCACAATTATGTCTATTTATTTCCGTTAGCTTATACTAAGCTTGAAGCATATTATTTTCTTTCATTATAAAGCACTGAGTTACGCTTTGTAACACTAATTATGTTTTAATAAAATAAATGTTAAGTTATTAAAATCAAGTAATATACTTGTGAGCTCAGAATTTATGAAGTTACCTGAGGAGGTATCCTGTTACTATAATTATATAGCTCTACAATGATATAGCTAGAATACTGTTTTACAGTGTGATCGCCTCATTAAAACAATCATTGTCTCTAAATTAAATCTAAAAAAATGTTTTAAAAATATTTGTCAAATGTGGAATTAAACATACATGTATATTATGAAATAAGAAAATGCTTATAAATATGAATAAACTACAGTGGCTTTTATCTCTTGAAACTTCATATCAGATGTTTCAGACCCTAGATTTTGTATTCTACACAACAAAACCATATGTTTTTCCGTTTTCGATCCGTTTTATAGTAATTAAGATTAGCGTGTAAATATAGACAAAAAAAAGACTAATATACAAAAAATCAAGAAATATAATATTCTATGAATTTTTCATCATTTTATTCTTTTGTACATATATTAAACGTACATATACATTTATATAAGTAAGTAAGCAAACAACCAAGGTACTAAAGAAAATTGTATAAGTCCCGATACTAAAATAGTTTTACTACACAGATCTTTTTCTTCAACTATCTAGAGACCATCGTAGCACAGTGGAATAGTGTCTGTTAATTCCCAATCAGGGAATTTAAGTTAGGGCTTAATTTAAGGTTTTCTTAAAATTTTTATCATTTTCACGGTCTGATAAGATAAAACGCGGCGTTAAGCTCGGTCACTTAACACGTTTGATTTCGGGCGGAGAGCAGAGAACAGAGTGTCTTGACACTAGATTCTTTCAGTCTACCTTTTTATGCGGAAAAATCGTGAAGATGATCATTATATTTTCTTAATAAGTTGTATAAGTTACGTACTCTTACTCATACAAAATTTATGCATTACAGTCAGTCAGTCAGTCATTCAGTCAGTCAGTCAGTCAGTCAGTCAGTACAGTTTACTAAACGAAAATGTTCTTTGAAATGAAAATAGTGAAATACGTAATGAGGCGGTATCAAAGCTACTTTTTCATTTTGACCTAACAAGTTAGCTGATATGACTATACTCTTAATGTAATCACTGTACAATAATAATTCAATTGCAAAATATTCAATTAGTTTAGCTTCTATAATCACGTGGGACTGTGGCTTAAAGTTTATCCTAGTGGAATCCTGCGGGATTGAAAATTATGCATCGTTGCAATTTCTAATTGACACAAATAGCTTCAGTGCTTCCGTGAAAGGTTTATGTGGAATCGGCAGTTAATTTACGCTTGATGAGAATTAATGTTTTCACTTCATTTTAATAATAGTTCAGTATAGAATTGTTATATAACTTTTCTTTATTTTAAACTAGGACAATATCCAACTATAAGTATATGTAAATAAGTATAGAAATAAGTGGTAAAAATCCAAACCAATTAAAATATTTTTAAATTTTAGTCAGTTCCTTGCTTTATAAACTGAATAAGAAATCTTATTGTGCAATCCCAGTACAATTTTGGCTCCATGTATCGATTTGGCACCGACACTTGAAAACTTCTTTGCCAAAAGGGATCTGTACCAATATAACTACGTAAATACAACGAATATATCATATATTAATGTTACCTTACATCATCTTAAATTACAAATATTTATATGGCACCTTAACTTTTGCTGTGTAGCAGAGAGAACATATTAATAAGTCAGGTTTTTAGACATCCAAAAACATTCAGTTTGGTAGGGTTTGAAAGCACAGCTTTCGTACTTAAAATAGAATCGAGAAACCCAACTTCGATCGCATTTAAAATGGAGAAACTCATTTAGGATTGTTGAATATTATTGGGTCTAAATTTAGCATTAAGCTATGAAAGGAAAGGGATCACCTCTACTCGTAACATACTGTGATTGTTCAATTATTATATTTATCTTTATACTACTTAAGAAAGTCTTGCTAAGTTATTATTGTGAATATTTTAGAGGTTATGCTTCTTTTGACGTGTTAGGGAAACGAGGAGAATAAATTTTTATGATCCGCACGCATGCTGTCACGAAAAACCGACACCATGATGATATACAGAAGTTCAGAGAAGTTCTGTCAAAATAATAAATAACGAAAGTGAAAGTCTTTTAGTTTGATATACAGTTTTCTTAATAATAATACATTAGTCAACAATAAATAACTTTTAGTTTTGAGTTATGTACAAATAATATATATTTTTATATATTTGAATAAAATTATTTAACTAGTTGTAATGAAACTGTCTTTCAATGTATTAGAAACGTTTCCTCAACAAACATAGAATAACGCGGAAGTTGAAATTTTTAGAATGATTTTTATCTTGTTACTTTTACGTGCGTTTATAAGTACAGACGCACGTATTTTTAATAATAATTGAACATTTTTTCATATATAAACATTTAAAATATTCACAATTAAAGCTCCTTTAAAGAAAAAAATATTTGGAATCACCTGTAACCCACTGTTTAAATTTTTAATAATAGTGAATGAACATTTTTAGCGCATTAACTAATTAACGTAAATTTAATAAAATATGGGATATTTTACTAAAGTAAGGTTTTGTACAGACTATGTATCATTTATATATAGCTATAGGATGTCCTTTACAAATATTTTCATGTAAGCTTCCATTCAACATTCCGTAAGAGGGTTACCTCTGGTTGTAGTATAAATATTGATTCAATAATTAAACAACAACCTAGTTTATGAAAACTTCTTTCTCTTTGCATCTTTTGTTCAATGAATTTCTCATATATATTATAATATTTTTTCAGATTAAAAAAAAAAAAATAACTAGCAAATGCTAGGTCTTATATATGAATTTCTATATTTACACAACAAATAAGTTGCTGCAGGCGCATGTTAAGTTGTATTTAGTTCTTTTGTTAGTTACCTTCATGTATGTATATATGTACGTAAGAATACATATATGCATAACATATGTTAATATTTACATATATTTTCATATAAACTGATTTGCCTACGTACACGCTGATGACGCATTGGCTTCACCCTCCTTTAGAATGATAAATGGTAACGTCTATAGCCTGAATAACCCCTTTTAGAGTTTCAGGTGGCAAAATAGTTTCCCAGTCATTTCTAGAAACAAAAAGGGTTTTTAAAGCATCCCTTTACAGTGCTCCCTTGCCTCTCACTATTTGACGTTCAGTTGTTATTTGATTGTTTGCTACTAAATTATATTTCAACAAGATACATGCCTTGATGGAATATGAACTATTATGTACTGTCTTGGATTTTTACTGTCTTGGACTTATTTTTTATAATTTTTTTTAGCTTCACGCTGTATATATGCGGGTATATAGCAGGGTTGGCAGAGGGAACCTGAGAACTTAGTGTTAAGACACTCCGTTCCCCACTTTCCGCCGAATTGAGGCATTGCGTGCTGAGTGGCGGAACTCAACGCCGCGCTTTGCCTTGTTACCAAACCCAGGAAATGAAAATACTAAACTTTTACATTTCCTGGAATGGGAATCGAACGCACAACCTGTCGCGTTTACGATCGCGTGCTTATGCCTCTGCGCCACGACAGTCGTTAAATGCCTGAAAAATTTTGTAAAAAATATTTTTGAAAATTATAGATGTATTAACACACTTATAAACTTTTTCTTACCATCTTAAAACAATAAAATGCTGTCTTACACAATTCTAACATGATAAATATTAATGTAAACCACTTCAGTAATCTTGAAATTCAAACATTAAAATAAAATTATCTATTTAGAGTTACACTCGAAGAGATTAATCCATTTGAGAAGGCTCAACTATAAAATTCATGAAAACTAGACGTGGAGTGGTGAGATTAAATACAGTAAAGTTCAGTGGGCGAGCCTTTATTATTTTTATTCATCGTTCATAACTCTAAATTTGTAGTTTTTGCCGAGAACACCGTATGTTATCGAACTTGTGTGTAAAATAACCACGTAGTTTTACAGTATTATCATTATGTTCTCTTTGCTTTTCGATCGTTATATATGTATCATGGATAAAATATGAGAAAGTTTTATTGTTACAAGTTTTTTAGTTTGCTTTTAGAGTCTGGATTTTATATTAAAATAACTAACGAGAATTTATATTTCGCTTATTTTTTACGTTGTATTAGGTTACACGTTTCTTTGTAGACAAGTATTATTTTGTATTTATGAAATAATTTATGAGTATGTGAAAGTATTTGAAATTTTCTACCTAAATAAAAATGGTAGCATTTAGTTATGCGATATTTATATAGCTATAATATAAGTACTTTATTCACAATATAATTTGTAAGTAGAATATTTGATATACCAGCAGGGTATCTGTCAAAGGATGCTTAGTGTATAGTTATTTCTTATTCATTCGTGTAATTTAACTCCCCAAAGTGGTTTCTGTAATTTGTTGTTTCTCTACGATTGACAAAAGTTAGCAAGTAACTAACTAATTTTGCAAATTGGTCAAACTGTATATTTTATTTATTATTATATTATTATTTTTTCTAGGTTCTTTGTCTGTGACGTAAGTGTAGAGAACTTGTCAAATATATCGAACTGTACGGATAATGTCATATAAATCTATATATTAATACGCGAAGCAAAAACTTTGTACCCCTTTTTATGAAAATTAAAAAAAAATTGACTAATTTTGCAAATTGGTCAAACTGTATATTTTATTTATTATTGTATTATTAGTTTTTCTATTATATTATATTAAATCTTTTAAAAATAAGTTTGGTTATAATAAATGAAAGACGAAAGGTAGAATTTCGTTGATAGTATCATCTGATACATTTATTTAAATGCAAGGGTGTATTTACAATTTCTATATATTATTAAAGCATTTCTTATTAAAATATAAATATATAATAAAATGCTAGTCTATAATAATGTTTTACAGGCTTGACCTGTATCTATCTATCAATGTATGGATATTTTGCACCTTAATTGGACTCATTTATGCCGTTCGTTCCTTTCCTTGAAAACTTGCACGCGATCCAGTCACAATACAATTTTATCATGACTTGAACTCAAGTTTTTTGCCTGTGACCAGTATGATTTGTTAAATATTATTTAATTTAACTGTTTTTTCTTAAGTGTAACTTGTCAAATATATCGAGCTGTACGGATAATGTCATATAAATCTATATATTAATTTTACGAAAATTACGCGGACGCAGGAGCATGAAACTTGGCACGCTTATAGTTTATATAACGAAGGAGTGCAAAATGATAATATCTTATAAAATGAATGCACAAAAAGTACATTAAACTAATAAAATAAACGTTACGCACACTACCATGGTTTGAAATCCATGTTTAGATAAAGTGTCATATACATTGATAAAGACAACGCGTTGTTAACGCGTCAACGGGGACGCTAGTAAATATAATCAGATAATGCTCAAACTATATATATATATTAATGTAGAAATTATTTTTATTGGAAAAGTATAATACAAATTGGAATAATAGTACACGTACAAAACTTACTCGAGCAAATATTTCACATAGAATCGAAATTAAATAATAATACATTTATTTCAAAGGTATGTTTGGTGTTCAATATTTAATTAAATATTTTAATAAATAAGAGTAGTATATTATATTATTTAAAAAGTACTTGCACGTGCACATTGCAGGGGGATAACCAATGAAATTCACTTGACAAAAACAAAAGGGAACATTTCATCATGTATTGTCAGTCAGGAGTTATACATTTTTTATTATATTTTAAATCATTATTGTAACTTATGTCGAGTGAGTAGGACATAAGTTAGTAATTGTATCTTTTCTAAATATATTTTGTTTTTTATTCCGGTAAATTGAGTTCTGCCACTCAACACCTAATATCTTAAATTTGGACGGAAAGCGATTAACGGTTTTTTTTATCGTGAGGAAATCCTTTACGGATACCCGCCCGATTGGGGACTCGGACAGGTTATTCTCTGAACACCCTGCTATCTGTGAAATAGCTTTTTCTCGACCTTCCATCTGTAGCTAACCTGACTAAGCTTCATATTCATGTTTGATTATATTAGTTTTATTTATACGACAAGGACAACCAACAGGTATATATTTATTATTGTTGTTTGTATCTTAATGCAATATTTTAGTAGTACCTTGGCGTATAAAATACGCCCTCCGTTAGCAATTTATATGTAAATTTATATAAAAAAATATTGTCAAAAACATTGTAGTATGTGTAATATTTATTTTATTTATTTAAATTAGGCCAAAAAAATAAAATAAACGGTTTTATTGAAAATTAAGATATCAAAAATGTAGATATTTTACTAAAAACTAAAAAGCAATTCAGCAGCTCCTAGGTGCCAATCATCACACTACTCTCCTCATCAATCTGTGACATTGAATTAGGCAAAACAATATGTAATGTTTATAATAATATAGCGGTTAAGTAATATCACGCGCCCTCGGTATTAAAGGTGTGTACCAAATATTAGAAAGAGTTAACAGGAAGGGGGTCAAATTTCAGTTACTAAATTTGACCCGAACAAACAAATAAAGGAACAGGGTAAGCTCAATAAAACTGTTAACAAATGACTTTGCACTGCTTTTTCCTGTGAGTTTTATAAACACCAAGTTTTATACTCTCACGTTCGCATAATTTTTGTAAAAAAATATGGCAAGATTTACATTATAAATATAGACGACAAATAATGTTTAAGCTCTACTTAACAATAAGTAATTAAAATTTTAACAAAAAAGAAAACCAACTTCTAAAAATACGCACAAATTTTTAAGAATTACTCAAAAATTACTTGTCACATTTTAATTTCATTTATAAATTACCTTCGAGAACACAGTAGCAATGATACTTGGGGAAGGTCACGTAAAAAGCATGAGGACCCCCCGCAGAGCATGCCTGAAGAGCTTAATGACTGTGGACGAGGCGAAATAGGTAAGCAGGGAACGTAGCGTTTAGCGCTCCGTTCTCTATGACTACCCCGCTAGAGACAAAGCCTGAAGCTAAATAATAATATTAATAACCAGAAGCACCTAGCTAACATATAAAAAAGAAACATCGAAATTGGTTCACCCAGTAAAAAGTTATGCTATAACATAAAAAAATTAAGTCATATTGAGAACCCCCTCCTTTTTTTGAAAGCAGTTAAAAAATATTAATAAATATTCATATCACACGCGGCAGTTCATACATATGTATATAAGGTGTACTTAAAACTAATTCTAGTGGCTAACTCTCATAAGAGTTCTAATGGATTTTAAATTGAAACTTGATCCTGTAGTCAAGTTTGAATTGTCTGTCTAAATACGAGCATTGGTTGAAATTATAGGACGGGTTGCCGGCACATAATTACTGTTGGTAATGTAATCTGTTTACTTTAAACGTTGTTTGCTTAAATAGGGAAGTAATGAACATGTGTATGGTTTGGTTTGGTTCTTATCATATGGCGTTTCGAGCGTGCCAGTTGTGCACTAATCATTTCGCCAATGTCACGTGTATTTAGTATTATAATAGCGATCATTGCTTTTCTATTCGTTCTTTGAATATAAGAAATAAAAGATAGCCGCCGCTACAAAATGGTGTTTCCGCCATCTTGTAGCGGCGATTATTCATGAACATGTGTATGTCGTAACGACATCAGTTATACAAAAAAAACAATTAAAAAAAAAGGCAAAACACAGCTTCACGCTTTATCTCGCATAGTCAGAGAGAATTTAAGAGTCAATATATTCCGCCACTTTCTACCAGAATTCGAGACTTCGCGCGCTGAGTAGCGGAACTCAACGCCGTACCATTATTTACCAATTTTAGTTTACAGTCAGTCCCACTGCACTGATAACCTCTAGCTATAATATAGACGAGCAGAGAGTTTTAATTTTTTTTATAGTCACTATAGTCTTCTAACTTCAGTTCTTTAATTATGGTGCTCTTTGAACGTGCTAGTTAAGCACAATTTATTTGGCCGATGTTACGTTGTATGCAGAACATGAAAGAGGTTTTACATCACATTCGTATACGTAATATTTTTTTTAAATGTATACTTTCATGCTTCATAGAATTTAAGATAATTTTTTTTTATATACAGTTTTGTAATAGATCGTTAGTTAGTACATTAAAGATTTTTTAATTATTTTTTTTAGTTTTTCAGTACATTATTTCCTGGCTAGTATTAACGTACATGTCTAGCGACCTAGTGCAATACAATTTATAACTTTTTATATTAATAATATCAATATAAAGAGAACATGTTAATATAACATATGTGAAATAATTTTATTTATTAAATATTTGTAATAATAAAACCTTTAATATACTTGTATAAGTGTGTCACAAACTTTAGCGACAGAAACATTGGGGTTGCTATAAATTGCTCGATTGCGCTTTCAATGTGCGGAGAAATGCATGGCTAAGTTGCGGTCCACTATTGACAGTCGACTCGCCAATCACGACCAAATGCTAATCACGACCCGAATTCATCAAGCCTACGAAGCACTTCAGCTTTTAAAATGTTAACTTACATTAAATGCTGATTTGAATACGTTATATTGAGGTGTGATTTTTAACTTTAGAAACATTAATGTTTTTTAAATTAAAAAAAAAACCATCATGGCACAGTGGAACAGTAATCTACTATAAATGCAATCTTTATGGACTCTATCTCCACGAAGGGATTTATCCGCGCTGGAAAAACAAAGCCCGGCGTTGAGTTCCGCTAACGTAATTCAAGATGAAACCAAAGAAAAAATTAGAGAAGTCTTGAATTCGAAAATAAGCAACGAAGTGTCTACTATTGCTGACACTAAACTACACCAAGTCTACTAATGCGTACCCTGTTCTGCGGAACAAAGTGTCGACCTTAAATATTATAAAATAACTATATAAGTAAAATTTATAAGACAATGTATTTTTATTATTATTAGTAATTTCTACGGTCGACATTGCGATAAACAAAGCAATTAAAAAAACAATATAATCTAAGAAAGCGTAAAGAAATGAATGTGACAGTCGTAGATTCAAATCCCACTTGTAGATAATGCTAAGATTTATTATATATTCTTGTTTTATATATAGAGCACCGAGTAGTTCCGATGATAAGCAATGTGGAAAATATAAAATGTTGTAAGCAAAGCTATTTAGTTTATCTATAGACCGCATTTATATCTAGACCGCAATGATATATAAAACGCGTACAAACAATAAATTTGATAAGGGATTTCATAATTTTATTTTAATAATACAATCGTATTGAAATTCTCAACATTTCATGTCAATATTAAATTACACGGCCGAGCACTCCAGCCAATTATGGTTATACATTAAACTTCTATACGGCTGACACTTTTTGACGTCATCAATCAGTTTTCCTTTTTGTATGGAATTTTAATACAGTAGGTATACCGTAGACGGTCTCAGTTATCGATATAGCGTAAACAACAGCCGTTATAGACATTCAAATGCTTATATGTCTTTGGCTTAACCACAAAGTTATGGGTATAGGTTAAGGCTTGAACAGATTATCACTAGAGGCCGTCGTGGCGCAGTGGGACCATGTCTATTTGTAAGCACGATGGTTTGGGTTCGATCCCCACTCGGGAAAATATTATATTTAAATTATTTTCATTTCTCCGTACTGGAAAGACAAAGAGTAGCTATGAGTTCTGCCACACATACACAACATGTCTTGATTTCGAGCAGTAAGTGGAGAACGGAGTGTCTTTAGACTAGATTCTCTTTGACTACTCTGTTATGTAGGAAAAAGTATGACGCTGATGAAATGTCACTTGGATCTAAGGAGGTCATTTAGGTTATTGTAAGTATCTGCAAACATTAAAGTCACACTACAAATACCAAACCAAAAAAGCTACACTACAAATATCCTTACAAAGAATAAAAAACAATACACACACAAGTTTGCGATAAGTATTTTTGAGTGTATTTTGGAGAACAAACCTCTAGGCTTTTTTTTAATATTAATTCCATTCCCTATTTTCTGCTTATAGACGTTAAACAAATATAAAAATATATTCTTCTGATTGAGAATTTAATCCTCAAGTCTCATTTACTTTCAGTTACTTTGCTACGCCATAATGACACACAGACGCTTTCCGCTTTTTCCGTAGGGATTTTCATAGTAGGGTACTTTGAGTAAGCCAGAGAGAACCTTGTGTTAAGACACTCCGTTGTTAATTTCATAACGCGATAGTAGTGTCGTTCAATAATGATTATAAAAATATCAGATTAATTTATAGAAAAACCATCTCTTACATAAAATAATTAAAAAGAAAAAAGTTTTAAGTCCGGAAAGGCCTCAAAAGTACTACAGCTACCCTATTACATATTATTTAAACGGACTTTGTTGAAATTTTCGTAATCCCAAGGCTTAGAGGATCACATAAATTAGTTTCAATTTTTTATAGCGAGTACTGATATGCTAGATAAGGTAAAAGTTTAATTATTGCTTTAGAGTATAATATCATTATGTACTCATATAAAACTTTTGCGTTGCTTTTTGAGTGACACAAAGGCACAGCTGAAACCACTGTGCGTAAACAACTCAAAATTTGTTTTGATGAAATCTGTTGCTCCCCAGAGCGCTAAGAGGAGTTCATGAATTATTATTGGAATGGGAATAAACGGTATTTTATGTTTTACAATCAAACATAGAGCTTTGAAATATAAAACACTATATTTAGTCGTATCAATAATACATAAAGTCCAAGAGAGAGAAGTTATGACCGTCTACTAAATATATTACAAAAATGATTAAAATTTTAATAATAATCTGGACTATCTTAAGATTACGTAGAAATATTAAGTTTTATTTATTTTATAAGTTTAATTTCAAGAAATAAAAAAAATATTTGCTTATTACGGATAGATGGTCAAATAAAGCAAATTGAAAACAAACTTGATGGAAAACTAGCATAAAACTTCCTAATCCTTTTTTGTATTCAAAGTCATATATGTACAGAACGTTTTGTTTAAAACACTAGAATGCTAAAACAGTAGCTTACTTTTCATTTAAATTCCTATAAGAGAAGTGTGAATGAAAGAGAGGGGTCGCGCGCAGATCACATCAGTCTATCGCTAGCCGTCTTGATGGCGCCCGCTCGCTACGACGCTACGCTGACGCTACAAACTAACGCCCGCTACGAAACGAATTCGTCGTATAAACTTGTACTGACTCAGTGAATATATAGTGTTGGTGTGAAAGTGAGGTTCTATTGTGTGAGGATTTGTGCTTTATATATCATATAAAGTTATATTTAAGTCAATAAACATTTTTTACAATGAGTTTAAAAAGTTTTAGTAGCTTTAATCGGATAATACTACTTCTGCTTTTATTACGAGGTAATTATTTTATCTATAATAGTATTTTATCTATTTGAATTTTATTTTATCAAAATATATGAATACTCTAGCATACATATATGCATACATACATGCATAAGTTACATCGGATGTTAAATTGTATTTTCTTGCTTGGAAACTTTTAATTACATGTTTTTTCCTGACGCTATGAAACATAGAAGGTGAAATGTCATATTTTGATGGATTTTATGTGATATTATATTTTTATGATATTTTATAAAATGTATAAACTAACAAAACTACTAATATATGTAAATTATATTATGTATTTCAGAAAATAAATGTTAGATTATTTTATCTCAATATACATGATATAAATATTTAAAATCGAGTCCATCTCATGAATTTAGATTTGATCGCTCGGAGCTATTTGTTTTACCCTATATCTCTATTATTTGTGCATTGCAAATAGGCAAATCCTATTTGCATCGAGCAATTCAAGTGCATATATCTGACCCTGATGAAATTAGTTATATTTATAATATAAGGGAAATTTAGAAATATAAGGGAAGTAAAAAGAGTGTGGAGTTTTCATTACATTCAACCTTGAAAAATAAGTATTTAAATAGTTAAGGTACAGTATTTTTTAAAGTACCGTCACGTTTTGACAGAGTTCTGTTATTATTTTGTTTCGGTTATGTAACAAACATACAACTATTATATACAACATATTTACTCAAATGAAATTGACTGACTAACTGATACAGCGATTAAAGAGTCACACAACCTTTGGGTTGTGTGACCTGAACCTAAAATCCTAAAATCTTGCGCTAAGGTTTTTTGTATAGAGTATTTGCGCTCAAAAATAAAGTGTCTCACTCATTCGTAGGTCAAAGTATACACTTTTATAACAAACTTCCAAACGACGTTGTTAATTTATCACTGAACAAATTTAAAAAAGTGGTTAAGCACAGGATCTGCCAAAAAGCATATTACTCTGTTAAAGATTATGTTCACGATAAA
>JAKGSA010000112.1:0-14804 GCA_033558755.1 Philaethria dido
TTTGTATAAAAATGTATGTCAAATATATGGTAGCCTGGGTAATATTTATTTTTATTTTCTTTTTTCTTAAGTGATCATAGTGTCAAGATACTCCGTTCTCGTTTTTTCGCCTAAATTCGAGAAATTTCGTGCTAAATGGCAAAATTTCAAAGTGGGAATCGAACCCACAACAACTTATGCTTACAATCAGACGCTGTCCTACTGCGCAGCGATAGCATCAATAATATTTATTTATTTTTTTTTTAATTTCACTTTTTTCACTTTCACTTTTAATTTCACTTTTTTTTTCACACAATTTCACCCGCATATAGCGGGGTAGGCAGAGGAAACCAGAGAACCTAATGTTAAGACACTCCATTCTCTTTCAACAATTCCGTACCCCACTTTCCGCCGAATTAAGGCATTGCGTGTTGAGTGGCGGAACTCAACGCCGCACTTTGCCTTGTTACCAAACCCAAGAAATGAAAATACTAAATTTTATATAATCAATAATATTTATTTTACTAATTTACCACAGGGGTGAGAAACTCGCATCCCTCGGGCCGCATGCGACCGGCTTAATATTTTTATAAGTACAGATATTCTGCTGTTAATATATTAAGTTCTATCAATTATTTCAGATTTCTTATTTTTGTATTATTCTAATGCTTATAATTTGAATATAATTTTAAAAACTATTAAGTGATTCACCAAAAAAAACCAAAATTTGGATAGCCCGTTGCTAAAAAAGGTTGCTTGCCCTGTTCATGTTTCAATCATATGATAATAAAAATAGCTTTCTGTTTTCTATATAAATTTAAACTTATGAAATTGGACAATATCATAAATCATAATAATTATAAGGTCTATCCTGATAATTATCTTAAGGGGGGATTCTCCTTCAGGAGGATCGAAAAAACCGTTTTTTCGGAATTTTTTTTAGGGTACAAATAAATGAGTGAATTAAGCGAACTTTTCAGATTATTTTATTACATATTTAAACTTTACAAAAAAAAATTAATTAAAAAAATCACACACTGTCAATTTTTTGCCACATTCATGCAACTACTGTTTTGAAATGGCGGGCACGATGCAGCTCGTAATTTTCATCGGAAACAAAAAAACTAGATACCATTGTAATCGTCATAAATTTCTCTTTTATGTAAACCAAGAAAAAATAAAAAAAACATTAAATTATTTTTTTTGCCTTCGAAAGGGAATAGGTGATGGGTGTAAAAGAAAAGTCACTCCTGATTTTCAAAATCTACTAAAGCAGATTTCCTTCTTAAAGAAATGTTCAAACGATATTCCTTCACGTATTAATATAACATTTCCCCGATTCGTATTCCCCACACGTTTACAAATATATGTATAATACATAACATGTTCATTGTTTCCTATGGGTGAAAGGCCATATGAATTATTTAGTTTACTTAGAAGTACGTACGTACTGGGTTACATACTGAAATATAATATTTACAGGTATCGTATTGCTTGTAGTTTTATGTAGGTTCTGAACGGTATTGTTTCAATATTGATCTTTACCGACTTCAAACAAAGGAGGAAGTCCTCAATTTGTCGGTTTTTTTTGTTTTTTACTTTTAGCTCCACGCTATATCTCGCATATAGCAGGATAGGCAGAGGGAACCTGAGAACCTAGTGTTAAGACACCCGTTCCCCACTTTCCGCCGAATTGAGGCGTTGCGTGCTGAGTGGCAGACAACGCCGCGCTTTGCCTTGTTATCATACCCAGGAAATGAAAATACTAAAGTTTTAGATTTCCTGGAGTGGAAATCGAACCCACAAACTGTCACGTTTACAGTTGTACGCTTGTGCCTCTGCGTCACGATAGGCTTTTTACTGGGTGAAACAAATTTGACTCTCTTTTTATATTATAGCCAATGCGTTTGATATGGTTCCATTTAAATTTAATAAAGATCTGTCGAGTAGTTTTTGAGTTATTCCTAATAATTTTACTTTTTTTTTTTCATTTTATTTAAAGTATCTTTTTGATGAAATTTTAATTATACTGCTATATATTGAATTTTGTCATTATGAAGGAAAATAATTTAAATTATTATTGGGTTTTTGGTATAATTTTGAAGATTAATTTACCGCCATCAAATATAATGCATTTGTGCTTGTGAATAAAATGATTTTATTTATTTATTTTTAAGCTTTTATTTCCTTTCCGATATTCATGTTTTTCATGAAATATGAAATATTGATGTTTTTTTAGTTTCAAGGTGTATTCCGCAAATTGCAAGACAGAGGGAACCACAGGACCTAGTGTTAAAACACTCCGTTCTCTTTTAACATTTCCGTTCACCACTTTCCGCCGAATTGAGGCAATGCGTGCTGAGTGGCGGAACTCAACGGTGAGCTTTGCTTTGTTAGCAGAGCGAGGAAATGAAAATACTAATTATTATTTAATATTTTCATTTCCTGGAGTGGGAACCAAACCCACAACCTGTTGCGCTTACAGTTGCACGCTTGTGCCTCTGCAAGTAATTCAGGATTGTAAAACTCATTTTTTTTTAATGGATGACAAACGAACTGAAGGACCACCTGATGGTAAATGGTTACCATCGCCCATGAACATCTAGAACACCAGAGACGTTGTAGATGCGTTGCCAACCTAGAGGATACAGAAGGAAGGGGGGGACAATGTAGTAGTCCGCTATCAGAACCACCACATTTTGGGGAAAGGATGGGTGGGAAAGAGGAAAACCTGGCTTACATGCCATCGAACCGGAACACATCGTAAGATATTTAGCGGTTCGTCTTTGACATGATAGTGGTCGCGAGCCACACGGAGGACGAGCCTCGTACCACTAAACTACTGGGATACCCGTCTCTTACGGGACGCTACCCAGTGGCGGAGGGGAATTGTATTCTGACCCCGTCCCCTCACAGGGAAATTGTATTCATTGATATCATTTTAATAAACACTTTTATTGCCACTAATTTGGCTGAAATGGTGTATTTTTATGACAAAATTATTATTTTAGTTCTAGTTAAAAATGAAAAAAACTTGTTTTGTTTATAGGATCACATATATATTTTTACAGCTAGTAGGCGCTAGATAAGGCAGTCAGAGTGAACCTAGTGTTAAGACACTCCGTTCTCCACTATCCGCCTGAATTCAAAACATTGCTTGTTGACGAAACTCAATGCCGTTCTTTACTGAAGTAGAGAAACGATGATAATTAAATGTAACATTCCGCCGAGTGGGAATCGAACCCACAACCATTCGCGTTTAAAGTCAGACGCTGTCCCACTGTGCCACGATGGTCTTACATAAATGACTTTTTTTTAGCTTCACGCTGTATCCCGCATATAGCAGGATAGGCAGAGGTAAACCTGAGAACTTAGTGTTAACATACTTCGTTCTTTTAAGATGTCCGTCTCCACTTCGCGTCGAATGAAGGCATTGCGTGCTGAGTGGCGGAACTTAACGCCGCGTTTTGCCTTGTTACCAAAGCGAGAAAATTAAAATATTAAACATTAATTATAACTAATTTTAAACGTTTTATTTTCTAATAATATTTTCATTTTCTAGAATGGGAATCGAGCCCACAATCTGCCGCGTTTACAGTCGCACGCTTGTGCCTCTGCGCCACGACAGGCCTAAATGAAAACATAATATATTGTAAATATATAGTTATTAATTTTCAAACATTTTTTTATACTAACGAAATATTTATAAATAGCACAAGTCATTGACTTAAGTTCATGTATCTCACATGAAATACCATTATTAATCAAGTTTAATGATTTTTTTGTTCTTATATTTTGTACTCAATACAGGGTAAGGTTGGACATGTAATTAAATACTGTAGGTAATATTATTTTTGATAATCATTCAAAGATTGTTTTTATTATTGTGTTAAGTCAATTTTCGTAGAAATATGTATGATACATAATAAATATTTTAACGAAATACGGAAACTAACTTTAAACAAAGTGCTGTTAATAAGTACAATTATTATGAATGCCTCAAAAACCATTCGTCAGGCCTTAAATTAGTGTAATTTAAATTATTTTTATTATTATTCAATTATGAAAATAATTTTCAGCGGCAAGAGAGGTATGGAGAGACCTCGGTTGAACTTCGAGAACACAGTGCCAGTGATACTGGAGGAAGGTCACGTAAAAAGCATGAGGACCTGTGGTCTGTGGACGAAGCGAAAGAGGTATGCAGGGACCGTAGCGTTTGGCGCTCCTTTCTCTCTGACTACCCCGCTAGGGATAAAGCGTGAAGTTAGGTAGGTAGGTATTTTCATTTATACGCTCTAGTAGGACAAAGAGCGGCGTTGAGTTCCGGCACTTAACTTTTAAACTTGAATTTAGGCGGAAAGCAGAGAAGGGAGTGTCTTAACACTATATTCTCTTTGACAACCCTTTGACTAAGCCGTATAAAGCGTGAAATTACCTTTTTATTTAAGCAAAGCTAGGACGAGACGATTAAGATAAACTATGCTTATCATATAATCGATATATTAATACGTGAAGCAAAAATGTTGGACCCCTTTTTACGAAAATTACTCGGGTATGAAACTTGGCACACTTAGTAAGCAGCATTAGTTTATATAACGAAGGAGTGCAGAATGATAGCACCTTTTTAAAACAATACATAATAAATATATAAAATTAATGAAATAAATGTTACACATACTACCATGACTTGACATCCATGTTTATATAAAGTGACATATACATACATACGTTGCTAGGACGCGTTATTAACACGTCAAAGGGGACTCTCGTATAAAATAAAAATGTTACATACATTTACATATAACTGTCACGTAAATTGGAATCTGATTAATAACAAAAAGCTATTCTGTAGATGGAGATAAGGGAACGTGACAGCAAAGGTCAATAAATATACTTCTATCTGCTTTATAGTATAAGAGCTAGTGTTCTCATTTTCCCCTTGTTTTGTTATAATTTACGAAATTGTTATAAAACTAATAAAAAAGTAGTAGAGTCGTTGATAAGTAAAATACCTTATAAGCTAAGGCAACTTAATATTAGAACTATACAAAAGTGTATGTAATATATTTTCTCATAATTTAATGTATTTTTTATTAGCATATAAAATATTGGCTCTTTGCATTCCTTTTCTATATAAACTTTAACAGTGCCGAATTCGATACACCTGGCTACTCCTATCCCATATCTTTCAAAAAGGAAATCAAATTTCTTCCTTCACGTATTAATGATATTTCATTTTTTGCATTTTGCCTTAAAAAATTGAACACAACACACTATGAGTCAACTCATCGGCGAAACGCCATGTTTTGTGTAGCTTATCCGAATAGATTTATATTACAAATATCAATAAATAAATTTATATTAAAAAAAAAAATCATAAAATACAACAAAAAATTTGGCTCTTATACTATAAATAGTTCTAATTTATAATTAAAATAAACTAATGTTAAAACCATGGAAAATAGTTCAAATATAACTAGCCAGCTACAATGATAGTCGTCATAACTTTGTTCTTATATATTTCTTCATTAAACGATGCCTATATTATCGAAGTGCAACAAAATGATAATGAACATTTTAATCTATGTATTAGTCATATTATTAAAAAATACTTTTCAAATCATTCTGTTATTACATATTTGGATTTATATTACGATAGCGACGAAATTTATGAAGCTGTACATTCTCTTAGAACTATAAATGTACTACAAAGAGATAAGATAATAGGAGTGGATAAAATGGATGAGAGCTACTTGATAGCAAGTTCGAATACTAGTGCCGTATTAAACATTTTTCCAATACTCAAGAAAGAACCATCCTGGAACCCAACTACCAGATTTCTCCTCGTAATTAAAAGTCTAGTCAAGAGTGAACTCAAACAAATATTTGATATATTAATGAAGTTACGTGTTTTAAATATATTGGTTCTAAACGGACATTTCGATCCCGAACTGTTTACGTACAATCCGTATGAAAACTATGGATGTGGACGTCGCTATGACAGAATTATTGAGTATGGAAAATGTTCACAACCAAGAAGTGAAAACTTATATCCAAATAAGCTAGTAACAGGTCTGAAAAATTGCACGCTCAGAGTGACGAGCCCACACTGGCCCCCATACACAATGGACCCAACCAGACGAAATAACTCTCACGTAGGAGTTGAAGAATTCATATTCAGACAAATGAGTGCTTTGGAACAGTTTTCTGTAGAGTTTCAATATACTGATGATGCCGAAATATTTACTATGATAACAAGTGAGATGGCGGCGGTGGGGCCCATGAAGTTAATACAAACTGACGAGACCGACGCCGTGTTGGGCGGAATGATACTCACACACCCAAGGGCTCAAGCTTTTAGCCATATTTACGGACATCTATCGTTCACAGATGACATTCGATATCAGGTGCAGATTGCTTTGCCTGTTCCTTTCTGGAGGTATATGTATTTGGAATTCAATATCCTGGTGTGGGTGATGTTTTTGTTAGCATTTATTACATTTTTCTTCATTTTCGTTATGATAGTTAAACCTAAAGATAAAATTCGAGTTATTTTCGTAATGTTTTGCTATCTTTTTCTAAACGGTATAAGAACAAAAGGGACGTATTTTACAAAATATTTCTTTCTCACATGGATTCTGTTCGCTTACCTCATTAATACGTACTACGTGTCGAGCTTTGTAAGCTTAGCTACAGACCATCCAGTCAGTTACCAGATTTCAAGTGAGAGAGACTTGCATGATTACAACTTAAAACCCTGCATCAGTATTCTCATGAGAAGTTATTTGCTCTCAGTAGAAAATATGACAATTGGACAAAATGAACGAAATCATTGCGATGGTCTATTGGACAGTATTAAAACTGTTAGTACTTCAAGTGACGTTTACACAGTCGTTTTGTACTCCATTTATAAGTATAAGAAAGATCGATTTTATGATGAATACGGAAAATCAATGTCGTACTCATTTCCAAAACCTATGAGTAAAATAGTTTATGCGATTTTTTTATACAAGGGCTTTCCATTGGCAGAGAAACTTACGATCCATGCTCTACGGTTGAGAGAGACTGGACTAATAGATTATCATTTCAGAAATTTATATTGGAAAGTTAAAAACAAAGGCAATCTTTGTAGGGAGATGAAAATACCTCTTGTTATAGTTCCATGGCAGATTTTAATAGTGGGGTACGTGGTATGTGGAACAGTTTTTGTGCTAGAAATTGCTATTAAAAAAATATGTTTCAAGAAATTGATTATGCCACCACAAAGAAATGTGACAATATTGTAAAACATTACTGGTAAATTTTCTTCTTACTGTAAAAATTAGATGGAATTAATAGTTGTTGTATAATGCAGTTGTGGTTTCCATTATAACTTTGTGATTTTGTGATGAAATTCTTTACTTTAAGGCTTAGGTATCGACTTTAGAAATTATTTTATTTGCTTTATTAAATAATTTAACTATTATTGTGTCATAATAAAAAAATATATATTCATTATTTTGGCCAAATTATACCTTAATTATACCATATTTATATGATATTTATTTTCATTTACTCATCAAACACCCTGGCGTTGTCTCTTGAACTATACAAGTCACGAGTGCTTTATTAAAATCGTGTTTAAATGTCAATTATGACACGTGTACAACTAGCAAAGTACTTTCAACCGACGACAATGTGGGTCGCTTTGATTTTAATTTCTCTAAGCATTTTCTCTACAATTGAAGCTGAAAATTTTTTCTCTGTTCCATCTAAGAATAATAACTTAGAACAATGTTTAAGTAACATAACAAGAAAATATTTTTTTAATTTTTCTTTAATAACCTATGTCGATTTACAAAATGTTAATGAAGATGTTACCAAAATAGTTCATTCAGTGACGGTAGCATCTCTTCTCACAAAGACCACTCGAATGAGCAAGAGTTCCCTGGATGAGTGTTATCTGATAGCGGCTGAGGATGTCACCGATTTTTATGATATTATATCGTTTCTAGTGAAAGAACCGTCATGGAATCCAAACGGTCGATTTCTTGCACTAATTAGCAACACAAAAGGTGATCTTAGAAAAATTTTTGATACACTTTTAAAATATCATATATTTGATGTTTTAATTTTAACTGAATATGTAAATCCAGAATTGTACACTTACAATCCATTTGAAAACTACGGTTGTGGACGTCGATACGACAGAATCATTGAATTCGGAAAATGTATGGAAGGTGAAACCAAAAATTTGTACCCAAAAAAACTTATAACAGGTCTAGAAAACTGCGTAATGCAAGTCGTAAGCCCACATTGGCCGCCTTATACTATTAACCCTTCAAAAGTAGAAAAAACTCAGATGGGGATCGAGGAGTATATATTTAGAGAGATAAGCGCATTAGAAAAATTTTCCATAAATTTTACTTTTACTGATGACGCTGAGACATTTACTATGATTGACAAAGATATGTCTGCAGTAGGACCTTTATTTTTACTACAAGAAGGTAAAGCTGATATAATACTGGGAGGAATGATCCTTACGCATCCGAGAGCCAAAGCTTTCAATTACATCTATGGTCATCTATCATTTGTAGAAGACGTCCGCTTTCAAGTTCAAAAATCATCAGCAGTTCCTTCATGGAAGAACATGTATCTGGAATTCCATGCTATCGTCTGGACTTTATTTATTTTGACATTCCTCACCTTTTCCATAATTTTCATAATACTCGTGAAACCGAAGGACAAAGGGCAGATTATTCTGAAAATGTTTGCTTATCTGTTTCTTAATGGGAGAAAGATAGGAGGTAACTGTTTCACAAAATTTCTTTTCATGATTTGGATCTGGTTCGCGTACCTCATTAATACATATTACCAATCAAGTTTAGTAAGTCTCATTACTAATCCGTCACTAAATTATCAGATTTCAAATGAAAAGGACCTCGCAGTCTATAATATAAAGCCTTGCGTTAGTTCTGGTATGAGGAATTATTTGCTATCAGTAGAAAACATTTTACTTGGCAAATTGGATCGGGATGGGTGCGAAGCGATGTTAGAAAGTATCAAGACGGTCAGCGAATCTAGCGATGTTTACACTGTTATATTATATTCCGTTTATAAATATAATGAATATAAATTCTTCGACGATTGGGGAGACCCCTTAGTGTACACGTTTAACCAACCGCTAAGTAAAGTGGTGTACACAATTTACCTATACAAAGGCTTTCCAATGTTAGAAAGACTCAGGTTACAAGCGCTTAGGTTAAGAGAAAATGGCTTGATAGAACATTACATACAAAACATGCACTGGCATAATAATAGAAATTATCATTTTTCTGAGAAAACTAGAATATTGAATATAATTGTGCCGTGGTACGTGTTAGCGGGAGGGTACGGGCTTTCTACGGCTGTGTTCTTTTTGGAGATTTTGATTAAAAAACATTCTTCTAAGATGCCCAATTTGCTAATCAATTGTCATACATGAATATGCATCGCCACTTTGTGTATAAGTAAATAAATCGAAAATGCATACATTTCAGGTTAGGCATTTTTAAGTTTAAGTTGTATATGTATATTCTGTTTTTATGTTACTTATACATATTCTTTTACCTAACATAAAACAAAAAAGGTGAATTTGCTTACTTTTTTTTATTTTAATGCTTTATACACCCTATAAATGAAGTAATCCTAACACCTATTATTATTTAAAAAATCGTATATGAGAGTTGCCTTTATCATCCTATTCATACTTGGTACGAATATAATAGTATTAAATATAATAATTATTAATAGTAACTCAGCCTTTACGTTACTTGAGCTTTGCAACTTTTTGGCGGCCGGGGGACAAGGGTGGCAACCCCACAAACTTGAGGTTTGACTTGAGGTGAGTGGGGGGTCACCCCAACACATGTCCCAAAAATAAAATTGCGTCCTCTAAAAAATGCAGTATTCGGTCCTTAAATTGTAACACTGCAATGGACTATGCGTGGAATATGCACACAAGCTAGCAACTTAATTAAGTTCATAATTATTTAAAAAATAAGCAATGTAAATGAGAAATAAACGCTAAAGCTAAATGGAAATGTCTTTTAAAAAATATATAATATTCTTTTAATTTTTCTATATACTTTTTCCGCTTCTTTCCCTCCACTTTTCACTCATTTTAAATGTTGGTACAGCATAACATTGGGAAACACTACGATCTATCTTTCTAGAAGAGAGGTTTCCCTGTAAATAAAAATGGTTCTTAGAACTATTAAATATTAACTTTTCAACAACCCTTTTTTGTAAGTTAGGGCCCTTGTCACTCGCAATTTGGGGCATAATTGGAAAGTAAAATATATGACGGAGTAATTACGTTGTAGTTGTTAACAAACAATTAGGAGGGCTAGTTTATGGTAAAGAGGAAAATGACGCAGATACTTCTCAACTGCGAAAAGATGGAGTGTTCCCAATATTCTTTCCAAATACATCTCAATATACAAAATCCTTAAATAAAGTATGAGTTATTTATCAATATTATGGTAATATATCAATATTAACCAACACATGAGATAAAATAGATGTTACTAACATCTATATCATATAATATTTCTTTTTCAGGTTAATTATATTTAATTAGATAACAAGGGCAACTAAAACCAAACACTGGATTCTCTTAGTGAACACATAGAAACACTAGGCACTATGAGGCTTGTAATCCTAGTTTTAAATAATGTGAACTTAAAAATAAGAAGAATATGTAAAATAAAAAATATTTTACCAAAAATATATTATATAATTTTAGTGCATTAACAATAATTAAAATAAAACTTCTTCACGAGGGCATTTCGTGTTTATTTTATCTACTTTGATAAAAAAACATATAACTTTATGTCTAACTATGACTATTACCGTGGTTTCAAATGTTTGTACTTAACTGTTTTGTATAAAGGCATAATGGGCCATTGACCTACCACAAAGAAAGCATTATATTCAAATGAGTGAGTTATTAACTCTATTCTATTATACGTATATTCGATGACTGTTTTACAACTACGCCTTTTTATTCTCATAGCATAATCAATATACTTAGATTATTTGAATACACACTATTGTTAAGCCACATACTGTCAAAGCTTTTCAAGCTGCGCCAGTACTAGTTTAAATAAGCTTTGAGTACTCAAGGACGCACCAGTACTAGTGCACACATATTCATAATATATACATCGTGGCAACGTTTAAAAAAAGTTCTACCTTGGGAGCACTAACCCCTAGGTTGTTAAGTACTGTAAGGACATTTCTAAAATGGACGGGTCCTATCTACATGTCCTACATATATATTCCTACATATATTCAAAGTAAATAATGAATTCCTTGAATAATGACAAAATTACAACCTTAGGAATATCCAAACAGTCTCCTATAAAGTGGCGCTTTTGCACTTGTACCAACGTACCTAGGACACGTAGAAATGATCTACAAGTTTTAGTATTGGACAGGCACATAAAAAATATAATTGTGTAAACTAACGGAATAAAATGAAAAAAATTAAAGGTTTTTCATTTTTCATTGATAACACTAATCTATTTATTTCAAATTAACTGTTTGCGTGGTTTAAACTTTCGTGACAAAATACTACTTCACCCAGCTTCGACTTGTATAGTTTTTACTAGACTTCTACGATACAATACTACAACATTTTTTTTTAACTTCACGCTGTATCCCACATGTAGCAGGGTAGGCAGAGTACGATCCAATGCAATAAAATGATGACTTTGTTAGTGTCGAGTTGTAACAGTGGGAAAGGAATTTTGCTTTTAATATAAATCATTACGTCACATGTAAAAAATATTTGTAAAATTATAATTAAATTAAGCCTGCCGTGGCCTATCGTAGCGCAGTGGCACAAGCTTACGACTGTAAACGCATGTCGCGTTGTGGGTTCGATTTCCACTCCAGGAAATAAAAATATTAAATAATATTTAGTATTTAAATTTTTTTTGCTCTGGTAACAAGGCAAAGCGGGACGTAGAGTTTCGCCATTTAGCACGCAATGCCTCAATTTGGTGGAAGGGGGGAACGGAAATGTTAAAAGAGAACGGGGTGTCGTAACACTAGGTCGTGTGGTTTCCTCTGCCTACCCTGCTAAATGTAAAAGAAAAAATTCATAATACATTCAACCCTTCAACTGCAACGTAATTCCTGCTAATATTATAAATGTGAATGTACGTTTGTTTGTTACGCTTTCACACCAAAACTACTGAACCGATTATCACGAAACTTTGTCCACATATTCTTAGAAGTATTAAAAAGGACTTAGGAGACATTTTATTAAAAAAAATTGCAGACTTGATTCTTTGTCAAAAAATTAAAAACTCTACCACAAAGCCAATTCAAATTAATATATATAACGCACTATACACTATAGTATGTAGTATGGACTGACATTGAAAACGCGAGCAAAGACTCGGGTAATAACTAGTTCACTAATAAACGTACTCTGCTGTATACACAGAATTTGAACCCACACTTATCGTAAGCAGTGTTTAACATCAATACTACTCAACAATTTGTATTTGAATAATAATTTAAATGCATACATAGTAAGTAGTAACGTCACCGGCCTCGGTAGAAATCTGCATCTGTAATCTAGCCTAGATCTTGTGCTTCGTGATCTAACATTTTGACTAATGACTGAGTTAGGTATAAAACACTTCATTTCACTTAAACTATATGTCTACTTAATTTTATGTAGGTATATTGAAATTTGAATAACTATTTCTCTTTAAGTTATTTTTATAAGTTCTTGTAAATAGCTGTAGATAAGATATTACCTATATGTATTAGTTGTTCTTTTTTTAAATATTATGCTGTATCCCGCATATAGCAGAGTAGACAGACGGAACCTAGTGTTAAGACACTCCGTTCCCCACTTTCCGCTGAATTGAGGCATAGCGTGGTGAGTGGCAGAACTCAACGCCGCGCTTTGCCTTGTTACCAAATCCAGGTAAGGAAAAATTCCATTTCCTGGAGTCAGGATCGAAAACCTATCGCGTTTACAGTCGCACGCTTGTGCCTCTGCGCCACGACAGGCGTATTAGTTGTTCAATATTGTGTCAAATTTCATTAAAATCGATTTAGCAGTTATAAAGCCTTAATAAACTAAATTCTAAACATATTTTCAATTAAAAACTATTAAATCAAAGCAAGAAATTCAAATATTCTTCATGACCATTTAAACTACGTGAAAAATAATCACACATTGTGTATTGTGTAGCGGAACCCAACGCCGCGCTTTGTCTTACAAGAACGAAATTAGAAATTAATTTAATTTAAATATTCTTCATTAGATTATACAGACCTAAGTATCGATACCTCCCACGTAAATTGTAGTAAGTATACCATAAAATTTAGCTTTGTGCTTCTTTGAATAATAAAAAAATTGTTACATTCATTAATTCTTCGTTTCTTCCCGCAGAGGATTCAAGATTCAGAGAGAACCTAGTGTTAAAATATTCTGCTTTCCACTATTAACTCAACGCCACGTTTTACCATACCAGAGCAAAGAAATAAAAATAATTTGCATATAATCATTCTCCAAGTGAGAAATGAACCCACAACCTATCGCAGTAACAATCAAAAACTGTCCCACTGCTCACTAGCCTAGTAAAATAAGAAGAGAAAATAAAACATTTATATTAAAGAATAAAACAAAAAAATATAATAAACCATTTAATAAAAAATATATAAACTTCATACATACTAACACCGCATCTAACCATAGCATTATTGGACCATTATTTATAAAGACTAAGTACTTACTCTCTTATAAACACCATTATCCCTAGAACTAAACATAAATATTACATTTTATTATACAAAAAAGTTGCCAGATATGAAAAAAAAAAAACAATTTTAATTTTTTTTTACTTAATATTTGTAATATATTCATAAAAAATTGTTTTATTCAATATTTTTTGTTATTTTCGATCACATTTTCATAATAAATCACAAATTTACGACATACATAACAAAGTAGTTTTATTCAAATTTATTCACTTTTACACAATAAAATATTAATTACTGTAATATAAAATGTCTATAGGTGTAATAAATTTAGAATATTGGCATAATAGCATAAAGGTATAATAAAAAATACAAAAAAAAAACTTAGTAAAAAAAGTCTTGATAAAAACGCGAAAGTGATTAGACACTAACTCTCTCTATAATTAAAAAAAAATAAACATTTATATATATATATAAACAAAAAAATGGCATAATTTTTAAGGCAAAATAAACCGGCAAGATTATGAATGAGCAAAATATTATTTTAATAGATACATTAAATAACACTACTGTCTCCATTAACGCGTTAATAACGCGTTTTCTAGCAACGTATATGTCACACCACGGTAATCTATAATTTATCTTATTAATTCAATACATTTTTGATGCATTATTTTAAAAAGATATTATCATTGTCCACTCCATCGCTATATAAACTATAAGTGTGCCAAGTTTCATGCTCCGTCCGCGTAAGTTTCGTAAAAAGGGGTACAAAGTTTTTGCTTCATATATTAATATATATATTTCATTTAATATAATTAAATGATCCAAAATAACTATAACAATAACATTTATTATTATAAATAAATATATATTAAAGCACTGTCCCAGTACCGATTTTGGAATGAGCACCAATTACGAATTTCTTATAAACTAAACATTTATTTAACTTAATTTAGTTTTAACTAATTTCAAGTACGAGTATAATTCAATATGTGGCAATAATGTTTTTTATTGTTATCTTTTTCTTTATCTTTTATATTTTATATATATATATATATATATATATATATATATAT
>JAKGSA010000112.1:14905-40616 GCA_033558755.1 Philaethria dido
TATATCTATATTAAATTTAGATATGAGCTATTTAATGCATAAATTAGATTTATAAAAATGGTAACATTATTAAAGATTATTTAAGCAAATATAGGTAGTGCTTTTGATATGGTCCCATTTATTTAGTTAATATTTGATGAGTTTTTGAGTTATTCGTAATAATGTTAGTTTTTAGTGCAGTTTATCTGAAGTTGGTATTCTTTTTTTGTTAAAATGTTAATTAATTGGCTATTCTAGTTATTACTTTCATAAATTATTAGAAGGTATATGCATTTATAAAATAATTATTTTAATTTATATAATAAAGAGAATTAAAAAAAAACAATTTTAACAATTTTTTAAAGTTAATCAATACATACATTAAATAAACTCATATATAAACTTAGTCATTGCAATAAAAAAAATTGTTCTTCATGTCACTATAATAAAATAACAAATATTATTTTACAAAAATACAGACAGACATAAAAAGCCAATGTATATATCAAATAACATGCTAAATATTCCAAGCTATGGGAATTGAATACACAACCATAGTAAAACACTGTTCCACTACACCATGACGGCTTAATTTCAGTCCAGTTTAGTTCAGTTCTTTAAGCTTAGAATATTTAACCAATAATGTCATGTACATACATTTCTTTTATAAGTCTAAACTGGTTATAACCGGTTAATAGTTTCACCAATATATATCTAGCAGGCGTGTATAAGTTGATAAATAGAAAATGCATTAATTCAAGACATTTTTTAAATTAAGTTTTATATATAAATAACTTTTTACCTGAAAATATATCTTTGATTAATTTTTTTACTCATTTATTATTACTAGTGTCACTGTTGACGCGTTAACAACGCGTTGCCTAGCAACGTATATGTCACTTTAAATAAACACGGATTTCAAACCATGGTAGTGTGTGTAACGTTTATTTTATTAATTTAATATATTTTTTATGAATTATTTCAAAAATATTATCTTTGCACCCCTTCGCTATATAAACTATAAGTGTGCCAAGTTTCATGCTCCTAGAAAGTAGTACGAAGTTTTTGCTTCATATATTAGTATATAGATGTAAAAAATGATATGTCAAATCGAGTTATCAACTTATTAACGCCGTATGGATATAGTGAAATAATTGTCATGTTACAAGCATCTATATAAAAAAATCATCTAAATTATATATAGTTTTTTACAAGAAAGCATCTATTATCACATTTACTGCGCTAAATGCTTAACGAAATATTACACTACGCAAATAGGTTGAGTTTTTATTTTTGTTCATATTTCTTTACAATTATTAAAAAAAAATAGTTATATTTATAAGAAGGTCAATGGAAATTTCGAATATAGATAAAAAAGAATCTTAAAAACTGTTTAAATCTACAATTTTAAAAATGTGTACAGTTTGACATTTGTGACGTCACTAACGCCATATTAGAATATCAAAATAGGTCTATGTATATATAAATTTGCAATGTACACTTTTTGTATTAAAAATATATATTTTTTTTAACCTTTTTTCATTAATATACGAAATAATTAATCAAAAACTTTCTATTGACTTACTATATAGATCTGCCATCTCTTTCTAACACAAGAAAACAAAAAGAGACAACATCTAACTTGTCACATCTATAAAGTAAATTAACAGAATTGAGCGAAAAACCAACTAAAAATTAACAATTTCGTCATATATATTCGAAAACCACTTTTAACCTGTTAACGGGGTATGACGAAATATTTCGTCATACATAAATGCTTACTGTGATTGGTATGACGAGATTTTGCGTCATGGAAATTTATCGTTACCTTATCTATTAATTCTTAGAATGGTTATATATATACCATCATATTGAGGATGCGTCTAGAATTATGTTCTTGCAATTTGTAGCTGGATTAACAAAAGTTTATTCCCCCGTTAACAGAAAAAAAATAACAAAATTCTCATAAAAATACGAATTTAAATATTTTAGAAAGTAAGAAATCAACCTATTATCACAAAAACTGCGCACAAACAGACCAACGGAACTAAAACTACAGAACTAAGCTTTATTTTCATATAGATAAAGTTCATGGGTATTTCTTCAAGACATCATTCTTCACCTGATTCATATGGCCCAAAATTTTCGACACATTTAGTATAATAAAACGTGTTCCTATGAAAGTAGGTGAAATAGGGATTTTAAATTTACGACTATTTTCATAGATATTGTATTATGCCAAAAGTGTCAAAAATTTTGGGCCATATGAATCAGAAAAGGTCAAAATCTTAAAGAATCACCCTCATATTACCTTATCTCGTCGACCTTAATTTCCAACGCAGAAAGAGGAAAGCGGAGACACGAAGCACTAAGAATATAAGACATAAAGCTGCTATGTCTAAAGTAAAATCTGACTTTGTCATATCCAGTTCTTCTAAAGTTGTTAGTGGATTCTTGAAATGGCAGTATACCTATAAATAAATATAATAAAAATTAATTATATTATACGCCTATCGTGGCGCAGAGGCACATGCGTGCAACTGTAAACGCGACAGGTTGTGGGTTCGATTCCTACTCCAGGAAACGGATTTTTTTATTTCCAACTAACTCAACGCCGTTTGCCTTGTTACCAAACCGAGGAAAATGAAAATACTAAACTTTCACATTTCCTGGAGTGAGAATCGTTTTATTCGTAACAATTAAAGTTATTAGTACTTTTTTTTTGAAGTCTGGTTTTCCTTTTTGTTAAAATCTAAATTATTTACTTTTAATTAGTAAAAAAAATAAAATTTTTAAAACCTACCTGATGACACTGCAGTTTAGTCCTATTATAAGCATACGTGGCGAGGGCAGTGCCTTCAAATCCATATCGTATATACGACACATATGTAATCCATCTTAAATATACTGGTATCGCATCGAATGACACGAAAAATCCACTGAACAACAAAAATGGTACCGACATTACTGGCGCTAGGAACACACCGTTCTGGAAAAAAAATGTTATAATTATTAATTAATATTATTCAAAGTTTATAAATGTGAGACAGGAGTAAAGTTTTAATATTATATATAAGAAGATATATTTAAATGTATGCAAAATATAACAATTATAATAAAAATAAAATTTAAAATATATATTTTTACATATTTATGGGGCATATATTAAAATAATATAAGAAAATCACGATCAGTTTTTTATATATATAATGAATAAGTTTCAATTTTTTTTTATTTAATTATATAAAAAAAAAATATTCTTATATTTAAAAAAAATAACTATATATATATTAATTATTTAAATTAACATTTTAAAAAAGAATGTATTTTTTTTCGATATCTTAACCATCTCTTTCTTAAGTTTCTAATTATAATTGAGGCTTTAGGGTCCAAAAGAAAAAAAGGTAGCACAAATTTGTAAAAATGTTTCTACAGAGATACCTACAACATAATAACGTTATAACAAGCGTATAAGAATCTCAACGCAGCCGGATGTAGAACGCATGGCTTAGCGGTCAAAGTGCTTGGACGGTTTCCAAGAGGCGCGGGTTCGAGTCTCGCTGCGTTCAAAAATTTTATACGTTTTGTAAAGATGTAATAACGAACCTGCACATTCATAGCAGCACCCACAACAAGTCCCACACTTTGCGCCACAAACGCTATCAACAAACACGACGACAGGAACATCGCGAAACGGAACCACTCCAGCGGTTGAGATGTTAACAGATATACTATTACTACGTAGATTATGCAGAATATTGCCTGTGAAGGAAAAAATTGTATTTTTATGTTAAATGATTCAATTCTAAGTACCGGCAAATGTAATGAAATTCTGAAGATGGTTGCCGCAAACTTGTATCGGATAAAAACTATAAAATTTGTTTTAAAATATCAGTGTTGAAAATATAATGTAATAATTTGAAATGACGTGAATTCACGTCAACGCTAACCAGGAATAGAATTTCAAATTTTATTTTATTTTATGTTATCAATTTTAGAATTTTTTGATAACTTCTCTCTGTTTTTAAATGTATCAATATAAACTTTATTTCTATACATATTATTTAAAAAAAATAAAATACAATTATAATTACCTGGAACGGTATATCAGATACAGTTATCGCTAAATAATAAGACCGTAGTGAATACCACCGATTGAAATGTTCCTTTATAAGCACCGGCATTTCTAATGGAACTGAAAAACAAAAATATATATAAATAAATAAAATCAAATATTATTGCAAAAAAAATAATTAGAATATTTTTGAATTAAAAACTTATGTATAGAGTAACATTTTTAATAAATGTATTAGAATTTGAACGCGTCGGGATTCGAACCCGTGCCTCTAAGCGTAAAGTCTAAGCGTTGATCGCTTAGACATACATTGTTATCTAGTTACCTCGAAATTCTTATATGCTTTTTACAACTTATTTTGTTGTTAGCATATCTATTGAGAGATTTTTACAAATTTCTGCTACCAAAAAATATGAAATACAAAATATTAAATAATCTATACAGAAGTAGTGCAGAAAACCAATAAGTTTAGTAATAATAACAAAAGAAAACTAAATTAATAATAATATATATTATAGTTCAAATACTCACAAGTGTACTTATAACATATATTTTTCTATAAAGTGACTTCTACGTTACTATGACAACGAATATTTAGGTCTATAATTTAACTAAAAATATTAAAAAAATACTTACAACTAAGTATAGTAATAGTCATAGACGTGTACATGAGGAAGAGCATGTTAAAGAACAGGAAACCCAAATTCGACAGTACTTTTGAGCCATCATCACCAATATCGTAGTATAACGCTCCAATGAGAAAACCGACCAGAATGTGCGCGAAGAGACGCAGGTACATGAGTGTCTGTAAATAAATTATTATTATAGAAAAAGGAAGTAAACATATTTAAGCCCAGGAAATAAAATATCTAATATTTTCATTTCCTGGGTTTGGTAACAAAGCAAAGCGCGGCGTTGAGTTCAGCCACTCAGCACGCTATGTCTCAATTCACCAGAAAGTGGGGAACGGAGTGTCTTAACACTAAATTCTTCCCTTTTAGTTCCCTCTGCCTACCCTGCTATATGCGTGATACAGCGTGAAGCTAAAAATAAAATAAAATATACGTTAAAAAAAATGTTCTTTTATAGCCTTACGCATTATCCAATATAGGATAGACAGAGAACCTAGTGTAAATACACTACGTTCTCTTCTTTCCGCCCGAATCGGAGACACTGCGTGTTAAATGGTGGGACTTAACGCCGCGCTTTATTTTACCAGCACCGGAAATTAAGATCATTTAAGTTTAATATCCCTGAGTCGCAATCGAACCCACAATCACTCTCGTTTACAGACATTGTCCCACTGCGCCCCTATTATATTTTTACTACATTAAAAACGTAGTAAAAATACTCTAACTTAAGTTACATTTCTTTAGAATCGTTGGGATAAGAAACTTGTGTAACGATAATACGTCACAATAAAGAAACAAAACACATAAATGTATAGGAGTAAGTTCACGAGAGAATGAGATAGAAATACATTACATACATATATTATATGTAAAATATTTTATATTAATAATGAAATATAAAATACTTTTTTGCGCTACTAAGTGAGTGACTGACTGACAGACAATGTAGACGTAATCTACTTGGCGTAGAAAGCTGAAATTTGTCATGTAAGCTCTTTGAGGAGTGCACTAAGCGATTATTTTTCAAAATTCCTACAACATTTTAAGTTGTATAAGCCCACGCAAACCGAGTCACGGAACACAGCTAGTGATACTATATAATTTAACCGGATGAACCGACAATCCTATTTCGAATACTTTACAGCAGGAGTGAGCAACCTTTTTTAGCATGTCCAAATTTAACCCTTTCCACTCCAATGTCGAGTGTCACTCGACACTGAAAAATACCATACCAAAAGGGATTATACAGATTAAAATTAAAAATTATAATATAGTATCATGTAATTATTCATAAAATAAAGTTTATTAAATAAAAAAAAAACGGTTTTTTTAAAAAAAAAACACTAAAAGTTAAAAAGCGTAATTTTAGCGTGGAGCTGGTGGAATAAAAACAAAAACAGCCTTGGAGTGGAAAGGTTTAATATGACGGCAAAGAAATAATATATTATTGAGGGGAAAAAATATCTATCATATAAATAAACGCTTGGCGGGTCGCATAAAATAATTAAACAAGTCGCATGTGGTCCACCGGCCGTGGAATGCTCACCTCTGCTTTACAGTGTCCCGTGGTCACATGTCTGCCAGGTTTTCTAAAAATATATACTCGAATACCAAAAAAATACTACCGGTTTTCAGAAATTGTCTTTTCGAATACTAAATAAATAAAAATAAATATTCTTATTGCATTTTTATTCAATGTAAATATAAAATAAATATAAATTTGTTATTACTTTTATGGTAAAATATTTATACACTTTGTGTACTTTTAAAAGGTTATACATCATTTATTAATCTATTTTTATATTTACAGCAAACCTGAATAAATAAATTATTTTTTATGCTTTTTGTCATAAAAAACAATGTTGACAGAGGTAACCTAAGCTACTCTGTACTTTCCACCCATTTCCTAAATCATCAGATAGCTCAATTCATTGTCATCCATTACTTCAATATATTTTTATTTCTATGTCTATGCTGTTAAACTAGCATATTGCTATTTCCCGTTTCCCTAGATATTTCGAAAAATCCTCTCATACCCACATTTTAATTCTACGGCCCGAAGTTTCAATTGTGTTGTCAATTAGTCACTCATAGAATTAGGGAAGTTTCTATAGACTGATGATACATATATGATGATAATTATGTCATAAATAAGTTAAAAGATTTGATATTGCTCTGATAGCCATTGCGTTTTGTCAGGCATCTCTACTGTGCGACGTTGTGTATACCTTATTTCAATAATACAATACCCTTGAACGTTGATGATTTAACGATATGGACAAATTTAATCGATCATGGTTGAAGATAGTCTCCATGAAATTGTCAATTCAACGAAATGACTGCGACATATACAAGAAATTATGCCAAAGTAAGGCCGCGATATTATAACAGATCTCATAATTTATTTATTTATAGCGCAGGAAACTAACCGATACCATACTATTTCTACAACTGTTTTTTTTTTCTACAACCATACATACATAGTTTCACAATGTATCCCGCATATAGCAGGGTAGGCAGAGGTAACCTAGTGTTAAGACACTCCGTTTCCCTTCCTGCCCAATTCAGGCATTGTGTGCTGAGTGACGGCACTCAACGCCGCGCATTGCCTTGTTACCAAACCCAGGAAATGAAAATACTAAACTTTTACATTTCCTGTAGTGAGAATCTTTTTTTCTGTTATTTTTTATTTCACTATTTTATTTTTATCTGTCATTACACTAATCGTAAAATGGCGGATATTGTTACAAGTTTTTTTTTTAACTCAAATATAAAAGAAAAAAACAAAATAAGGAAAATACAATAACTTTATACATTTATGTGTCATAATTTAATGTTCTCACGTAAGCACTCTTCATAAAATTTTAAATATTAATAAGTAATTGTTTTATAATTAACAAAGTATTTAACTATCATCGGTTTTTTAAACTTTTTATTGTAGATATGTATATAGGAGATATAAGGCCATTATGACGCAGTGGGACAGCATCTAACTGTAAACACTGGTTGCAGGTTCGATCCTCACTCGGGGGAACGATAATATTTAATTTACTTTCATTATATATTAACGCCTGTCGTGGCGCAGCGACACAAGCATGCGACTGTAAACGCGAGAGGTTGTTGGTTCGATTCCCACTCCAGGAAATGGAATTATTCATTTCCTGGGTTTGGTAACAAGGCAAAGCGCGGCGTTTCGCCATTCAACACACAATGCCTCAATTCAGCTTAAAGTGGGGAACGGAGTGTCTTAACACTAGATTCCATCTGCCTACCCTGCTATATACGGGATACAGCATGAAGTTATGTATGTATGTATGTATTTTCATTATCGCGCTCGGTCAAGACAAGTCGCGGCGTTAAGTTTCGCCTGCATTGAATTTCATCGACAAGTGGAGAACAAAGTCTTCTGATATTTAACTACATAAATACTTAAATTTTTGTTATTAAAAACATTACAAAACTAATTTTTAATCACACTACATAGCCCAATAAACAAAACTGAAATATACCAAAAATATATACATAACTATATTTAAATAGTATGGATTTAACAAAAACTCGTTTAAACTGGTTTCTCAAGAAAAAAACATTAATTCTAAGTTGAGGGTAAGAACCTCATCACGTCACTGGCGCGTGGTAATTTTGTCAAATTTGCTTTGAAATATTAATATTAATGCATTTCCTTTTTTATATGAAAATCAGTAAATTGCATGTAAAAAAGATGATATCGTAACTATCTCTAAGGAGCCAACGGCATAATTGGACAGGATATATTTTTGAAGTTTTAAAGTTTTAATCACACACTTTTTTTTTTAACGATACGCTGTATCCCGCATATAGCAGGGTAGGCAGAGGGAACCTGAGAACCTAGTGTTAAGACACTCCGTTCTCTTTCAACAAATCCGTTCCCCACTTTCCGCCAGATTGAGGCATTGCGTGTTGAGTCACACATACTTAGGAAACGAAAAATATATTTAGAAAACGTATAAAAATTTGAACGCCGCGGGACTCGAACCCGCGGTTCTTGGAAACCGTCCAAGGGCTATGAACATTAAGCCATGTGTTCTATCAGGAAATGATTTGTGGTCAACTGGCACCTTAAAAATGCTTATGGCATTTTGGAGTTTAAGGAACTGAATTAATTGTTTCTTTTTCTATTTACAATTAATTATTATGCCTCAATTCGGCGGAAAGTGGGGAACGGAGTGTCTTAACACTAGGTTCCCTCTGCCTACCCTTCTATGTGCGAGATACAACGTGAAGCTATGTATGTATGTATGTATAAATTATTAGTATGTCTAAGTATACACGACGATCTTAGGTTTCATTTTGCTTTCAAAGGAATGTTTATTTTGGAGAGACAAAACGCGGCGTTAGGCTACGCCACGTAATTTCTCTAAGATTTACAGTTACTGACAGTTTTTATCTATGTGGCAAATATTATAGAGTATTAATATATTACAAAAATATTACATATGTTATTTGGCAAAGAACTGAATTTATTTAGTTCAGTCAACGACTTCAAGCAAAAAATATATACCATTTTTAGCATGTTAATTTTTTTTACCAAAAAAAAGTAGAACGTAGGTGATCTAATGCACATTTTAAAAGTAACATTAACATTTTCAAAATGATTATTTTTAAAAAACGAAATTTTGAATGTAATTAAGACACGATTTTTTTTTTCTTCATTTTTTACATTTGGGGAATCTTTTCTTTGTACCTGTATCTTCCGTAGCAACGTATAAAGCAACAATTGTGTGTATAATACAAATCTAAAGTATGCTAATATATATCCCTACCAGGCGTGAATAGGTTGATAAGTCGATTTATATTTACTAACTACTATTTATAAGTTGAATAAATATAACTCAAGCAAATCTACACATAACTTTAGGGTAAAATGTAAGTCAAAGTCAAAGTCAAAGTCAAATAATTTTATTCAAAATAAGAAGTTACAAGCTTCATTTTTTGAACGTCAAATAATTTACCACGTATTTAAATAATAAGACATAGATATACATACATAGCTTCACGCCGCATGCCGCATATAGCAGGGTAGGCAGAGGGAACCTAGTGTTAAGACACTCCGTTCCCCACTTTCCACCGAATTGTGGCATTGCGTGCTGAGTGGCGGAACTCAACACCGCGCTTTGCCTTATAATAATTAAATTTAAAAATATTTATTTTATTTTAGAGAAAACTTGGTACTCACCCAATCTCGTCTACTAAAAAGCAATGTTCTTTTCAACACTACCCAAAACTGTGTCAATTCAGAAGTGGCATAACGTTTAGGAGATCCGTCCGTTCCAAGTAACGCCACTTCCGCGTTGTCTTGCTTATCTGTGTCCACTTGTACTACTAACGCTTCACCTAATAAAAAAATAAATAAAAATATATTAATATATGTTTGAAATGAAATAATTTTAACCGGATTAATCGCGTATATGTTAGTATTCGGAAATACATTTGTTTTTTTTATGGATAACGAATGGCAAACGAGCAGAAGGACCACCTGATGGTAAGTGGTTACCTTCGCCCATAAACATCTACAACACCAATACCAGAGATGTTGTAGATGCGTTGCCAACTTGACAATGTAGAGGACAATGTAGTAGTCCGCTATCGGAACCACCACATATTAGGGAAAGGATTGATGGGAAAGGGGAAAACCTGGCTTTCATGCCATCGAACCGGAATACATCAAAAGATATTTGGCGGTTCGTCTTTGACATGATAGTGGTCGCGAGCCAGTCGGAGGACGAACCTCCTACCACCAAACTACTGGGATACCCGTCTCTTACGGGACGCTACCCAGCGGCGGAGGGGAATTGTATTCTAACCCCGTCCCCTCACAGGGAACGTTTTTGGAAAACCGACGTTTCGAACACTTTACAGTAGTCCCCAGTGGTCACAAATATCCAGTTAAAATAGTTTCATTTAATATGTGTAAAAATCGCGAAAATCAAAGATGTCATTATATTTTTTTTTTTGCAACTTCATGCTATTAACCGCATAAGCAGGGTAGATTAGCGAACCAGTGCCAAGACACTCCGTTCTATCCAAATAAATCGAAACACTGCGTGTTAAGTGACGGACTCAACGCGGCTCCTTGTCTTATTGTAGCAGAAAAATGAAATTAATCTAAATATAATAATTCCCCCGAGTGGGAATCGAACCCACAACCAATCGTGTTTACAGTCATATATTATCCCACTGCGCTACAATGGCCTGTATAGGTCCTAATTTTTTTTTTAATTATGTTATTGAACTTAAAATCCGATGATACATGGAGTTAAAGAAAAAAAAAATGGAATGTGATCGAAAAAAGGTATAAAAAATTTTGCTAAACGAATACATTTATATATTTTTTACCAAAATTATCTTCGTCATAAATTTATCATTCACGTCAACGATACTCAAAGGTTTCTGACACTAAGTTCAAGGTACGAACAAACAATGTAAGGTTATTGAAAATGACAAACATGAAACAAAATACAGATTTCTTTGTGTCTAAATTATCAGTCAAGTTGAATGTAAATATAAGAGTAATAATATTAATTTACGTACATACATACATAGCTTCACGCTTATAGCAGGATAGGCAGAGGGAACCTAGTGTTAAAACACTCCATTCACCACTTTCCGCCGAATTGCGTGCTGAGTGACGGAACTCAACGCCGCGCTTTGATTTGTTACCAAACCCAGGAAATGAAAAATTCCATTTTCTGGAGTGGGAATCGAACCCACAACCTGTCGCGTTTAAAGTCGCAAACTTGTATATATCTCTGCGCCACGACAGGCGTTAATATTAATATACTTGTAGTAAAATAAAATATTTAAGATTGGTCATATAGAAAATAGGCTTCACGTTTTATCGTCATAGCAGGGTAGGCAGAGAGAATATTGTCACATTGAGACACCCCGTCTTCCACCCGATTTCAAGACATTGCGTGTTGAGTAGCGGAACTCAACGCCGCGCTTTGCCTTACTAGAGCAAGGAAATAAAAATAAGCACTCCCTATAGCGGGTATCGAACTCATGATCATCAACGTTTACAGTCAGACATCATACTGTGCCACTATGGACTCTAGATGATTAATAGAAATTATTACTGTGAGTCGGCAGTTCAATTCCGGTTTGAGGTAAGCCACAAAAATCACAAAAAAGAACATCGTAGAAGAAGTTTTTTTTTATACATATATTATTCCAAGATTATATGAATAATGTATCAACTAAGTTATATTTAAATGACCTATATATGAATTGATTACAAATTAGACACTTTGGTCTTCAACAAATGATAGTCAAAACTGAAATACTTATTTATGTTATCTTTTAGCCTAAATACTGACCTTTATACATCTAAAAAATTAACGTTATGCCTTACTTATATATTAATTTGCAAAGAAAAACTTTCGTCATATTATTGAGAAAATTATGCGAACGAAATATTAAATTTGGCATAGTTAATGTTTATATTAAGAAGAAATGCAGAAAGCTAATATATTTTTTTTATAATAAACCATTAAAAATATATTAAAATTCGCCGGATAGTGACAATCGGAGTGTCTTGACACATGTTCCCGATATGAGGGATAATGCATGAATTATCTTTTTTAAATAAACATTAAACATGGTAGTGACCATTTGACACACACTTTCCTACAATTAGATGTATGAGATTCAAACCTACATCCGTTGTAAAACCAAACATTTCACGTATTTATTGTCATAGTTATATATGAAAATATGTTATTTTGATACAAACAGGAAGTCATTTGGTACTTTGACCTTTGCTATCGTAAATTACTAGATAAAAGCATGCCTATTGCAAATTAAAAACAAGATATATATATATATATATGTATACAAATACGTACTATATTTGTAGAACTTTATAACAAAATGTTAAAAACGACGAGGTTTTATGGCGCAAAGTTACATCATCTGATTGTAAGCGCGTTTGGTTGTGGGTTCGATTCACAGTCGGGAAAATGATGAATTTTTAAATTTCCAGTTTGGTAAAACAAAGCGTGGCGTTGAGTTTCGCCACTCAACTCGCAATGTCCAATTCGACCCAACAGAGGAGAATGAAGTATCTTGAAACTACGTTCTCTTTGACTACACTGCGATATGGAAAAAAGCATGAAGCTGTTTTTCTAAAAGCGATATCACGACAATATAAAGGATAAGTTAAATTGATAGAGACTAAAATTAAGAAAAACCAAATCAATTCAAACATGAACATTCCCGAGTGGGGATTGAACCGACAACCATCATGTGTTTAGATAGTTAATATTTGTAAAAATAATATACAAGTAGTATACACCTGAATACTATATTTTGGAGGATTTGAAGTCGAGTCACCTAACACGGTAAAACGTTTTAAAAAAAGTAATAAGAAATTTTTAAAATTGTAAAAAAAGATTAAAATTATATAAAATTTTCCTATTTATATAAGTCCAAGTAAAATAAAAAAAAATTAATTGCTAAGGAAATAGTTTATGAATACATAAACATGAAAAAACGCAATCTAAACAATATTCATTGTTACAACAATGGAAGTCGGGTGGTAAACAAGATGGCGGATCGGATGCTTTGAAATACCTTTATGTTATTAATTTATTAAATAATGCTATAGTGAAGTAGTTGGATATATAAGACTATAGATACGTGTTCGTGGGTTCAATGTTTGCTTGAGGGAATGTTTATGTTAAATATTTTCATTGCTCTTTAAAAAAACTATTGAGTTTTCTTTATCGACTAATATTTAAAAATTAATATAATTATAAATTGTTGTTGTTGTTGATTTGTTTCTATATAAGTAGACAACCTGTGATTATGGACTACTGTAAAAAAAGTCGAAACGTCTATTTTTTAATGTGTGCATGTATTGTATGAATTTCGTATACTCTTACAAACTTATTTTTGTCGTTAGCATCTCTGTAGTATTCTTGAATAACAAAATGTTAGCGAATAATCCGATTAAAATTGTTTGTAACCAAGACCATACCACAAGAGAACAGAGTGTCTTAACCCTAAATTCCCTCCTCCTAAACTATGTTGTTTTTTTTTATTGGATAACGGAAGGCAAACGAGCAAAAGGACCACCTGATGGTAAGTGGCTACCTTCGCCCATGAACATCTACAACAACAGAGAAGTTGTAGATGCGTTGCCAACCTAGAGAATACAGATGGAAGGGGAGGATAATGTAGTAGTCCGCTATCGGAATCACCACATTTTGGGGAAAGGATGGGTGGGAAAAGGGAAAACCTGGCTTACATGCCATCGAACCGGAACACATCAAAATATGTAGAATAAAACGAGAAGCTAAAGAAAACAAAACATATTCATTATTCACTTACCTTTCCCCTTAGATATTTCACTCGCAGCATATTGTAATATTCCGTTCTGTATATTAGTGCCATTGGTCCCGTTGGTGCCATTCGCCCCATTTGGCACTTCCGCCATTTTGTCCGGTATTTGAGATGCATCGTTCTTATTCCATTCGTTCTTCATTGATTTCTCCATGTCCTTCTTGTTGTTATATTCCGCAAGTTTGGGAAGAGGCATGCCAGTTCTGAAAATTTGAATTTAAATAATAAACCTTTAAAATTTAGTATTAGTTTTCATTCCCTCGCTCTAGTAACAAGGCAAAGCGCGGCGTTGAGTTCCGCCACTCAGCACACAATGGGGAACGGATCATAAGAAAACGGAGTATCTTAACACTAGGTTCTCAGGTTCTTTCTGCCTACCCTGCTATATGCGTGATACAGCGTGAAGTTAAGAAAAAATTATAATAAATGCGTTTTATTATGTCATTTAAATCAGTGTTAAAGGGTCAGCGTCTAATTGCGATTGGTTGTGAGTTTCAATTCTCACTCGGGAGAATAATTATTTTTAAATTTTTATAATTTGTGCGCTCTAGTAAAACAAAGCCCGGAGTTGAGTTGCGCCACTTAACACGCAGTATCTCGAATTTGGACAGAAAACGGCGAACAGAGTGTCTTGACACAAGGTTCTCTCTGACTAACAGCTATGCGTGAAGCTGTTTGTTATAATTTTTTATTGTTACATATTTGCTATTTTTGCCTTTTATGGCAAATACCTACTAACTCATTCAATTTCCGCCTAAATAGTGATATTACTTTTTAATGATGTAAGTCAAGGTCGCCTTTATCTTCCTAAACTAGGGCAATAAAATATTGTTTTTTTTATGAGAAAGACAAGGCAAACAAACATTCAGGTCACCCGATGGTAAGTGATCACCACCGCCAATGGCCCCGCGTAACACTAGAAGAGCGTAGCTCCTGTGCGTTGGTTACATACAAATATTTAGTCAAAAGACATTCGAACCACTAACCATTGCAGCATGTGTGACACGTCCCTACTGTATCATAACAACTTTTAAAATAAATATTCATATTTACAAAAAAAAACCAAATTAAAAAAAAAGGCACTAAAAAGTACAATTATTACAAATAACTCATAAACTACTTGTCTGTTCTTAACTAAATTTAAATGGGACCACATCAGAAGCACTACCTATCACATATATAAATAATAAAGAGACCCAAAATTGATTCACTGTAAAAAGTTGTGCGGACATATTTTAATTATACTAAAGTATTTACTTAAAATGTATCTAAAATATATTTTGTGACAAGCGTATAGGAATTTCAACACAGTGGCATACAGAACGCATGGCTTAGTTTTCAGAGCAGTTGGACGGTTTCCAATAGGCACGGGTTCGAGTCTCGCGGCGATCAAATTTTTATACATTTTCTTAATATAACACATAAAAAATTCAGTACCATTAACAACCTCTTTCTTTTTAAAGTCGGTATAAACAACAACAATAATAATAAATCTTAAAAAGAAATTCTATACGTAAATAAATAAGATAATAGAGAGATAAAAATATAGTGATAAAATGAAAAATATTATTTAACCTTCATCATTGAATCGTAATTAGAATTTATTTGAAGCATTTGATTGAATTAGATAGATAAGTTACCTTATATTATTTGATTGAAAGCAACTGATTGTGGCTTTAATCTCATTTGATGGAAAATTATACTTATTATAATAAAGGACGTTTGTCGTGGCGCAGAGGCACAAGCGTGCGACTGTAAACGCGACAGATTGTGGATTCGATTCCCGCTCCAGGAAATGTAAAAGTTTAGTATTTTCATTTCTTGGGTTTGGTAACAAAGTAAAGCTTGGAGTAGAGTACAGCGTGAAGCTAAAAAAAATATTTTTTTTTATCATATATTTTTTTTAGCTTCACGCTCTATCCCGAATATAGCAGGGTAGGCAGACGGAGCCTAGTATTAAGACACTGCGTTCCCCACTTTCCGCCGAATTGAGGTAACCTGTTGAGTGGCGGAACTAAACGCCGCTAATCATTCCACCGAGTGATAATTGAACGCACAACCTCTGCGTTTACATTCAGATGCTGGACTACTGCATCATGATGACGGAAGAGTACTATATGGATAGTCGCTATACGAATCAAAGGAATGTTTATATTAAACACAAATTTTTCCTCAATCGTAAATTAACTAAATAATCAAATCTATGAAAAAAAATTAATATAGTAAAGCTAAATTTTTTTGCAATTTTTAATACTTTTAAAATTATACAATACCATTATAACATAATAAATGGTTATATTGAAATTTATTATCAGTGAAATCTATAAATTGATTAGAACCTGTTGAGATCATTGAAAAAAAATATTCTAGACTCTATATTAATACGTAACGCGTGTCGTGGCGCAGAGGCACATGCGTGCGACTGTAAACGCGACAGGTTGTGGGTTCGATTCCCACTCCAGGAAATGTAAAATTTAGTATTTTCCATTTCTTGGGTTTGGTAACAAGGCAAAACGCAGCGTTGAGTTGAGTTGAGTCCACCACTCAACATGCAAAACCTCAATTCGGCGGAAAGTGGGGAACGGAATTGTTGAAAGAGAATGGAGTGTCTTAACAATAAGTTCTCTGGTTCCCTCTGCCTACCCTGCAATATGCGGGTTACAGCGTGAAGTTAAAAATAATAATAATAATAATACGTTAAGCAAAAACTTTGTACTACTTTTTACGAAAACTACGCGGATAAAGGACCATGATACTTGGCACACTTATAGTTTATATAGCGAAGGAGTGTAAAATGATAATATATTTTAAAAAAATGCATAAAAAATATATTAGATTAATAAAATAACTGTTACACACACTACCATGGTTTGACATCCATGTTTATATAAAGTGACTTATACGTTGCTAGGCAACGCGTTGATAACATGTCAAGAGGAACAGTAGTCTTAAGCAAATACTTAAATATAATCAAGATTCTAACAAAAAGATGGATTTTAAAGAAAATGCACTAAATAGTAAAATCATTACGAATAACTCAAAAACTACTTGTCAAATGGTTAACTTAAATGGAACCACATCAGAAGCACTAGCTATCATATAAGAAAAAGATTATGAAAATTGGTTCACCCAATAAAAAAAATTAACCTCCCTCATTTTTTAAGTCGGTAAATAAATAAAGTATTTACTTTAATATATGAATAAAATGATTTATATCATTCTGTTGTAGGTTAATTGTTTAGCATAAAACGTATTCAATTAAGACTGAGAAACCCATTTTGCTATTATAATTTGTATAATTTTATAATGATTGAGGAAATATCATATAACTTTGTAGTATTACAGTTCTTTGTAAAAGATTTTTTTATATGTATATAAAATTCAAATAAATACCAGCTTTTTTCATAATAAACAACAATTTAAGCCTTTTCTTTAAAAAATATAATCCGCCATTTTGTTGTGGCGGCCATTTTAAATAAACAACAATACTGATTATACATAACCGCAATACATTGTCTTCAGATTCCAAATTGTAACTCTATGGTACACTAGGAAGAAGGACAAATTTAGATTGGACAAATTGGATTTGACTTACGCTAACTAACACGGCAAGTTAAATAAAAGCTAGTACAGTCATACAAAATTTAAGTTTACAGTTATTGCAAAAACTCACAAGTTTATGTGTTTATCGTCCAAGTTTATGTATACAAGCCCTACATTTTATTATTATACAAGCCCTACATTTTATTATTATTTTTTTTATGGATAACGGATGGCAAACGAGCAGAAGGACCACCTGATGGTTATTGGGTACCTTCGCCCATAGACATCTACAACACCTCTTGCCTACCTAGACGATACAAATGGAAGTAGTTCGCTATCGGAACCACCACATTCTGGGGAAGGGATGGGGTGGTAAAGGGGAAAACCTGGCTTATATGCCATTGAACCGGAACACATCATTAGATATTTGGCGGTTCGTCTTTTTACATAATAGTGGTCGCGAGCCAGATGGAGGACGAACCTCCTACCACCAAACTACTGGGATACCCGCCTCTTACGGGACGCTACCCAGCGGCGGAGGAGTACTGCATTCTAACCCCGTCCCTTCACAGGGAAATCACAGAATAATAAGAGAATCTAGTATTAAGGCACCTCTATCTCCAACTATTTAAACACATTGATTATTGGGTAAAGGACTTCAAAACCTCGATTTGTGCAACTAAGAGACCAAATGAAACAAAAGGAAAATAAATATAGACATATCTCTGAAATACAGACATAACTACCACAAAATGTAACAGTAATTTTCTTGAAATACACAAATAAATTTTCCTAAAATTTTCCTGAAATATAATCAAACTCACCTGATGTCATTCTTTCCGTTTTCAATAGCTCGCACTAGTTTTCCGGTATTGTCACCGTATTCCCCACATGACACTTCTATTATGAAGGAAGCTGGGTTGTGATATGATGGACACTGTAAATTGAGACTGCCCAGCCATTCCACTGAAAATTATTGCCTAAATTAATATATTAATTAAAAAAGCAAACTAAAACTAAGTATTGATTAAGTTATTAGTGGAATTATCATAAAAAAAACTTACATACATACATAGCTTCACGCTGTATCCCGCATATAACAGGGTACCCCACTTTCCGCCGAATTAAGGCATTGCGTGTTGAGTAGCGGAACCTAACGCCGCGCTTTGCCTTGTTACTATACCCAGGAAATGAAAAATTCCATTTCCTAGAGTGGAAATCGAACCCACAACCTGTCGCATTTACAGTCGCACGCTTGTGCCTCTGCGCCACGACAGGCGTTATAAAAAAAACTTATAAGAAAAAAAAAATATGTTTGCAATGTACACATGATAGAAGCGATACTATGGAAATTTAGAAATATCTTTCAATTTCATATTTTATTATGACTATCTATTTAATTTGTTTTATTTTATTTTATTTCTATTTATATCAAATTATTTTCATTTCTCCTGTTCTGGTATTTCGTTTCGGTGTTGAATTCCGCCACTTAACACACATGTCTTGGGCGGAAATCGGACAACGGAGTGTCTTTCCATTAGGTTCTCTCTGACTACTCTGCTATCCGGGATAGAACTGCATTTGTTTTTAATTCTTATATATATTTTGCAAACACTACATAAATATTATCCTATAGTATAAAAAAAAATCCTACAGACGTATGTGTTTGTCTCTATTTAGTGTCGCATTTTCGTTACATCCAGTTTCAAATCACAACAATGCCAATTCAAAAATAAGTTATTTAGTAAAACTCAACAAAAAAAAATATAAACTAGATTAGATCCGTTCAAAAACAATAAATATTTTTTTATACAATCGTATACATATATTATAATTAAATAAAAATTCCATTTAAAAGAGAAAAAAAATGAATCTATGCTTCTTATTTAAATTGGACTAACCAGATATAACCTGTTTCTTATATCAATATTTTTTTTATATGTATCTATATTTAATATTCCCAATACAACTCCATAAATATCTATGCATATATTATACTTACAAGTGAAACGCTTACGTTACAAAATAACTGAGAGACAACGTATAGGCTAAAGTACCGCATATAAGCTCCTTGGGGAGTGTAGAGGAGCACTAGGAGAGGATTTCACGAAATTCTTACGAAAAGAGGAAAAACCGAGTTTTGGATTTTCATAGTCCATGTTTATATTTACAGCTTCACGCTTTTCCCGCATAGCTATCAGAGAGAATCTAGTGTCCAGACACTCCGTTTCCACTTTCACGAATTCGATACATTGCGAGTAGTTTGGTGGAACTCAACGCCGCGTTTTGTCTCAATAGAGCACCTATATAACCATTCCTCGAATGGAAATCGTACACACAACCACACGTGTGTACAATCAGATGTTGTCCCAATGCACTACGACGGACTATAATATATAAGCTATAAAAAATCTTTATACAGGATTTGAACCCACAACTTCGACAATCGCCTATATGTCACAAAAATATTCCATATCATCCACAGTACCGCAAACGCGCCAATTACACACTAGTGCGATATTAATTGTATCTTATATATTCTCTATAATTAGTGATTAGATAACCGTTTAAAGGTCAATTGGTGGACCTAATGGATGTGTTGTAAACATTTATTATAATGAAAAAAACCGTAACTATAAAATATGGTCTATAAGAAATTAAAGTATACGTCTAATTAAGAATAGACTTGAGATTTTGTTTTTTGTCATAATTACATACATACATACATAGCTTCACGCTGTATCCCGCATATAGAAGGGTAGGCAGAGGGAACCTAGTGTTAAGACACTCCGTTCCCCACTTTCCGCCGAATTGAGGCATTGCGTGCTGAGCGGTGGAACTCAACGCCGCGCTTTCATAATTAAAAATCGATAATTATAATTGATTTTATTTGTAAATACGGAATTTTGTGAAATTTGATATCTATATATATACGTGAAGCCAAAACTTTGGACCCCTTTTTACGAAAATTACGCGAACGGAGGAGCATGAAATTTGGCACATTGATAGTTTATATAGAGAAGGAGGGCAGAATGCTAACATTTTTTTTAAATAATGCATAAAAAGTATATTATGTTAAGCGCCATATTGAATTAAGAGACGATCTAAGAATACTTGGTTTTGGAAGATATGAGGTAATAAAGAATATTACAAACATACATGATACGCGAAAAACGTAACCCTCCTCTGACAGTCGGGTAAAAAACACTTCAAGACAAAAAAATAAAAATCATAACATACCCAATCTTCCAGTACTGCCTTGATACACACACTGCCCATCCGCAAGTGTGTACAAATGGTCAAACATTTCAAACAATCTAGCTGACGGTTGATGTATGGTACAAATTATGGTCCTGCCGCCTCTTGCTAGGGTCTTCAGCAAGGAAATACATTGGAAACAGGAAGAACTGTCCAGACCTGACGTGGGCTCATCGAAGAACATGATAGGAGGGTTATTAACTAGCTCTAAGGCTATAGATAACCGTTTCTTTTGACCTCCAGAAAGATTAGAGGTCATTGTTTTATGGTGCTCCGATAGACCAAGTGTTTCTAGAATTTCTTGGATCTGTAAAAGAATAACGAGTTTTTATGTAGATTCGTTACGCATATTTCCTTTCTAGGCGTTAGTAGGCTGATAAATCTTTGTTGCATTACATATTTTTTTATATCAATAGACTTAGATTACTTCATTTATAGTATAGTTAGTATGACTAAATATGAAAATAAAAAAAATGAATATATTTAGGTAAAAATATTTAAGTACCAACAGAGTTTACAAATAAAATTTAAACTTAAAATCACCTAACCTGAAAACATGCATGCAATTTCGATCTATCAACTTATTCACGCTTATACAGATCTTTTAGTTGATAAGCCAAATATGAATAATAAAATATATACTATTTCTGTATAATTGTATGTCATGTCATAGATATAGCACTTTTATACACCATTAATTATAATAAAATTTAACCATTATTGCAAAAGTCATAGGCATGAAAGTAGCTATTCTACAATAAAAAACTAGCTATTATCATCGCCCAAACTGCTTTAGTCCTTCAATATAAAAGATTTTACTTTCTTTGCTTTTCTATCCTATCGAAATAAATTAACAATAACAGAGAAAAAATTGAAATTTCGAAGCTGGCATTAGTAGAATCTTTTCATATATAGATCTGTGAGAGACGCTCGTACAATGGTGCCTCCATTTTTCCATTTATTTTTTTTAACTTCACGCTGTATCCCGCATATAGCAGGGTAGGCAGAGGAAACCAGAGAACCTAGTGTTAAGACACTCCATTCTCTTTCAACATTTCTGTTCCCCACTTTCCGCCAAATTGAGGCATTGCGTGTTGAGTGGCGGAACTCAACGTCGGGCTTTGCTTTGTTACCAAACCCAAGAAATGAAAATACTAAATTTTACATTTCTTGGAGTGGGAATCGAACCCACAACCTGTCGTGTTTACAGTCGCACGCTTGTACCTCTGCGTCACGACAGGCGTTTTTCCATTAGTTTAGCATATAAAAAGGTCCCTTCAGCCTACACATATGTCGCAAGTACCAGGCACTGTTCCGAACTCCTTACCCTCATGGTAAAATTATGGCATGACAAGGCTATTCTTTACCTCAATATGGGGTTAAAACCTGTTGCTATCAAGAACATCATCAATACAACATAAAAAACATAAATCACTGACACTGAACGTAAATTGATTCACTGACCTTATCTTTCAACCTTAGAAATATTTTTTTTATACCCACTTCTTGTAAGATATATAAATAATCATTCATTTTAAGTTATCAAACTAATTAAATACTATGGAAGAAAAAACTTTATAAGCATAATTTGAAACTTGTTTTTTTTTTCTTCACGCAACGCCTACATTCTGCGAACATTTTTTTGTCCGTTTTGAGCCATTTTGAGTTATTTCACAGTATAAATCATTATAAATTTCCGTTGATTATTGCTTTTATGCCTATGTAAGTTAGGCTTCAATTAAATCGAAACAAACGTTCAAAGCGCGGCGTTGAGTTCCACCATTGAGCATACAACGTCTCGAAATAGGATGGAAATAGTGGGAAACGGAGTGTCTTAACACAATCTTCTTTCTAGCTATCCTGCTATAAGGGTAAGCGTGTAGCTGAATTTATTATCATAAGAACTTGCTAATAACTTATTTCTTCGAAAAGAAAATTTGATAAAATATTTTCAACCAAATTTCTTAATAAATTAAAAACTTAGGGTCAAGACACTCTGTTTTCTACTTTTAATAATATTATAAAATAATTTAATTCTAGATGATGTCGACCATTCCACTTACCACTTCCTCCTTATCCGCCCTTGTAGTAGCACTAGGCAGTTTCAAAGCAGTAGCTACCGCCATGGCTTCTTCAACAGTCAAATTTCCATGCAATTGGTTATCTTGCATGATATAACACGAAAGCTTTCTGAAGCTCGACAGATTTCGCTCCATACCGTTTACTGTGATACTGCCCTCCATACCGGATGTCCTGGGAACAAATATTAAAAACATAAAAAAATATATCAAGTCCATCGTCGCACAGTGGAACAGCGGTTGACTGTTAATTATATATTAATTTCACCGCTCTGATAATACAAAATGCGGCGTTGAGTTCCGTCGCTCAACGAGCAGTCTCAAATTTGGGCGAGAAGCGGAGAACCGAGTATGACACTAGGTTCCTCTGCCTATGAAGGATGAAGCTAAAAAAATGTCTTTTTAGTTTCTGCTTAACTTTAACAATTATGATCGATCAAAATAAATGTAACGGTAATATCTTCCTTATCCCAATTTTCCTGTCCTTCATATTATAGATTTATTATGATTTTTTATTAAATGTAATTAATTAGTGACCACTACAATTATAATTAGGAATAAATTATTATAAACATAATTTAATTAATGTTTATTTTATATAAGTTTGATCAAATAAGAATTGAGTTGGCAACTCAAATGCTATAATCACTGAGCGCTTTAAAGAAACCTATAAAAAAAAAATGTAGTCAAATACATCAAGTTCTAGGTAATGTTGAAATAAAAAATAAGATTTATGAAAAATATAAATGTTAAATGTTGGCAATGGATACGGATCATATGCTTGTAAAATATACCTATTACAATTATGTTTCTGGTGTTAAATCGTAAGTTGGTATATCATACTTATCAATCCTATTAATATTATAAAAGCAAATTTAATAAATCTGGATGTTTGTAATTCTTTCACACAAAAACCACTAAACGGATTAATATGATTATTGAATTGTAGATTATATATCCGAAAAACATAAAATTTACAATTCATGATGATTTTGTATGATTTGGCCATAATATATTGATAAATATGAAGTAGCAGTGTCTTAACACTAAGTTCTCAGTTCCCTCTGTCTACCCTGCTATATGCGGGATACAACGTGAAGCATCAAGTAACTGAGAAAAAAGTTTACCTTCTGAAAGGAGCTACACAAAGACAATTTTATATATACAACGAGATTATTTGTCTTAAATAATCATAAATAAGACTGCGGCAGTACATATGCATATGTGTCATTTATATGGAAGTCATCACATTCAAAATATTAAGCTAAACATAGAATTATAATTTAAATTGGGTCTGTTTTTTAAAACGCGTATTATAAAGTATTTATCTAAATCTCATCAAAATTGATACATCACTTATATAAACTCAATGTTTCCACGATCTTTCGTAGCATCAGTGATACTGAAGTTTCATTTTTGCCATATGTAAATTACATACACACAGTTAATTAAAAATAATAATATGTCGTTTACGATTTATACATTTGCAGTAAGAATGATTTAAATCAATAAATCAAAGAGAAAAAGGCATAATAACTAAGTACTTCACTTGATTACTAGGCATCACAAGTTTCAAGATCTTATCAACACCTTGAATCTCTGTCCTTATTGCATCTTTTTTGCAATCTAATTAATATTCTTATAATGTGCTTTAATATAGTAAGGAAAATTTTCATCTTTATCAAACAAAATAGTACGGTTACTTAGCAAATCTAAAAATATATTTGATATATGTACAGTTGAACCCGGTTAATACGATCACGTTGTATTTTGATTTACGATATCTCGCATAATACGCTTTAGGGCAGTCTTTAAGGCTTTAGTAAAATGTTTTGTTTAGTTGTAGTCAAGGAGAACCTAGTGTCAAGACACTCCGTCATCTACGTATTATATATCACTTTTGTCAGGAGTTGATGTCGTCGATGAAGAAGGCCAAAATCCTGTAATTTCGCAGGTTATCCGGAATAATATTTTTTCATTTCAAAAGGGTAATTGATGTACCTTACGAAATCTGGCCAAATTTGATCTTAAAGACTTGATTAATACAGTATTTAAATAGTGATGATGTGACTAAAGAGGTTATTCCGATTTTATGAAATAACCAGACATTTTCACCAAGTAACGTAACTAAAAATGCATTGCTTAGTTTAAATTATATTTATAATTACATCTAATTGGTCATTTAGTAATTTTGTCAAACCAAAACAAATAATTATTTTATGTAAACTAATTATTGAAAGTAACGAGTAGTAAGTAAATAAATAACGAACGAAAAGAATACGAAAACACTACATGTATTAACACTAGGTGCCTAACCTTTTTTTTTTTTACGTGAGGAAATCCTTTACGGATACCCGCCCGATCGGGGATTTGGGACGAGTTATGTGGGACTCCGGACAGGTGTAAAGGGCCGAACGTATACCCACTGAAACCTCACGGTGCTCCTCCTCTACCGCCACTGGCCGAGGCCCATGGGAACTGGTCCAATCATCCGTGGAAAACTAAGTGCCTACCCTGCTATATGCGGGATTTTTAAATTCACGTTGAAATTTCTGTTTGGTGGTAGGAGGTTCGTCCTCCGTCTGGCTCGCGACCACTATCATGTCAAAGACGAACCGCCAAATATCTTATGATGTGTTCCGGTTCGATGGCATGTAAGCCTGGTTTTCCCCTTTCCCACCCATCCTTTCCCCAAAATGTGGTGGTTCCGAGAACGGAATACTACATTGTCCTCCTCTTCCACCAGTATCCTCTAGGTTGGCAAC